>CACVCL010015158.1:0-205000 GCA_902729485.2 Mus minutoides | reverse complement strand
CCTACTGTGATCATTGTGAGGTGATTTTACTTTATTGCTCCCCAACATTCAAAATGGCCCTTGATCAAGTCTCATACAAATACTCACTATGAACCTGCTTTCTTCCCAGCAGACCTAGAGTGTAATAGTTGACAGGGACCTATCATAAGATTCAGGGATCAAAGGAACTAGCCAAACTTGTTTTAGGAATGGTATTTTCTTCTCTACTTAAAAGACGGCTAGGTATATCATTTTCAACCTCATTCGTTGCTAAGTAGCTCTACTAAGGAGGGACACATTTTCTAACACTGAAATTGCAGTTTATTATAATCTAACCATTTTGGAATAGTGTTCAATATTGAAACTGATAGTGACTCTGTGAAGTCAAGATACATATGGAAACTCCATAGAACAAATCGGTATATACAGGTTACTTCCAGCATTGACTCAAATGGCATCTCTGTGGTTGCCTTGAATCGAAACAGATGACTTTCTTCTGAAAAAGAGACTGACTCAGCCAGGTAGAAGAAAGTTGAGCCTTCTTGGTCTGTTGCTATGAGTAGCAGCTTAGACCTCCCATGCCATTAAAGAAGAGAGGCCACTTCCAAGAGGGAGTCATGCCCTGATCCGGCTTGCACTGGTTCCAGAGTAGAATATCTATGTCCTAAAGAACTTCTGTTACTGCCCCTTGGAAGCAATGCTTTGGCAAAGGTGCCCCTCTTCTCTCTGAGCATATGTCTTTCTTCCGTGGATGGTGGTCTGTTTTTCCCATTAATTGAAGGATTGTTTCAATTCCCCCAGAAGAAAAGGAAATGGGATACAGCTCCTAAAACCATTCCCCATATTTACATATGTGATTCATTCATGCTTTGAAAAACATCTTTATCCTTTGAAAAATTCAGTATGAGTGTGAGCAGTAAGGGCTGAATGCAGGGTGAAGATTTTCCAAACTTCATAGTGCCATGGAAGCCAGGCCTGGGTTCGCAGTAGAGTTTTATTAGCATTTAAGTTGATAAATTATTCTGTGTTAACACTCTCCAAATTATTTCTGAGAATTGTTAATACACTGAGTACCTTACTTATGTTCTTTCAAGAGTTTAAAAATGTCAGTAGGATTCACTGTGCTCTGTTTTGCTGCATGTGTAGATTGAGAGAATAGAACAGGGCCATATTTTTAGTTAAAATTTAGTCGGTGAGGACTTGGCCACTTTGGTATGAAATATCCTGGAAGATTTAATCTGAGGAAATTGATTATGTCAGCAGCTGTCACAAAACACACGCAGCTGGCTGTGGAATCTGGAGCAGCTGGCAGATGGAAATACGACTTCTTTTTCATGGGGAAATAAGAATATCAGTGGAATCTGTTTCCTTTGAAGTGTTTCAGCTTTTGTATTTCTAATTTCAGATGTCAGCAGCCTCTTTGAGATGACTAAATGAGGCACAGAATATTCTACTGAGCCCTTAATATCTGTGGTATTCCCCAGTAGCAGGAATGTCTTAAGTAAGGCAGGGTGCGGAACATCCATTTGCTATGCCAGAAGCCATAAAGTCCTCAAGGAAAATGTGCTCCAAGCATCTCTGCAGGTAATGGGCTTTTTGACAGAGGGGCTTATGGAAGGCTTCTTTATCCCATCACCTAAAACCTTAGAGCATCTTTATTTAACTACCCCCTGTCTAAGATAGTGTAACTCCTTTTAGGCTAGCAGTTCTTAACCTCTGGTTTGCTACCCCTGTGTGAGTTACATATCTATATTCTACATATCAGATATTTACATTACATTTCTTAACAGTAGCAAGATTACAGTTATTACTTAGCAACAAAGTAATTTTATGGTTGAGGGTCACCACACTATGTATTAGAGTCAAAGCATTAGGAATATTGAGAACCACTGTCTTAGGTGGTCAAATGGATTCTCTTCTCCCACTAATCAATTATCTTAGGAATTCCTTCCTGGAGGAGGGATTCCCTGAGCAAGAATGACTCACCATGCTGGAGATGTTTGCCCACACATGCAGAGGCCAGGACTGTCTCAATGCAGCTGGCCCTTCACTAGAGTAGATTTGTCCTCATATTTCACATACTCGGCTGTATCTACCAGATAGCCTGTGTATTTCCTGAATTAAAAATAACACAGTAAAATCCCTGGGATAGAAATTAGAGAACAGAGAATATCTTGGCTTTTTTTCCCCTCTAGTGTTTGGAACCAAACCCAGAGTTATACATATCCAACCAAAGTACTCTCCCATGAATCTTTATCTCCACCTCTAACCAGGTTTCTAATCCAAGTAATATCCTCAGCTCATAGCAGACAACAGTACACCATGGATTGTCTTCCCCGATAATGAGGTAGTTAAGAATGCATGCTCACAGACAGGTAGATCAATGGAATAGGATCGAAGACCCAGAAATGAATCCACACACCTATGGTCACCTGATCTTTGACAAGGGACCTAAAACTATCCAGTGGAAAAAGGACAGCCTTTTCAACAAATGGTGCTGGCACAACTGGTGGTTATCATGTAGAAGACTGGGAATTGACCCATTCTTATCTCCCTGTACGAAGGTCAAGTCTAAGTGGTTGAAAGATCTTCACATAAAACCAGAGACACTGAAACTTATAGAGGAGAAAGTGGGGAAAAGCCTCGAAGATATGGGCACTGGGGAAAAATTCCTGAATAGAACAGCAATGGCTTGTGCTGTAAGAGCGAGAATTGACAAATGGGACCTCATAAAGTTGCNGGCCATCATTGGGAGGAGAGGCCCCTTGGTCATACAGACTCTATATGCCCCAGAACAGGGGAATGCCAGGGCCATTACGTGGGAGGGGGTGGGTAGGGGAGCAGGGCGGGGACGCGGGAGGGTAAGGGAAAATTTCTGGATAACATGTGAAATGTAAATGAAGAAAATATCTAATAAAGAGAGGAAAAAAAAAACAAAAAACAAAACAAAACCAAAAAAAAAAGAATGCATGCTCATTAGTGCAACATGTTAGAATTTGAATCAGTCTAGCCATGGGCCACTTTCTCCTTCTCCCTAGCCTGTGAAATGAAGTCAGTCACGGTGTTTTCTCTGAAGAACTGTGTGGTTAAACAATGCGTGTCGAGTGCTCAATGTTCATACTGTTGCCGATAAAATTGTCCATATGATTTCAGATCATCAAAATGTCATAGTTATCTTCAAACACGTAACACCCAGCAGTGCATACAGTCTAAGTGCTACCAGGCTGCCAGATAAATAGAAAAGGATGAATAAACAAGAATTGCTCTTCTTAGAAAGACACATGAAAAAGAAAAGATGGACTAGACCCAGATATGTGTACTGGATTATGAAATACTATTAAATTGATATTTTATATTTAATATTTTATTTATTTAAGATTTTCTAAATTAAAATTTTGTTTTATGCCGTGTGTGTGTGTGTGTGTGTGTGTGTGTGTGTGTGTGTGTGTGTGCCTGACTTTTTCTGGGCAAGGCCAGAAGAGGGTATCAGAAGAAGGTATATCTGGAAGTAGAGTTATGGGTAATTGTGAGCGAGTTGATATGGGTTCTGAGAACTGGACCCAGATTCTATGCAAGAGTAAAAAGTGCTCTTAACTGCTGAACCATCTTTGCAGCCTCCTAGTTATTTTCCATTTTGAGGCAGGGTTTTACTTTACTGACCAAAATGGCTTTGAATCCATCTGCTTCAGCCTCCTAAGTGCTAGAATGAATGACATGTATCACTATGCCTGGCAATAAATTGATATTTTTTTAAAAGAATCTCATAACCAATGAGGAAGCACTTTTTAAAAATTATGTTTGAATATTCAGAGTTTCATTTTTTTTCTTACATTCATTGTCACCATTTTCAATAAAAAGAAGTCTATGAGAAAAACCCTGACAAGGACATGAACAGGAGGGAAGATCAGGAACAACATAAAGGTTGAACTTAAAGGTAGGGGTGGGGTTAAATAAATAGCAAGAACTTGAGAACAGGTAACTTGCCTGCAGACTGTCTCAGCTCTCTGTGTTTCCCCAGATACAATCCCTCATGCTCATTCCTACTGCGGTATCAGAACACCAGCTGCAGCCTCCCCTACCCACATCTCCTGAGGATCCCACAGACCATCAACTTTTAACATATCTCCTGAAGCTCATCCCTGTAAGCCAGCCACTGCTCAATTGCAGTTCAAGCCTGACAGAAAACCAGATAAACTGCCTGCAGCCTATTCTCCCCGTTCCCTAGACCCTTAGTCTCTTTCCTAGTGCTGCAACAGATCACTAGCTAAAGCTTCTCTTCCTCCTGTCCAGATCTCCTGTGGATTCCAGGAACCATTCCTTTCTGACCTCACTCCCCATACTCATCCCTGTATCCCATACTCCAACAGCAGCAGGGTTTCCCTGTGAACACACCAGCCTAGAAGCTCAGTAAAATAGGCAACACACAGCCACCACACTCTCTGAAAATCCATAAAGAAAATAGAAACCTAGGGACAAAATACCCACCCAACAAAGATAAACCCAGAAACCAGAACCTAGATCTATAATCATCCCAAACCCAGACACCTAGATGACAGCAAAAGGACATAGTAACAGCCAGTACTATATGTCTCCACTAGAACCCAGTTATCTTAACACAGCAGGCCCTGAATATTCCAACATGGCTGAAGCACAAGTAAAAAAAGAAAGCCTTAAAACCACCTATATGAAGTCAGTAGAAATCCTTAAAGAAAAAAATGAAGAAATCCTTTAAGGGAATAGAGGAAAACACACAAACAGTTGGAGGAAATGAATTAATTTCTTAAAGGCAAAACAAAACAAAAAACAAAAACAAATAGTTGATGAAAATGAATAAAACTGTTCAAGATCTGAAAATGGAAATAGAAGCAAAAAAGAAATCTCAAATGGAGGAAATTCTGGAAATGTTTATTTAGGAATTTGGCCAGGAACTACTGAGTCAAACTTCGAAAAAGAACAAGAGATGGCAGAGAAAGTTTGAGGCATTAAAGATACTACAAACAAAATGTATACTCCAGGCAAAGAAAATGCTAAATCTAAAATTTTCCTGCCAGAAGACATCCAGGAAATCTGGGACACTATGAAAAGGTCAAACCAAATAATAATAGAAATGAAGAAGGAGAAGAAACTCATTTCAAAGGCTCAGAAAATATTTTCAATAAAATCATAGAATTTCCTAACATAATGAAGGAGATGTTTATAAAGATACAAGAGGCTTACAGAACACCAAATAGACTGGACTAGAAAAGAAAGTACCTCTACCGCATAATAAACAAAACACCATACAGAACACAGAAAAATTATTAAAAATTACAAGGGAAAAACACAAAGTACCATATGAAGTCAGACCTTTTAGAATTACATCTAATTCTCAATAGAGAATCTAAAAGCCAAAAAGGCCTGGACAGGTGTACTGCAGACTCTAAGAACCACAGACACCAGCCCAGACAACTATACCTAGTAAAACTTTCAATCACCAGAAATGGAAAAAATAAAATATAGCCCCCTATATCCAAAAGCCAAATGGACTGAAAAAGAAATTGGGAAAACAACAGTTTTCACAGTATCCTCAAATAATATAATATCTTGGGGTAACTCTAACCAAGATTGTGAAAGTCCTGTATAACATGAAGTTAAAGTCTCTAAAGAAAGAGATTGATGAAGATATCTGAAGCTAGGAAGATCTCTCATGCTCATGCATTGGTAGACCAACATAGTAAAAATGACCATTTTACCAAAAGTAAGCTATAGATTCAATGCAATCCCCAACAAAATTCCAACACAGTTCTTTACAGATCTTGAAAGAACAGTTCTCAACTTGATAGGGAAAAAAGCTAAAACAACCCTGAACAATAAAACAAAACAAAACAAAACAAAACAAAACAAAACAAAACACCCCAAACTTCTGGATCATTCCTTATTTCAAGCTGCACTACAAAATTATAGTAATTAAAACACCTTGGTATTGGCAGAAAAACAGACATGTTGATCAATCAATAGAATTGAAGACCCACACATGAATCTGCATGCCTATGGACACCTGATTTTTGATAAAATAGCCAGAAATTTACACTGGAGAAAAGAATGTGTCTTCAAAAAATGATGCTGTTTAAACTGGATGATTGCATATAGAAGAATGAAAATAGACCTATATCTATCACATTGTATAAAACTCAAGTCCAAGTGGATCAAAGACCTCAACATAAAACCAGATACACCAAATCTGTTAGAGAAGAAAGAAGTAACAGCTTTGAACTCCCTGGCACAAAAGATAACTTTCGGGGGCTGGTGAGATGGCTCAGTGGGTAAGAGCACCCGACTGCTCTTCCGAAGGTGACAAGTTCAAATCCCAGTATCCACATGGTGGCTCACAACCATCCGTAACGAGATGTGGTGCTCTCTTCTGGAGTGTCTGAAGACAGCTACAGTGTACTTACATATAATAAATAAAATAAATCTTAAAAAAAAACTCAGTCAAATTGAAATAAAAAAATTAAAAAAAAAATAACTTTTGGAGCGGAATATGGATAGCACAGTTGATAGCATCAATAACTAGTAAATGAGACTTCATGAAACTGAAAAGCTTCTGTAAGACAGAGAACGCTTCAGTGGGACAAAGTGGCAGCCTACAAAACTGGATTTTTTTTTTTACCATCTCAGCATCTGAGAGATGACTAATATCCAAAATATATAAAGAACACAAGAAATTACATATTAAAAAAAATAAACCAATGGCATACGATCTAAATAGAATTCTTAATAGAGGAATCTCAAACAACTGAGAAACACTTAGAGAAATGTTCAATATTCTTAGCCATGAGGAAATTTTAAAAAAGGAAGGGGACATAAACTATCTTGAGATTTCATCTTTTTTTCCTTTCTTTCATTTTTGAGTCAATTTAAAAAAATATTGAAAATGATTTTTTTTCATATAATACATCATGACCATAGTTTTCTCTCCCTCCTTTATCATATTATCCTTTTTATATCTAACTGATGCACTTATAGGTATGTAAGAGACAGTTAAAAGACAAAGGAAGCCTGGTATGGGTTGTTGGAAAAACAACTGCACTTGATTCAAAGTAGTTTAGAATAAATATTGATGGCTACACACACATTCATTTGTCTCACTCCATTCCCGAGAAGTCGGGCATAAAGAAAAGTCATCATTAGAAAAAAACACATTGATTTTTATGGAAAAAATTATGATTCTATCTTATCCTAACCCAGGATATTCAAATAGCTTGAAAGAGAAGGGAGAGAACTTAGATTACTGACAAATAACACTAGTGGGCTTGAGGTCAAGATGGGCTACAAACAAAGGAAGGAGTTAACACTCCCACCAAAAGCCACTTTTAATGGAATTTCAAGGTACTATGGAAATTAAAAGGTGTTGTATGGGGAGATCTTTCATTGTCTCTGTGCGTAAATGTTCACTTGTACAAACTGGCAGGAAAGGTAAAATGCCACACTGATGTTTCCTTGAAAGCTGCAAAATAAGTTGCCAGTTTTCTAAGAGTCTAGGAAGGACGGGCACCCTGTGAGAGAAGACTTTGAACATAAATTGTTACAGCCTGTCTTTCTCCTGTCACCTAGGAAGAAAAACCTCTTCACTTCCACATTTTCTCTGACTTCTGGGACATTTATTTATGGCTAGGGAATGGAGGGAGATGTAGGGGAGAGAAACATGTTGATAGAAAAGTCACCTGCCACGATACAAATTCATGCTTTGAGAACCAGAACTGAAAGAATGGGCTTAAACAGAAAACAAATCCAAACTAATGGACACCCAAGAACAGGGACCTCTGATACTTCATTACTGGTGAAGAACAAAATTTTTCCAGGATGGGAGCACGTGAAACCTTCCATTTTCACAAACTCAGCAATAAATACTCTGAGCATAATTCAGTGGGGTGAGCACTTACTATCCTCCATTCCAGAGCCTGTCCCGGCGACTAACAGCCCGTTTCAGCTGGTTAGTGGTAGTAGGCAACACGTGGGTAACAGAAGAGGAAAACTTCTGAGTCCCACATTCAGCATGGGATTCCTTGAAAGGCCACAGGGAACCAGGCAGGCCTGCAAGCAGAAAATAAAGAACCACAGCTCAGGGATAGTAAGAGGATTTCTGGAGGAAGCTTTTATACATTTTTTACGAGAGAGAGAGAGAGAGAGAGAGAGAGAGAGAGAGAGAGAGAGAGAGAGAGAGAGAGAGAGAGATATTTATTAATATAGTTCTGACATGTGGATAATATTTTATTTACCAGCTGCACATGCATAGAATGCATAGAATGATATGCTCTTACTCATTTATTTTGAAAAAGAAAAATTGGATTCATTGCATCTCTGTTAATGGGAAATGTGTGGGAAAGGCTGTGTTTAATTATGTACTGTTCTCAAGCCCATGGAAGAACAAGAGGACGATTAATTAACTCAAGATTTTGTTAAATGGACTCAACATGGAGTCTAAATGGCTGGAAAGCTATTTTGAAATATTATAGTTCTCAAGTAATTTCTTGTTTTTAGTTTAGATATTTATTTGCCTTTGTTCGGCTAAACAAAAAAGTGAGATGAACATTATTGTCACACAAATACTGTAATTTATGTTCACGTACGAACATGTAAGAAAGACCAGAATATTCAACCCAGCAGTGCTGGTCTTTTTATAGAGTTTTTGGCGGATACGATAGTATCTCATGATTTCAAACATTTGAAAAGTTGCCAGGGTGTGCTTGTCACTGAGATTTCTAAAAGAATTGTGTGGATCTTTCAAGTTATAGATGTGCAAAGTCTAATGTTATATAATGCCTAAGTAAATAGGGACAAAGTACAAAGTTTTCAACGATGGTTTTAGGTGAAAGCAATAAAGAGACTGTCCTAAAAGAAGAGTAAACTGCCTGGAATAGCCTCAGGAAAGTCTGGCTTATCGCTGTTCCAGAAGAGTAGCTGTGACCAAGTGACCTGCCCCAGGTACCTAATCAGTTTCTCTCTAGGAGGTCTGAGGGCAGGCTGACCCCAGAGAAGCTTGCTGGAAGAATTTTCCCTTGGGAATCCAGATCCAAGAAAAGCAAAGCCTTTAATAATTAAGAACCTAGTGAACATGCTAGCCTGACATGCTGAGGGTGATTATCTGCAATTCCTTTGTCCTGGCACAAATACTAAAAATGGCTGGCCATCTTTTTCTTTTTTTTTTTNGTAGATGTACCACATTTTCTGTATCCATTCCTCTGTTGAGGGACATCTGGGTTCCTTCCAGCTTCTGGCTATTATAAATAAGGCTGCTATGAACATAGTGGAACATGTGTCCTTTTTACCAGTTGGAACATCTTCTGGGTATATGCCCAGGAGAGGTATTGCTGGATCCTCTGGTAGTACTATGTCCAATTTTCTGAGAGTGGTTGTACAAGCTTGCATTCCCACCAACAATGGAGGAGTGTTCCTCTTTATCCACATCCTCGCCAGCATCTGCTGTTCCCTGAATTTTTGATCTTAGCCATTCTGACTAGTGTGAGGTGGAATCTCAGGGTTGTTTTGATTTGCATTTCCCTGATGATTAAGGATGTTGAACATTTTTTCAAATGTTTCTCAGCCATTCGGAATTCCTCAGTTGAGAATTCTTTGTTTAGCTCTGTACCCCATTTTTAATGGGGTTATTTGTTTTTCTGGAGTCCAGTTTCTTTAGCTCTTTGTAGATGTTGGATATTAATCCCCTATCAGATTTAGGATTGGTAAAAATCCTTTCCCAATCTGTTGGTGGCCTTTTTGTCTTGCTGACTGTAGCTGTCTTGTACAGAAGTGGATGCTCATAATCATCTATAAGAGGGAACACAGGGCCCACAATGGAGAAGCTAGAGATAGAACCCCAGGAGCAGAAGGGGTCTGCAACCCTAGAAGAGGATCAACAATATGAACTAACCAGAACCCCCAGAACTTGTGTCTCTAGCTCCATGTTTAGCAGAAGATGGCCTAGTCGGTCATCATTGGGAAGAGAGGCCCCTTGGTACTGCAATCTTTATATGCCCCAATACAGGGGAACGCCAGGGCCAAGAAGTGGGAGTGGGTGGACAGGGGAGCAGGGAGGGGGGAGGGGGAGGGGCTTTCGGAATAGCATTTGAAATGTAAATTAAGAAAATATCTAATAAAAAAAAGAAATTTGACAGCCAAAGAGCTCATACATATTTTAGAAACTTCCTATTTCTAGCCTGAATTTGATATGTTTGTAATTGATAGAAGAATTCACTTGGTTTACAATTTATTTTTATCTTTCTCTGGGTAAACTGTACTCATTTATAAATCATTGAGGAATTTGCAGCTAATTTATTTGTATAAAATGGCAATTTCTAGTCATAGGTAATGATACTGTTATCTATTCTATACAAGGCCTCAGAACAATTCCATAAAAAGTTTAAATGGGCAAGACACATCAGTTCTATTTCCTATCAAACCTATGTGGGAGTCTGGAATGCAGGAAGTATATATAGGATCTTGCACCAACATTTCCTTCCCTATCTGTTATGCTCAAACCAGCATCTTGCAGACCCTAAGTTCTATGCCTCAGGCTTTTACCACATTTGCACATGTCTGGGTTGCTTCTCTTAAAGACATCATACCACTGCTCTCTGGGTTTCTGTTTAAATGTAGTGAATCTGTAAGGATTCCTCTAACTCCCTAATACAAACAAGCAATTCAATCTACTATTTGATTCTTTCAATCTATTTCTTATGGTGCTTGTCACCAATGCAAATATACATCACTTACACAACTTACCCACATGATGTACTTATTCAAGCTACTCAGCTATTGCTGGTTTATTTGTTTCTACATTCTCAGCAGCTTGAACAGCACCAGCAAAGCAGTACAGACTGTATAGACATTTATTAAACAAATAAAATAATTGAAGATGTATAATATGCTATAATGTATAATACCTACATACTTATACAATGAAGACATGTAATGAATGTATATAATGAGTATATATTAAATTATATATACTGAAGGTGTATGTATGAAAAATGCCAACAACAATCGACATGCCAATATTACAGTGGGAGTTTCACAAGGTCTATCCCTACATGAAGAGCTATAGTAAATTAGTGACTGCTGAGAGAGGGGAGCATGAGTCTTCTCCTGGGCCATGCCCCCTGATAGATTATCCAATCCCAAGCAGTCAGCCTTAAGCATATATACATATGAACGACACAAAACACACATAGTAGACTATATGTATTTATGTATAAATAAATATGCAACCATTAAACAATTGTTGTAAATTAAATAACCCACAATTAAAGAATAAAAGGTCTTAAAGCTAAGAAGAAATTGAGAGGGGTCATGAGAGGAGTTGGAGAGAAATCATGTTGTCACTCTAGTCCTCATATGTGAAATTCTCAAAAAAAAAAAAAAGTAGAAATGAGGAAATGAAGGAAAATAAATATAACATCCTCTGATGTTCCAAAAATGTTCTTTATAAGTTCAAGAAAAAGTCCTTTCTTCCACTCCTGCACACTTCCTAAAACCTCAGCATTTCCTGCCCCCTTATTCTTGCTATGTCAGATCCATCCCCAAGAAGCTTTCTGATTATGGAAGACAAGTAGCCAATCGGCATCTCTCCCACTGACTAGGTGTTGATGAGTGCATCTGACCCCGAGTTATA
Organism: Mus minutoides; assembly: GCA_902729485.2. Lineage (NCBI taxonomy): Eukaryota > Metazoa > Chordata > Mammalia > Rodentia > Muridae > Mus > Mus minutoides. The sequence continues at coordinate 193,371 of CACVCL010015158.1, read as the reverse complement.
TACTATTTCTGATACAGGTTAAGACAAAATGAATTTAGAAGAAAAAAATAACCCTTTATAGATGCCTCCACTTTCTTTTGGTTCTAATGATAGTTTTAATCATTTTAGGTTTAGCACGATGTGCCACATCACAAAATATATATCATATATTATTCAATATTATAACTTATTGCTGTGCATTAAAGCAATACAGTAGAGGAAATTCCAAGAAAAAATTTAACCATCCCTGGATGTTCTCAAAATTATGAGACCATTTCCCTTTTATTTTCATGCAAATCTCATAAATTGTTTAGCATTCTGAGCTTGGGCATTTCAAGTAATTTGTGAAGATGTAGTGACTTCAGAATTCCCAGTGTGGTATTTTCCCACTTAGCATGCATTTCCTCCCAGGGAATTGAAATGGGAATGACATTCATACATACACCGATGTATCTGTTCATCACTTTTTAATAAGGTTAGTGGTTTGCAGAGTGCTTGCTTTGCCATTTAGGAAAGGCCACATGTGCTCCTAAATCACCAAAAGCCATGCACAATATTCCAGAGGACAGAACGAATCCAGCACACCTGGGGCTGAGTCACAGTTCTCTTTGATCTCCGTTAAACACTTGTTTTAGGAACATGAAAGTTTTGTAGCTTCCAATTCAAATGCCATACCATGGACACTCAATGACTAAAATCAGATTTGCAATTTGTTTTGTTAGCATCTTGGCGCACATTATGTCAAATTATTACGCAATGTCTAATTAGACAATGTAATTAATCAAATTGAAGTTAGACAACCACTTTTTATATACTTTCTATTTTATTTTTATTTACTTGTTTGTTTATTTATGTATTTATTTATTTATTTTTGAGACAGGGTCTTGCTATGTAACCCAGACTGGCCTGGGGCTTGCACTGACCCCAGACAATGTGATGACAGGCATGCACTATCGTGCCTGGCAACTATCTTGATATTCTTGATGTTTTTAGTAGAAGTTTGTCATGATTATTTCTAGTCATAGGTAATGATACTGGTATCTTTTCTGTACAAGGCCCTGGAATAATTCCATATGAAGCTTACTGGGCAGGCAAATCTGTGGTAGTCCTAAAGAAATATAAAGGCTTAATTTAAGCAACTGATTGGTAACTTTCACTATAATATTCTAATTCAATGTTTTATTTAGCCTGGTATGGCAAAGTCTCCACAGACTTTTTAATTTTGCTGAAATTAAAGAAACAATAACAAGAACAATAAGAATAACAACAAACCTTCACTATTGTCAGGTTCTTCTTCAGGGTCATACATTTCAGGAAACTCAGACTTTGGTGGAATATGTTCTCTTTTCTATTTCTACAATTAAATAAAGGAGAAGGACTCACACACACACACACACACACACACACACACACACACACCACATAAGCACAAACACACCACTGGAAGGCATAGTAAGTTCATTCTCTTCGTGGGAACACACTGAATATTTTGACAGTATAAATTCTTCAAGCACCTGCTCCTCCAGGAATCACAAAAGTTCTAGGATGAACACAGTCTCAAAAATATAGTTTAATATAAAATTGGCTTTTAAATGTGGAAAAACACAAAAATTTTATAGGCAGATATATTTCGAAACAAGGAAATGTTCATTTCTCTGCCAAGGAGGTAAGATGGAGGGTCTGTTTCTGACACTGCCCCTTGATAATAATGCAGATGGGAAATGGAGACGTCTTTGTGACAATATGATTTGAATGTTTCTGTTTTTAGAATTCTATAGTTACTCTGCTATTAAACACCATCAGATAGTCCTTTCAGTATTGATGTAATACTGTCTACATGTAGGTCTAGGAAAATGTTTGCATATATATTTATATTGTGCTAAATATGGAGATTTTAAGGATCCTTTGTTCAGTAATTCAAAGAGCAAACAGAGAGCAAAAGGTTGTGGGTTTGAAAGCTTGGATTTTGAGAAAATTCACTGTCACTTTCTTACCATTCTGAGAAAGTGAACATGAAGCTTCACACAGATTGTGGGAAAAAAATGAACTAGACTCCAAAGCCCAGCCATAAAAGTCACAGAGCAGGTGAATTATTGTCTGGGATTTTATTACAGTGACTTGCAGCTGCATAGCAACTGCTTCTACAGAAAGTAGAGGCAGAAAGCTGCTTGGAGAACACCTCATTGAAATACAGTAAGAGAATATGAATATTGCACTGTTTGTTTGCATATTGGGCATTCAATAAGTGTACAGTCAATATCTGTTGCTTTTGGAGTGATGAAAGGACTAGCGGGAAAAATGTCAGATTTATCCTTTTTTTTTTTGTAGCACAAGAAAGGTCATTGGAAATCAAATATGGCAGAACTTCAGTCATTCATTTATTTATCCACTAAATAATTACTGCATTATGGTGGGTCGTAGGTAGAAATTAGTGAATCAGACAGACATTTCTGATGTCATAATGCTTCTAATGATTCCCAATATCAGGATAAACATGGTGAATGGAAGCAACTCTCATATAATTTGTGTTGGATGTAGCTTTCTGGTTGATCTGAGCCGTGTTCAGCATGCCATCAGTCCTGAAGTATGGTCATACATCAGGCACAGCTGGGGAAAGTATACATACTGATTTACAGGCTCCAAGCCATTCCTAGCAACATCTCTAGTATTGGAGCCCAGAAGTCTGCATTTGTAAGAAACTGTTCAGTTTTGGTAAATGGAACTCGATTGAAACTGGGAAATCTGACAGAAATCTGAATTTTTCTTAGTACTGTGTATGTTCATGCTGACACACCATCATCAGCGGCCATTTTTTAAATCTTGAATTGCACCTATTTAAGCTTAACCTTGCTTGACTATTCAGTCAGGTATATTAAGACATGTTTTATAGGGCTGTGGAACATTCTTATATTTACCCCCTTACATGGTTTCAGAAGTCTGCCCTTTTTCCCCACTTGGGAAAATTCCAATCTGTATGAAATCTGACTATTTGCTCTTTGGAGTTAGAGAAAGATATTTAGTCTTAATCAGCTTTCTGATTCTAAATTTATTTTCTAAAAAAAACCCAAATTGATCAGAAGTCATGTGTATGTGCAACACATGTGTATGTTGTGGTTCATTCCATCTCCCCAGACAGCAGTTGTTAGAGTTCTCATTCTGTTTCAGATCTCCAAGCAATACCTTATCAGCTATGGTCAGGCTGTGCAGTTTCTTGCTGCTTTTTCTTAGAGATAAGGAAGTAATCAGAAAGTATCTTAGGAGACATCCAATGACAGTGACAGACATCACTATGTGCTCTACTCTCTCTCCTGTTAGGAATGAGCAATCATCCCTGTTTCCAGTCAAGGTCAATCTCCCAAGAGATGTTGCTGGAGCAATGGTGTTTTTATCTAAAATGCCCCACCCTGTAGATAATTGTCTGCATAGAAACTAGAGTTTCTGAAAGGACAATGACAGACTTTGTGATTTTTCTTCTTTGTGTTGATACCCCACTTTCTTTGCCCATTTTGAACATTTTTCTTTAGAGTGATTTTTAAGTTATTAAGTTATTAATTACAACTCATTAAGGTGGACTGGAGGTATAGCCCATGTACTAGTCCTTGTCTGGCATGTACAAAGTTCAATCCCCTGTACTAGAAAAAAGAATAAAACATTGTATGACAAACTCTTCTAAAGTGTGCAGTTTGGAAGCTTTTAGTATAATCACTTTAGGATGATTCTTGTTAATTTCTTTGGTTTCTTTGTACCTAATTCTTTATGTGTCAGGATCTGAATACTTTATGCTACACATATTATCTCTACTATATTAGTTTACTTGATGTTCCAAATTATCATAGATACCAATGTATTGATTAATTTCTTGTAAAGTTGAGCATCACTCACTAGTATACGTAGCTCACATTTCCATAAATATTCTTATTGATTCGGTCACTTACCACCATTCACTGATCATCACTGAAATAAATATCCTGCTTATAAAGTCTTATATGATCATGATTCTGTTTCTAAATGATAGAGAGGTAAAATGGACCTTAGTATCAGAGGTTTTATCATAAGGAATAGTTTACATGCTACTAGATAACATTTTTAAAAAGCAGTAGAACAATTCATATTCTTACATTTGAGTTCTTAACCACCCAGTGCACGTTATCACCCTTGTTTGCAAATTACTTATTAATTAATTTATTCATTTAATTATTATTGTGGAAATCAGAGGACATCAGAAGTCATATCTCTCCTTCCATCATGCATATGACCTGAAATTGAACCCAACTTGTCAGGCTTGGCAGCATGAATCGCTAGTGAATGAACCATCTTGTGGACCCTTATTTTTGTTAATCAGTGTGAAAAACAGTTACAACTGGTTTCTTTCATTTGCATTTCCCAGACACCAGGTGGAAGTGATCATCTTCTGTTTGTAAATTTTGTGAATGGCCTGACAATTCTTTCAGGGCTATCTTTTCTTAGCGTTGTACTCCCACCTCCTGGTTCTCCCTCCCCCCTCCCATGCTTTTATTTACATTGTCACTGTTTATTTTCTTGCTTTATCCATCACTTTTAAGGGATTAGTGATTTTTTTCATTAAAAATTTTAATGTTCATAATGGATGAGGATGAGGCACAGCGCATCACCTCATCCTTCCCGGGACAGAAGCTCACCTTTTTGGCTTAGAACTGCAGAGAGCATGTTTTCTTGTAGTTTCCAAAACAGAGAATTAAAAGCTCAAACAGAAATTGACCATCCACTGAAAAGGAAGATTCTGACTTCAGATACGTTTTCTACGCTATCTGGATGCTTGTTTGTAGTTTTGAAGAATGAAGAGCAAATTTGAAATTTTGTCTTTAGTTGCTAATGTTCACCTACTAACTCAAGGACAACCTATATCTTGTTTGTTTAGATCCAATCATCCTCTTTCATCACCCATCACTTTATTAGTTATAGGTGATGTAGAGGATAAGTCATAAATGACTCCAAGTTACAATCACTTTAGTTGAACCAATTAACTTCCTAAGTATCCTGAGACATTCCTAAGTGCTTATTAATGGTGGATTATACCATGTTTTAATGATTTTCTATACAATAATACAAAAACTTGCTTTCGCAATTTTTTTATATTATCACAAATGGAAAACAGATTCCATATCATTTAGATCTAGATGGTGAGAATTGTAGCCATAGTGTAGTCTAATACATTTCTCTGTTGCATGGTCGTTAAAATGAAACTAATACAAATAAGTATTGCATTGACAATGATTTAAAAACTATGTAAGGTTTAGAAATGTCGACTCAAGTCATTGGGTATGATCTCCGGATGGTGAGAAATCATCAGAGCTCTTTTCTCTTTGCGTTGGATGTTTTGCATTAGTGCCAGAAAAAATTCATAATTAACAATTCTGAGTTCATATTTCAAAATGAAAAACATGTACAAAACAGCCAAGTGGAGAATGCTTTAAGGAAATCCTAGGCAGTATTTCCAGAAAAGCTAGGCAATAAGAAATGGAAAACTTTACTAATTTATTAATCTTGAAAAATACTATTTACTGAAAACGTATAAACGGTTCTGTGGATCTTAGTCTCTGATAAGCAATGTAAATTTTGTAAATCTCCCTTGTTTTCAAGTAGATCTGTAAACTAGCTTACATCTGATGTGTGTCTTGGCATTTATCACCTTCTTAAAACCAATAAAGCAGCGGATTCTTACACTGTGGCTTGTAAATGGTCTATTTCACCTTATCTTCAATGTGGTCTCATCAAAGATAAATTCTGTTTAAAAAAAAAAAGTCTGGGCAAGAGGCAAAGGGCTAACACATTGAAAGTTGGCACCGATTAATGAAGGGGATAATTTATATTTTCATTTGGCTTATTAGCATAATATAAAATCCACCTAAATAAATGGTTTTCCTTGCAGCGACCTTGAAAGTTTCCGTTGTTCCCTTCGGCCTGCAAACATTACTTGATCTTCTGGCATCAGGGCTTGAAGCACACAAGATGGTTATGATGAGGCTCCTTCTCTGAAGCTTTCATAAACACTTTAAATCATCTCTGGATGGAGACTATTGGCATGTCAAGCTGTAAGCCTATTAACATAGTGAAATGCTCACATTGGACCACAACACTGAAAATTACAGCAATATTTCTCAGCCAATGCTTCAAGTGATGCAAATGCTTGCCTTTTATTTAATTGAACTGTGTATAACGTTAATTTAGAAGGCTACCTCTTTTTATAATTTGTGCAGCCTACTTTCTTAATGATCTGATTTCCATTCTTCATTGCCGGGAGCAAAGTGCTTACTCAGAGAATTGCAATTTGTGGTCACAGATGGGCTTAAATGGAAACAAACAGATCACCCGTGGCCTCCCAAAAGTTCCACTGGCCACTTAAGAGACCCAGTTGCTGAGAACCTGGGTAAGCCATCATCTCTTCTTACCTCCTTGGAAGTCTCTGATAAGTCAGGGTGGCTGGTGAAGAGCAGTGACATGTCTTTATCCATAAAGGGTGGCTGTGAACAGTAACAATTTAAACCATCCTCAAAGAGGAGTTGAAGACTTCCATGAGGCCATCCCCAAAGTGTTGCTTGACTCTGACTCAGGTCTTGTCCCTTGTTAATTATTAAACATTAGAATTGTATTTAATTAATCTTTGTGTCTGTAAGCATTTAGCAATTATTCAATCAGTGGGATACCCTTCCACGGAGTAGTGGGTTTGTGTTCTATTCTTGTCTTCAATTTCTTATCCTCTGTGTTAAAACTTAAATTAAAAAGAGTGAATAAGTACAATTATTTATTAGAAACAAGACACGAACTGAAAAGCTATTCGGTAAAAAAGCAAAGTGCATTTAGTATAATTAAGAAAAAAAATACAAATTGCATGTGTTCTTTTCCTCATTTCCATGGAGACTTGGGTGTTAAATATTGCTTTCAGTTTATATCCAAAACCCCAGCACACAATTTCAAAAAGGACAAAGGTAAGCTTTCCACTGACAGCATAATTGATGGATGATTGACTACTTCTTGATGTAGAAGATAACTTTATGTACACAATGAGATGTGATTTAGCATGGATGATTGTGGAAGCTTATATTTCAGCCATCAAAGTCAATCATTCATGTCAAGAAGTGGATAATACAAGCCAGGCAAAAGTTCATATGCAAAATACATTGGAATATTAAATCATTTCCAAGCATGTTATGATCCAAAGGCACAGGAAAAAAAGACATTAAAATAGTGTGCAGATTATGATGAACCAAGAATCTTGCTTTGCCATTTATTTGTTTTGTCCTTTTGGATCTTTTTGCTTCTGTTTATTTATGTTTTGAAATGAGTATAAAAATGTAAGTTTTGTTTTATAACAAGAACTACTTACTTATATTATTTATAAGCATATTTTATTTATATTCATGAATATTTGACTTCTTTCATGACACTGTCTACTGTACACATAAAACTTAAGAGATAATCTTGACAGCCACATTTTAGAAGGGACTTTGTACTTCCACCAAACAGAACAAGGCTGTGAAGAAGTCTGGTCATATGATACCACAGCAAGGTCAACCAAAAAGCTTGGTATAGTTGACTTGTAGGACAGGAGAGAACCCGGAAGCACACTATGTAGAAAAGATGGTTAGGTGCTGTGGTTTCTGCTGAGGTGCTTCAGGTGAGACAATGACAAGCAAGGTGCTTTCAGTATTTTGAGAAGAATAAAAGTTCTATTAAGACATCAGGAAAAGAGCAATTAGGGGAATGCTAAACTTAATATAGTTGGAAGTATTTTAACCATCTTTTATGTGTTGAGAGTGCTGTAGCAATTTTAATACATGTGAGCGCCATGTTGAAATGAGCACTCAGATTGAGCAGGTGTAGGATGATGAGACTCGACATTTTTCATACTGTCAGGAGATGGAAAGGCTGGTGGCAGCAGATGCCAAAGGGATATTTGCCTTAGGAGCAAATACAGTCTAGATGAGCACTAAAGTGCTTTAAATTTTAATGATTCTGCCCATTTATGAAGCTACTACAATTTGATTTTTTCTAAAGAAAAACAAAAATCCCAAGGAGTAAAAGAGATTGTATAGAAAACAATGAGTGTTTTCATATATTACTCAAATGTGAATATCTAGGATCTATGTGTGTCATTGGTCAATGATTATCATTATTTATGTATGTATTTTTTTCTGGGCCACATTTAACCCGGGGCCTAGTACTTGCTAGACAAGTGCACTGCACTGAATGTATTGCGTCTACCCACAGACTCTGTTCACCACTTTTCTTTGCCTTACAATGTATTTATAGAGGTATCTGAGCATTGTGTTTGAGTTTCCTGCAGTCTGGAGACCACTGTTAGCGCACTCAGACTAGGTTAGCTTAACCCCATGAACATCTTCTGGGTAATTTGGAGTCTTTTCGCTCTAATGTTTGACTCTCTTCATTGCTTCTCATTCCTTCTTCAGCATTGGTGCTGGAGAGTTACAGACTTGTCTGTTGGCTTGTCTCTATTTGATGTTTTGTAAACACAATCAGCAACATTCAGGTTCATATGCAAAGGAATGCATTAATTCTAAACACACGTAGTAATGAGTTTTGACAGCCAAAGGGAAAATATCAATCATCCCAAAGCTTCCCCCTTCTCTTTGATTTTCATGTCACGCATCTTTGGCCCTGAGCATCCATGATGAATCTATGATATTCTGTTTTATGATTAATTTCATTATTCTAGACTTTTATACAAATAATGTCATACCAGATATTTTCTTTTATTTATAGCTCCTTTTTATCAGTATTAAGATTTTTCAAACTTTGATATTTATCAACACTGCTGTTCTTAAGAGAACAATGCTATCTGTGAGTTAATTTTATTTCTAAGTAATTTTACATTGGATCAATGTACCATGATCTACTTGTATATTTTGATGGTGTCCAGTTTTTGGCTTACATTGTCATATGAAGTCCATGTTCACATTTTGCTCACTGTACACGTGTCCTTTTAATCTGGCATTTTGGATCATTTTCTTTTGATCACTGTAACAGCTTCGTTATGGCTACCTTGATGCATTGGTTTTTAAATATGTTTTGTCTGCATTTTTTTCCTCATGATATTCAATAAAATTATTAGATATATCAGTTTATAGTTGTTATAAATTTTAACCATTATTTCTTCAAATAATTCTATCTGCTCACTGCCTTCTTTTCTATGACCTCTTTTATGAGTTACTAACTTATAAGTGAGTTGGATTATGTGATGATGTTTCATGGGTCCCTGCATTTCTGTTAAATTTTTCTATTTTTTCTTCTCTCTGGAATTATATTTGGAAGCCTTTTATTGCTCTGTAGGTTAACATAGCTGGCTGATTTTTCCCACTCAGAATCTACTGTGTTTTAAATGTATAAATCATTTTTATTCAGATACTTTTCTTTTGAGGTTTGGCCTTTTGCTGTGTATTGTAATGCTATGTGTGAGCCTCCAAGATGAGAGAGATCACACATAGATCCAAATGACCTTACCTCCATTTTAATTGGTAAATAAAGATGCCAACAGTTAATAGCTGGGCAGAGGACACATAGGTGGGCTCTAGGGTACCAAGGCCTGGTGTGTCAGAGGAGAACCACAAGAGAAAGAAGAAGGTGAGGAGGGGAGAGAGAAGCACCATGGGTTAGGTGAGTTGTGAAAACGTGGCCCTGTGGGCTGGCCAATTGGAGTTAAAAGCAGCTCAGATGAAACATAGTAAGTAGTAACTCAGAGTTATCGATAAGAAAGTAGATTCTAATAACATAGAGGCTTGGTATATGCCCAGCTCTTGTGCTGTTTAAAGCTTATTGTAAGTATAAAGGTTGTGAGTGTCTTTATCCAGGAACTAAATGGTCAAAGGTGAGGTAGAATACTGGATTGGGATTAAAAATTTCTACAATACTGTTCCTATTATTTTTATAACCTACATTTTGTTTGCCAGAGGTCATTTATCTCTATTTCTTTCCCTCATACTGACATTTTTATTTTTAAGTTTTAAGTGTGTTTCAATATTGACAAATTCCATTGTCTCTTATTTTTATTCCTTAGAGGAACTAGACTTTTTTCTTTGTTAGACATTCAGTTGTTAAGTGTATGCAGATATTGTAAATGGCACTTCACTAAATATCCTAACCTTGTGCTTTGCCTTTAAAGCACACTGGCTTTGCTAGGGAATTTGTTTAACTTGACCATTAGTTTGATCTTATTGTAGCTTGTGCCTTAGCCTTCTTGGGGCAGGGGGGAGTATCTTTAGGAGTGTCTCCCCAAATATGCCACTGAGAACAAACACAAGGGAAATGAGTAATGTACTTCCTGTGTGAGGAAGATAGTCTTGATCTGAAGTTGGAATGGAAGCATCTACATCCTACAGAGTCTATATAAGGACTGAGTAGTTTAAAGTAATTCTTTGCCCTTTGCTGCATTCCATTACACATGTGGAGATCTCAGATTTTAACTGAAGGTCCAGAGCCACTGTGCTAAATCAAAGAACTCTTGTTCCATAGAGCTTTTCCTCTCTGTTATCTTGCTCAGGATTTCACCTGCCCCAGCTTGCCTGAACTCTTTCTTGTACCCACATCTTTAACTCACAGATAGCATTGTGCACCCTATATCATGGCCAGGAATCAGTTACCAAGTAGATATGTAGGATAATTAGAAGGCTCATTTTGTTTTCTTTGTCTGAGAGATTATAGACCTATGCTGGCTATTACCTGATATCTACAACCTAATGTTTCATATTCGTTCAGTTTTCTAGTTGCATACAATGGGAAGTAAAGTCTGATAGGAGGTGCTGTAGGATAAGTGAAAGGGCTTTGTTATTTGCTGTGCTTTTCCAGAGCATTTGTTATGGCTTAATGTTTCAATTTTCACCCTTTGTCGGGGTTTTTACTTCATGTATAGCATCTTTAAAAGGATGGCTTTACTTTTGAAAGTAAGTGGGAAACATTTTCCTCTTAACCATTGTTCAGAAAGAATTGAATATATTTTATTCAGCCATTTTGAATGAAGTCTTCATTCCCAAGCAAGTAAAATGGTCTCATTAATTTCAATCCTATTTAATAATCTTAAATGGAAGCCGAGCAATGGTGGCACATACCTTTAACCCCAGAACTTGGGAGGCAGAGGCAGGCAGATTTCTGAGTTCAAGGCCACCCTGGTCTACAAAGTGAGTTCTAGGACAGCTAGGGCTGTCTCAGGAAAAAATCTTAAATGGTTAAAATTAATGGTTTGAATGATAACAATAATAATGATAAATAATTACATCACTATCTCATTTTTAAAACCATAAAAAGACAATGAAAAATTGTAAAAAATAATGAAATCATGAGAAGAAACTGCTATCTTCCACAAATCTGGAGATGTCTGCAACCTTTAACTTTAAAAGGATTGTTCATATCTTTCGTGATTTGAACTCAGTCAAGAGAAGTAGGCACAGGTGGATATTTGACTGTGGTAGTCACAAAGAAGTCTGAGTTTTCTGATAGTAGCTGGCAGTTAGGGACAGGTAATGCCAAACACTGAATCAAGGTATGGCAGTGATGCCATTCTACACTTCTGCACCGTGTATCAAGCTGGAGAAGCAGCAGAGGTGCTGAAAAAGGACTTTGGGATGTGTACCAGCTTAAACAATCCGATGGGGTCAGCCAGATATGGAAGAAGTAATCCTGTACCCGAGAGGGATCCTACCTGAGCTTTCAATGAGTTCCTGCGACTTCTAAGGAGGCAAAGGTTTTCAAATATACATCCCTTTATTTTTAAAGATATGAAATCCCTGTGTGTTAAAAATGAAGTAATATTTTAATAATACACAAAATTTATCCTTAAGTACTTATTGAAGAAGAAATACTGAAGGAAATTAACTATTAAAATTAAGATAATTGACAAGTTAAACTGAACAGAAGAGTAAAATAGAAAACAAATCCTGAGATTAATTTCAAAGAGCAACACAATTGTACAAAAGGAAAAGTGAGAAAAGGGAGGAAATGTATGTGTTGTCAAGTAGTTTTGGCTTTGCCCTATGTTAACTGATGTGTGTGTACTGTCCCTAGATCTATTATCCTCTGTGGCTGTGGTACAATAAACAATGCCCATGGTTAGAAAGTGGATTTACTAAATAATCAATGGCTCTAGCTAGGCACATTGCTGTTTTTAAACTTATAAGAAACAAACCAACACATTTATAAATTACTAAAACGTATGTGAGAAAAATAAATACAATAGATAAATCATCATATCAAAAATGTTAGTTATTTGACTTAAAATACTCCAGACTCAAATGGTTTCTTAGTGGGATTTGGTCAAATATTTGAGATAGATGAAATAATTTCAAAAGGTTTCCAAGCATAGGAAATGAAGGTAAAATGTTTTAGTCAGTGGCATAGCATTAATATAAATCAGACAAGCATAACACAGAGAAGGGCTCACATTATTATTTAAGTATTTCGCATAAAATGTCATTCTATAGGGGAAATGGCACATTAAAGCAATACTGTGGTCTGGCCAAGCAAAGTTCAACCAGGTATCTAATGAGAACTAAGTATCAATAAATCTAAACTTTATCAGGTAAGAAGTCAACAGGGAAGCAATTCTGAGAAGGTAAATGATAAAACTCATACTAATTTCTAATTTGAAAGATTCAACATAAAAAATAGCTTATTTCAAAACAGAAACCATGGTCAGTTCAACTATGAAACAATGGCTATGTTTCTACTAAAGAGTAGCAGAGAGATGTAACTAACTGTCATTGATAGTTAACATTACTCCATAAATTCTAGGTAGTAAAGTTAGTGGAAGGAAAAATGTAAATTTTTGAAAGAAAGGAGATAAATTATGATTGGAAGTTGAGGTAATAATATTTCTAGAAAACAGTTAAATTTGATTGGTAATGAAATGAAAGAAAAATATTCAATAAGATTTCAAGTTAAAAGTTGATATAAAAGTGAGTGATTGTTGTCACACAAGTAACTCATTCAGTAACGTTCTTGTTGCCCAAGCTTGGGGACCAGCCAGAGTTCAATCCTTAGCATCTACAGTGTGGTGTGTGTGTCTGTAACAACAGCACTGGGGAAGCAGAAACAGGCTGACTTCTAGGGCTTCCTGGCCTCAGTGAGAGACCCTGCCTTAAAAATCAAGTCAGACAGCTCTCAAGGAATAGCACTGTGTTTATCCACACATGTGAATACCTATGCATGTACACCTTTATATACTCATGCACAGGATCACATATACCTGCACACACACAAGTAAACACACATGCACACAGACACAGACTAAGTAGCTGAATAACAATGTGTTGCATAGTTGAAATTTAATACTGAGAGAGTAGATGTGAAATATTCTGACCATGCAGTCACAGTGACTAAGGGAATGCATATGTCAGTTACCTCTGCCTAGTACAGATACATCAAAGTATCATGTACACATTTTCAGTGACAAGTTAAAAAAAAAAACAAATATATTTACCTAAAAATAGTTAAAATTTGGATGCTAATGAAACAAAAGAGAAATATTTCAGTAAAATTTCAAGTTAAAAGTGGGGCGTGGTGGCACACACCTTTAATCCCAGCACTAGGGAGGCAGAGGCAGGCAGATTTCTGAGTTCCAGGCCTGTCTGGTCTACAAAGTGAGTTTCAGGACAACCAGGGCAATACAGAGAAACCCTTTCTCGAAAAACCAAAATAATAATAATAATAATATCTAGATAAATATTTGAATTTTTTCTAATACACTAATTAAAAATTGTGAATTTGAAAACATAAGAATATGTTTCATATCATTCACAATAATTTCAAATAATCAAAGGTAAAAGGTTTTGAAACAGATTAAGCAGACATGTGAAGGAACTAATAAGCAACATTTTAACTCAATTTACAAACTCATAAGCAAAGAGTTGACTAATTGATGTTCATCGTTATTAGATTGAAAGACTTCCTGTGAGATATCAAATCCCTCCAAATTTATTTAAGAGTGCTCATAAAATATTGACATTTAAAATGAGAAGTTGACAGACTTATTTTAAAAGTTCATTTGGAAAGAGTTTGAGTACTTAAAATAAATTTTCATTTTCAGGAAAATAAACAAAACCATAAATAATAGATACCCATAGGAAACAGAGTGAGATTCATATGAGACAAACTTAGACATCAAATAAGTACTAAAATGTGGCATTGGGGGTTGGGGAAGGCTCAGTGTTTAAGAACAGTTGCTGCTCTGCCGGAGAATGCAGATTCTACTTCCAGTATCCACATGGTGACCCACAAACATGTGTTACCCAAATTCTAGGGCTTTTAACTCCATTTTTGGACCTCTGCAGGCACTGAGGCAAAACACTCATAACTATAAAATAAAAATAAATAACTCTTTAAAGAAATGTGTTGGAGAAAATGTAAGTTAGAGGTGGGAAGTCTGTCTCTCTTCCTGGATCTTAAAATTTAAAAATGAAACTGAAGCCATATGTGACGAACTTAATTGATAATAAACATTGGGGAATAAATTCCACTTAAATTACAGAAAGCCTTAAGATCTAGCCCCAAAATGTTCACTGTCCTAAATAGCTGTAGTTACTTATTCCTAACGATATCATAACTTATCTAAATAAAACTTTATGACTGAATATTCATTTGTTTTTATATTATGAGCGATGCTAAAATGAATATCTTATAATTAAACAGAAGACAGTGGGGGGGCAAAGGATGTGTTTCCATCTTTACAAAAGGATATAGTATGGGGCAAATAGCATGGAAGTTTATGACACGCACTTACAAAAGGGTCATAATCAAACCTACAGTTTTGTACAAATGAATTTATACATTAAAAAAAAGAGTGGACAAAGAGAAGATGAGATGGTTATCCTTGCTTGTTTTTTTGGATAGAAACTGGGTCTGAGAAATGGAATTGGTCTATCATTTTATTGTACATTAAATTAAACAGAATGATATTTTTAACCACATGGATATTATTTATTAAGATTGTTACTAGTTGGTAGGGGGCAGGATAGAAAGAGGAAACAGCTGAGTGTGCTGTGGGTGCTGTGACCTGAGATTTTATGGAAAAATAGAGCAGCCATTCATGTGTGGACATCAAGCTCACGTGGGCCAGAGCCAACAAAAGTAGAGCTATAAATAAATTTGAAAACAGGGAAATAAAATTATTCTACTAATAAGACTTCAAAGTTATCTGGATTTATTTCTGATTATTTTCTCAAATTAGCTCAAATTAGATTCAGACCCAGGAAGCATGCAATTACTGCTTTATAACAGCGTTATTTAAATCAATACAAATGTGTGTTTCTTGTCAATGTTACAATGTCAAAATTCAAATTTCTTTTTGTTAAAAAACTGCACAGCTTGGGCTGGAGAGATGGCTCAGCAGTTAAGAACACTGACTGCTCTTCCAGAGGTCCTGAGTTCAATTCTCACCAACCACATGGTGGCTCACAACCATCTAGAATGGGATCTGATGCCCTCTTCTGGTGTGTCTGAAGACAGTGACAGTGTATTCATACATATAAAATAAATAAATAATTCTTAAAAAAAACAAAACAAAAACCACACTTCTATTTCAATACACAACATAGTAATTTTCAATTTCTAAATAAAATAAAATGTGGTAGGTATATATAAAAGGCAGTAAGAAAAGCAGAACCCAAACTAAATCAGCCAACCATGTGCCTGATTTATATGAAATAAGAAAAATTACTGAAAAAAAAAAAACCACATTAGTTAACTGTTAATGAACAAAATGGAGATGCTTGGGTTTCAATTCGTATAAAGCTCGTCTTTTAAAGATAATGGTTTAAGCTAAAGCTTCCATAGAAAGGGTCAGAATTGCTGCTTTTATTTTTCTGGACTCCAGTGGAATAACAAATGAAGAATAAATAGGGATGAAACTTCCAGTTAAGGCACTATAATTCTAGCTAATCTGACCAAAGATGTGTAATATGTGTGTTTGCTTTCATCTGCTAGTTGTGGGGGAAAAATCTGAATTTAAATAATGAGTGCAAACAACAATTAATATATCAAAATAAAATGTTGACACTTATGTACTGGGATGTTATTCTTCAAAGAGAACTTGATACTGCATGCCAGTAGATTCATAACAATAATGTAAACGAAAATCTAAGTCTTCAAAATGCTACAAAACCTCTTCAAATACTTGCTCTCATGATTTCCTCTGACATGGACCAACTCATTTGAAAAAGACTCATCCATCCTCTTTTCTGGATTCTCGTTACTCTGTTCCATGTGTCCTTTTCATAGCATGTATCACATTTAAAACATTTACACACTTACTTATGGTCAGCAATGTGTCTTCCTCCCCCACTGGAGGACAGGAGGACACAGCTGTACAGAGCTGGACTAATTGGACATAAGCACATCAATGATTATGCCCGAGTAAATGAAGGATTAGAGTTTCTGGCCATAATAGCAAAACATCACAGTGAATTATCAAACAAGACCAGAAATTCCTCTCTCAAGGATTTAAAGGTATTCTTAATGGGCTGAACAGAGAAATACATTAATTAAAAATTTAGAATGTATAAAATATACATGAAGCATATATTACATGGTTATATTAATTATTAAAATTGTAATCAATTTTAGCAATGATATTGTTATTATTTTTAATTTTTAGATTTATAGTAACATTGCATTATTTCTCCCTTCTCTTTCTTCCACCAAAACCCTCCCCTTCCCCTTCTTCCTTTCTTTCAAATTCTGGGCCTCTTTATAACTAATTGCTATTGCATGCACATATGTACATGTAACCTGTTCAGTCCACACAATGTTACCAGTTTGCATGTATTCCAGGCTGTCCATTTAGTATGAGATAACCAATTGGCATTCTCTTTCTTAGGGAACACTATTTTTCTGGTCTCATCATTCCTTAGCTGCCCATAGTTCTTTGTGTAAGGCTAAGGTCTCATGGTCTTTTTCTTGTCTACTTTGGTGTGCCCATTGTGTCATCCTTGCCCAGCTCACATCTTCATTTTAATTACTGTAACATCTCTTTCATGGAGAAAGCAGAAACTTCTGCCTATCTGTGACACTCCCATTCTATTCCAACACTGCTTTGGAAATTTTATTCTTGTCTTAGAGCTGTTTCCTCTAACTTTACTCTGCTTCCTTCTCTTAATCTGGGCAAAATCATGTCATCCCCCTTTCACTCTCTTTTAATATTTTTTAAAGATTTATTTTAATTTTTTTATTAGATATTTTCTTTATTTACATTTCAAATGCTATCCCAAAAGTTCCCTATACCCTCCCCCTGCTCTGCTCCTCTACCCACCCACTCCCATTTATAGCCCTGGCATTCCCCTCTACTGGGGCATATAAAGTTTGCAATACCAAGGGGCCTCTCTTCCCAGTGATTGCCAACTAGGCCATCTCCTGCTACATATGCAGCTAGAGACACGAGTTCTGGGGGTTCTGGTTAGTTCATATTATTGTTCCACCTATAGGGTTGCAGACCTCTTCAGCTCCTTGGGTGCTTTCTCTAGCTCCTCCATTGTGGGCCCTGTGTTTCAACCTATAGATGATTGTGAGCATCCACTTCTGTATTTGCCAGGCACTGGCATAGCCTCATACGAGAAAGCTATATCAGGGTCCCTTCAGCAAAATCTTGCTGGCATATGCAATAGTGTCTGGGATTGGTGGCTGATTATGGGATAGATCTCCGGGTGGGGTAGTCTCTGGATAGTCCATCCTTTCATCTTAGAAACTTTGTCTCTATAACTCCTTTTATGGGTATTTTGTTCCCTATTCTATCCACATGTTGGTCTTCCCACTTCCTGATTTTCTTGGGTTTTGCAAATTGTATCTTGGGTATTCTAAGATTCTGTGCTAATATCCACTTTTCAGTGAGTGCATATCTAATGATTTCATTTGTGATTGGGTTACCTCACTAAGGATGATATCCTGCAGATACATGCATTTGCCAAGAATTTCATAAATTCGTTGTTTTTAATAGCTGAGTAGTAATACCTCTCCTGGGCATATACCCAGAAGACGTTCCAACTGGTAATAAGAACACATGCTCCACTATGTTCATAGCAACCTTATTTATAATAGCCAGAAGCTGGAAAGAACAGAGATGTCCCTTTCCACTCCCATAGAATGTTTTTATCCTCCACGTAGCCACTATCTTAGGGCATTGCCTGGACTTCTTTTTGTGACTCCTTCCATCTGGTTCTCTGTTCTTTCTTGATCTTTTCTTATGCTAGTATCCAGCAGTCTGTTGTTATTTATTACACAGTACCTTTAGTTTCTATCCTTCACTCTCACAACTTTAATCTTTGTTTTAAAAGCTGCATGTATTTTCTGTGTTTTGCAGATTGTTTCTGAGTGTTAAGCCAGTTATATAAACCTGTTCTGGAGATCTCTCCTCAAATGGTCTGTAAGCATCTTGAATGCAGTTTTGAAAGCAAATTACTATTCCTTTCTACAAGCCTACTCTTTCTCTCATGGTTCTTCATTTCAGACAACTGGATCGGTAACTACTCGATGATACCAAATAAAACCTTTACAACAGAGCCAAGTGTTTCCTCTCAACACTTACATGTAATCAGTATTCAACAAACTTGGCAATTTTACCTCCTATGTCTGCCATGAATCTGTTTACAGTTTGAGAGAAATTAGTATTTTCCTATAATAGTATCTGCATTTAGTAGAGTATTACACTGGCTTCCTAATAGCCTTCTCTTCATTCCATGATAACGCCCATTCTTACCAAGTGGAAAGTGTTTTCCTTACGTCTAGGAGATCTCAGCTTCTCACCCCATATTGGATCAGACTCAGCCTTGAGGTTCACATTTTGACATTTCACCAGCAAGGATGACACAAACAGGGTCATCCAATCTGAAGAAAGGGGCAAGTGCTCCTAACACCTAACACACAGTGGTGGAGCAAGAACTGAATGTGCCCAGCAAGTGCTGGCACTGAGTAAGGATTGTGTGGGAAGCTCTTTGAGAAGTCACAGCAGTCTCCAATGCTGCTGGGCACATATCTCCATCTCTAAAAAGTCTCCAATTATACTCTGCAGGAGTAGGGTTCTGAGGCCTTGACTTTAAGCTCTATGATCTGAAAGCCCACAAGACAAGATCTAGAAGCCACTCAGTCTTCCTCTTTCTCAGAAAGACTGAAACTTGGTTTCCTTTGAGGCTTTATTTTTGGAGCAGACAGCAATTTTTGTTATTTCTACCATAATTTTTTATTTAATAGTATTTTTAGTGTCTTGGAAGCATCTATTGCTCTTCCCAGAAATGTAATCTTGGGGAGAGGATAGAGGGAAAGGACGGCCTCTCTGTTCATGTTCTGGGGACGATCTGTGAACACATTTTCCTTTCCATAGCATGGGCTTTCTAAAGAGAGCTTTCTGCTATGTGTATGTTGAGTAGGGGAGGAGATGTTTTTCTCAGCCTTAATTATCTAAAGTAATAATATCCAAAATATTTTCAATATAAAACAAAACAGGAGATGTATAGGCTTCCATTCTGCTGTTTTAAGTTTGCTCACTAATTTCACTAACGCTGGAGGGGACACTTTCCTCCAGAGAGGGGATCATACTTTTAGCCCTCTGTCCACCACATTACTATCATCATTTCATTCCTATTGATTGCTTTTCCACATGCTGTACAAATAGCACTTTGCTTTCTCAGAAGCTCGATATGGTTGTTACTGTCTTCACTGCTCTGACCAAGGCCCTGACAAGAAGCAGTATAAAGGAGGAGGGCTTTATTTTGGCCTAGCCTGAGAGACCTAGTCTACCTTGGCAGGCAATGTGTGGGAACAACCAGTCCCATGGTGGCAGGTGAATGGGACAGCTGTCTCTTTGCATTTCCATAGACCAGGGAGGAATCAGTGAGGAACACTAAGAGATCATGCTAGAAAACTCAATTCCAATTTTCTCCTCAGTGGCCTATTTCTATCCCCTAAAGTCCAATCTTCCTGCCCATCCCCCTCCCTCCTCCAACCACACAACAACCAATAACAATATCACCAGGTTTGGACCAAGTATTAAAATACACAGGAGTGTAGGGTACATAGTATATTCGATTCTCAACACCCAGTAAGAGCTTCCTAATGCTTTATTTAAAAATTTGAAATGCCGGCAGTTTTCCACCTGTTCACCTTGTAGCTAAGTGAAAAATCTCTGAACGTAAAATACTAAAGTGAACTTCACTCACATTAACTGTGGGAGTAAAAGCAGCCCTCAGATTCAGTCCCTGAAATACAACGCCTGGCTCAGCTCATGTACTGACAGCCAATTAGTACTTTGTTCTGCGGAAGACATCAATAGCAGACTGCACATCTCTCATGTGCCTCTCAGAAAAGTACTTTTTACTTCTAATTTTATGCTAATGTTCCACTAACCTTCCCATTATATAGCTCACATTTGAGGAGATAATGTTCGTGTAGTTATAGAAGTAGAAGTTATCGAACCTTACCAGCCAATCTGTTGTTCCTGCAAGAAGGTATTCAGACTAAGGGACTATGGAAGTATTTTAAAATGCCTCTTCTGCAGCTGAAAGTATGTGCCTTCTGGGCAGAATCCAGTCTTTTATTTCTCTTTCTTTCTTTCTTTCTTTCTTTCTTTCTTTCTTTCTTTCTTTCTTTCTTTCTTTCTTTCTTTCTTTCTTCTTCTTCTTCTTCTTCTTCTTCTTCTTCTTCTTCTTCTTCTTCTTCTTCTTCTTCTTCTTCTTCTTCTTCTTCTTCTTCTTCGTCTTCTTCTTCTGATATTTTTATTAGATATTTTATTAATTTACATTTCAAATGCTATCCCAAAAGTTCCCTATACCCTCCCCCGGCCCTGCTCCCCTACCCACCCACTCCCATTTCTTGGCTCTGGCTTTCCTGTGTATTGGGACATATAAAGTTTGCAATACCAAGGGGCCTCTCTTCCCAATGATGGCCGATTGGGCCATCTTCTGCTACATATGCAGCTAGAGACATGAGCTCTGGGGGTTCTGGTTAGTTCATACTGTTGTTCCTCTTATAGGATTGCAGAACCCTTCAGCCCCTTGTGTACTTTCTCTAGCTTCTCCATTGGGGGCCCTGTGTTCCATCCTATAGATGACTGTGAACATTCACTTCTGTATTTGCGAGGCACTGGCATAGCCTCATACGAGACAGCTATATCAGGGTCCCTTCAGCAAAATCTTGCTGGCATATGCAATAGTGTCTGGGATTGGTGGCTGTTTATGGGATGGATCCCCGGGTGGGGTAGTCTCTGGATAGTCCATCCTTTCATCTTAGCTCCAAACTTTGTCTCTGTAACTCCTTTAATGGGTATTTTGTTCCTTATTCTAAGGAGGAATGAAGTATCCACAGGCTGGTTTTCTTTCTTCTTGATTTTCTTGTGTTTTGCAAATTGTATCTTGTGTATTCTAAGTATCTGGGCTAATATCCACTTATCAGTGAGTGCATATATAGTGACTTCTTTTGTGATTGGGTTACCTCACTAAGGATGATGTCCTCTAGATACAACCATTTGCCCAAGAATTTCATAAATTCATTGTTTTTAATAGCAGAATAGTACTCCATTGTGTAAATGTACCACAATTTCTGTATCCATTACTTTGTTGAGGGATATCTGGGTTCTTTCCAGCTTCTCCCTATTATAAATAAGGCTGCTATGAACATAGTGGAACATGTGTTCTTATTACCAGTTGGAACATCTTCTGGGTATATGCCCAGGAGAGGTATTCCTGGATCCTCAGGTCCAGATCCTATGTCCAATTTTCTAAGGAACCACCAGACTGACTTCCAGAGTGGTTGTACAAGCTTGCAATCCCACCAACAATGGAGGAGTGTTCCTCTTTCTCCACATCCTTGCCAGCATCTGCTGTCACCTGAATTTTTGATCTTAGCCATTCTGACTGGTGTGAGGTGGAATATCAAGGTTGTTTTGATCTGCATTTCCCTGATGATTAAGGATGTTGAACGTTTTTTTTTTTTTTCAGGTGCTTCTCCACCATTACCTATTCCTATGTTGAGAATTCTTTGTTTAGCTTTGTATCCCATTTTTTAATGGGGTTATTTGATTTTCTGGAGTCCAATTCTTGAGCTCTTTTTATATACTGAATATTAGTCCCCTATCAGATTCAGGATTGGTAAAAATCCTTTCCCAATCTGTTGGTGGCCTTTTTGTCTTCTTTACAGTGTCTTTTGCCTTACAGAAGCTTTGCAATTTTATGAGGTCCCATTTGTCAGTTCTTGACCTTATAGCACAAGCCACTGCTGTTCTGTTTAGGAATTATTCCCCTGTGCCCATATCTTCAGGGCTTTTCCCTACTTTCTCCTCTATAAATTTCAGTGTCTCTGGTTTTATGTGGAGTTCTTTGATCCACTTAGACTTGAGCTTTGTACAAGGAGATAAGAATAGATCAATTCACATTCTTCTACATGATAAATGCCAGTTGTGCCAGCACTACTTGTTGAAAATGACGTCTTTTTTCCACTGGATGGTTTTAGCCCCCTTGTCAAAGATCAAGTGACCATAGGTGTGTGGATTAATTTCTGGGTCTTCAATTCTACTCCATTGATCTACCTGTCTGTCACTGTTCCAGTACCATGCAGTTTTTATCACAATTGATCTGTAGTACAGCTTAATGTCAGACATGGTGATTCCACAAGAGGTTCTTTTAAAGTTGAGAAGAGTTTTTGATATCCTAGTTTTTTGTTATTCCAGATGAACTTGCAAATTGCCCTTTCTAACTCAGTGAAGAATTGAGTTGGAATTTTGATGGGGATTGCATTGAATCTGTAGATTGCTTTCGGCAGGATAGCCATTTTCACTATATTGATTCTGCCAATCCATGAGCATGGGAGATCTTTCCATGTTCTGAGATCTTCAATTTCTTTCTTCAGAGACTAGAAGTTATTGTCATACAGACCTTTCACTTCCTTAGTTAGAGTCACACCAAGGTATTTTATATTATTTGTGACTATTGTGAAGGTTATTTTTTCCCTAATTTCTTTCTTAGCCTGCTTATCCTTTGTGTAGAGAAAGGCCATTGATTTGTTTGAATTAATTTTAAATCCAGCTACTTCACTGAAGCTGTTTATCAGGTTTAGGAGTTCTCTGGTGGAATTTTTAGGGTCACTTATATATACTATCATATCATCTGAAAATAGTGATAATTTGACTTCTTCCTTTCCAAATTGTATCCCCTTGATCTCCTTTTGTTGTCTAATTGCTCTGACTAGGACATCAAGTACTATATTGAATAGGTAGGGAGAAAGCAGGAAGCCTTTTCTAGTCCCTGACTTTAGTGGTATTGCTTCCAGCTTCACTCTATTTAGTTTGATGTTGGCTACTGGTTTGCTGTAGATTGCTTTCATTATGTTTAGGTATGGGCCCTGAATTCCCGATCTTTCCAAGAATTTTATCAAGAAAGAGTGTTGGATTTTGTCAAATCCAAACATCTAAGGAGATGATCATGTGGTTTTTGTCTTTGAGTTTGTTTATATAGTGGATTACATTGATGCATTTCTCTATATTAAACCATCCCTGCATCACTGGGATGAAGCCTACTTGGTCAGGATGGATGATCGTTTTGATGTGTTCTTGGATTTGGTTTGTGAGGATTTTATTGAATATTTTTGCATTGATATTCATAAGGGAAATTTGTCTGAAGTTCTCTTTCTTGTTTTGTTTTGTTTTGTTTTGGTTTTGGTTTTTGGTTTTTCGAGACAGGGTTTCTCTGTATAACCCTGGCTGTCCTGGAACTCACTTTGTAGACCAGACTGGCCTCGAACTCAGAAATCTGCTTGTGTCTGCCTCCTGAATGCTGGGATTGAAGGAGTGTGCCACCATGCCCAGCTTGATGTTCTCTTTCTTTGTTGGATCTTTGTGTGGTTTTGGTATCAGAGTAACTGTAGCTTCATAGAATGAATTGGGTAGTTTACCTTCTGTCTCTATTTTGTGGAAGTTTGAGGAGAGTTGGAATTAGGTCTTCTTTGAAGGTCTCATAGAACTCTGCACTAAACCCATCTGCTCCTGGGTTTTTCTTTTTTGTTGTTGTTGGAAGACTATTGAGGACTGCTTCTATTTCTTTAGGGGAAATGTTTAGATCATTAATCTGATCCTGGTTTAACTTTGGTACCTGGTATCTGTCTAGGAAGTTATCCATTTCATCTAGGTTTACTAGTTTTGTTGAGTATATCCTTTTGTAGTAGGATCTGATGATGTTTTGGATTTCGTCATGTTCTGTTGTTATGTCTCCTTTTTCATTTCTGATTTTGTTAATTAGGATACTGTCCCTGTGCCCTCTAGTTAGTCTGGCTAAGTGTTTAATCTATATTGTTGATTTTCTCAAAGAACCAGCTGCTGGTTTGGTTGATTTTTTGAATAGTTGCTTTTGTTTCCACTTGGTTGATTTCGGCTCTGAGTTTGATTATTTTGTGTAGTCTACTCCTCTAGGGTGAATTTCTTTTTTTTTGGAGGCACTCAGGGCTATGAGTTTTCCTCTTAGGATGGCCCTCATTGTGTCCCATAAATTTGGGTATGTTGTGGCTTCATTTTCATTAAACTCTAGATAGTCTTTAATTTCTTCCTTTATTTCATCCTTGACCAAAGTATCATTGAGGAGAGTGTTGTTCAGCTTCCACATGAATGTTGGTTTTGTATTATTTATGTTGTTATTGAAGATCAGCCTTAGTCCATGATGGTTAGACAGGATGCATGGGATAATTTCAATATTTTTGTATCTGTGGAGGCCTGTTTTGTGATCAATTATATGGTCAATTTTGGAGGAGGTACCATGAGGCCCTGAGAAGAATGTATATCCTTTTGTTTTAGGGTAAAATGTTCTGTAGATATCTATTAAATCCATTTGTTTCATAACTTCTGTTTGTGTCCATGTGTTTCTGTTTAGTTTCTGTTTCCAGGATCTGTCCATTGGTGAGAGTGGGGTGTTGAAGTTTCCCACTATTATTGTGTGAGGTGCAATGTGTGCTTTGAGCTTTACTACAGTTTCTTTAATGAATGTGGCTGCCCTTGTATTCAGAGCATAGATATTCAGAACTGAGAGTTCATCATGATTGATTTTACCTTTGATGATTTTGAAGTGCCCCTCATTGTCTTTTTTTGATAACTTTTTTTTGGAAGTCAGTTTTTTCGATATTAGAATGGCTACTCCAGCTTGTTTCTTTGGACCATTTGTTTGAAAAATTGTTTTCCAGCCTTTCACTCCTAGGTAGTGTCTGTCTTTTTCCCTTAGGTGGGTTTCCTGTAAGCAGCAAATTGTTTGGTCCTGTTTGTGTAGCCAGTCTATTAGTCTATGTCTTATTATTGGGGAGTTGAGTCCATTGTTGTTAAGAGAAATTAAAGAAAAGTAATTGTGCTTCCTGTCATTTTTGTTGTTAAAGTTGGGATTCTTTTTTTGCGGATGTTTTCTTTTAGGTTTTTTGAAGGATTACTTTCTTGCTTTTTCTAGGTTGTAGTTTCTGTCCTTGTGTTGGTGTTTTCCCTTTATTATCCTTTGAAGGGTTGGATTCATAGAAAGATATTGTGTGAATTTGATTTTATCATGGAATACTTTGATTTCTTCATCTATGATAATTGAAAGTTTTCCTGGGTACAGTAGCCTGGGCTGGCATTTGTGTTCTCTTAGTGTCTGTGTAACATCTGTCCAGGATCTTCTGGCTTTCAAAGTCTCTGGTGAGAAGTTTGGAGTAATTCTGATAGGCCTGCCTTTATATGTTACTTGACCTTTTTACCTTACTGCTTTTAATATTCTATCTTTATTTAGTACATTTGTTGTTCTGATTATTATGCTTCTGGAGGAATTTCTTTTCTGGTCCAGTCTATTTGGAGTTCTGTAGGCTTCTTGTATGTTCATGGGCATCTCTCTCTTTAGGTTTGGGACGTTTTCTTCTATAATGTTGTTGAAGATATTTGCTGGCCCTTTAAGTTGAAAATCTTCATTCTCATATCCTCCTACTATCTGTAGGTTTGGTCTTCTCATTGTGTCCTGGATTTTCTTGATGTTTTGAGTTAGGATCTTTTTGTGTTTTGCGTTTTCTTTGATTGTTGTGCCCATGTTCCCTATAGAATCTTCTGTACCTGAAATTCTCTCTTCCATCTCCTGTATTCTGTTGCTGATGCTTGCATCTATGGTCCCCGATTTCTTTCCCTAGGGTTTCTATCTCCAGAGGTGTCTCCCTTTGGTTTTTCTTTATTGTTTCTACTTTCTTTTTTAGGTCTTCAATGGTTTAGTTCAATTCCATCACCTGTTTGGTTGTGTTTTCCTGTATTTTTTTAAGGGATTTTTGTATTTCCTCTTTAAGGTCTTTTACCTCTTTAGCAGTATTCTCCTGTTATTCTTTAAGTGAGTTATTAATATCCTTCTTACTGTTCTCAACCAGCATCATTAGATATGATTTTAAATCTGAATCTTCCTTTTCGGGTATGTTGAGGTATCCAGGACTAGCTGAGGTGGGAGTGCTGGGTTCTGATGATGGTGAGTGGTCTTGGTTTCTGTTATTAAGATTATTACATTTGCCTTTTGCCATCTGGTAATCTCTGGAGTTAGTTGTTATAGTTGTCTCTGGTTGGAGCTTGTTCCTCCTGTGAATCTCTTAGCTTCTGTCAGCAGTTCTGGGTGTCCAGCTCTTTCCTGATTCTCAGTGGTCATAGTAGTCTCTGCAGGCAAGCTCTCCTCTTGCAGGGAAGGTGCACAGAGGTCTGGTATTCAGACCTGCCTCTTGCCTAAAGGTGAAGGCCAGATACAGGCCTGTCCAAGAAGATGTGTTGCCCCTGCAGCCTGTGATCACCTGCACAGACTGGTCTCTGAGGGATCTGGGACCCAAGATGGCTCCCTCACCTGCTTCTGAAGGCAGAGCCATCCCGGGCAGACAACACTTCTCTGGCTGGGAAAGGTGTGTGGATGGTTGGAGGCCGAAATGGGGTCTGTCCCAGAAGCTGTGTTGCTTCTGTCTCTCCCAGAAGCTGTGTAGCTTCTACAGTCTACACTCTCACCTGCACAGACTGGTCTTTGTGGGATTCAGGATCCAAGATGGCTCCCTGCCCTGCTCCTGTAGGCAGAGTCCTCACAGGCAGACACCTCTCCTCTGGCAGAGAAGGTGCCCAGATGTCTGGAGCCGGAAATGGGGTCTGTCCCAGAAGCTGTGTCTCTTCTGCCTGTCCCAGAAGCTATGTCACTTCTGCAGACCACTCACTCACTCTTAGCAGTCAGCGAGAGAGCTGACCTGTGCAGACTGGTCTCTGAGGGATCCAGGACCCATGATCCAGTCTTTTCAAAGATTGACAGATTATGAATAAAATTATGTTCTTCTTGAGAGGAGTCATAATTGTTACTCCTTATCAAAGGAACTGTAAATTTAAACAACTCAACAGGGAGTCCTGCTGGCAGTAAGGACTCAAATCTATTCATACTGTCATTGAAACTAGAAATCCCTGTTTTCCCATCAAACATTATTTTTTGTCCTTCAAATCATATTATCTTCTGTTCTGAGTGGGGAGAGTTAGAGCATAACAGGTGTATTGGTTTGTACCGTGACGACTTGGCTGAATGCGGATTGTGTTTCTCCAATTCCTCTTCCCCTCCCACCCCCCTACAGCTTCACTTTAGAGTTGAAAGCTGAAAGTGAAGCAGAAGCCACTGCTCCGAGAAGGTTGCTGTGGATGACTGTGGGCAGATCGCAGTGGGGCAGCAGGTTCCAACGTGTCCTTGCTATTCTCGCCATTATCTCTAAGGCTGGTCCCACGAAGCAGCAGCAGCCTCCAGGCCCCACACCCAGACCTTCAGTTCCTGACCCACATCTATGCCTTGCTTCACCAACAAACCCTGAGCTCTTACAACCAAAGGCCTGATAAGGGCTTCTCAGGGGAGCTCTACCAAGCTCCGACTTGTCCACCCAACCACAGTCTCCGAAGTTGCCCGAGTTGATAACAGTGTTGTTTACAAGTAGATAAAAATCTTTGAGAATTACCACCAGGGGATTACCAAGGTATACTAGACGTTTTAATTAGTAAAATTTAAAAGGCATTTATCTAGAATAGTTGCAGCCACTAACTGGCACAGTTGAGCAATACTTTAATTTAAAAAATTAAGTTGCAAACCACAAGTAGTATAAAATAGTTTTCTATTAAAACATTTTTTATTGTTGTGATAAATCATATTTTCCTTTATCATAACATTGCACAATCTATTATTTCTGTTTGGTAAGTGTGCATCCTGTCACTGCAGATTGACTGACACAGCTGGATTCCTGTCTCCTCCCTGCATCCTGCAGATTTATAGCATAGGTACTTCACATTTTATTCAGCTTTGCCTATAAAATATATAACAAGTATTTAAATATTGACTTCTGTTTAAATTATAACTAAGCTCCTTTTCTTAAAATGCCTCTAGGCACATCTTTATTAATTTTTTTTTTTACTTTTATCTGCATTTATTTTATGCTGAATTTATTCCGGTGCAATGAGTTTTTGTTTCTTCAGTTTCTTCTGGGATATCTTTTCTTCTGTGCAACCTTCTCTTCTGGCTTTGGAACAATATGTTCTTTCTCACTGAGTATCATCTCAATGTGGCAGGGGGAGCTCACGTATGGGTTAATCCATCCATGAGCTCTGTAGGTTTGTCGGCGATCTTAGGTGCCTTGTTCACCTGGATGTGTTCTGACTAGAGAATCTACATCTAAATCCTTAAGTTCAGCATTACTCTTTGCATTTTTAAGCATGTACAGCAAAACTTCAGCAGTCATTTTGGCCACTGTCCCTATGTGTAGCTCCACTGTTTGGCCTGGGTGCACCGACTGACTCCACCATTATACTTCCAGAATGGCACACATTGCTTTTTTTAAGCTAACATCTTCAGATATGCATACTCTTGATAAACTGGGCAGATTTCCAGGCATTCCTATAGTGAACAAGATGGTTTGAACCTCTTGATTTGCATGATTTTGTTGGGGGTTTCTGGGTTAAGAGAGTAGCGGACCACATTCACAGGTCACCTCTTGCTGCTTACAGAAAGACTGGATGCATCACTCATGGGCATATACACAGAAGATGCTCCAACTTGTAATAAGGACACATGCTCCACTATGCTCATAGCAGCCTTATTTATAATAGCTTATTATTATAATAATAGAAGCTGGAAAGAACCCAGATATCCCTCAACAGAGGAATAGATACAGAAAATGTGGTACATTTATACAATGGAGTGCTACTCAGCTGTTAAAAACAATGAATTCATGAAATTTTTAGACAAATGAATGGATCTAGAAGATATCATCCTAAATGAGGTAACCCAATCACAAAAGAACACACATGATATACACTTACTGATCAGTGGATATTAGCACAGAAGCTCAGAATACACAAGATATAATTTGCAAAACACATGAGACTCAAAAAGAAGGAAAACCAAAATGTGTACACTTCGATCCTTCTTAGATGGGGAACAAAACACCCATGGAAGGAGTTACAGAGACACAGTTCATTTGAAGCAGAGACTGAAGGAAGGTCCATCCAGAGACTGTCCCACCTGAGGATCCATCCCATAAACAACCACCAAACCCAGACACTATTGCAGATGCCAACAAGAGCTTGCTGACAGGAGCCTGATATAGCTGTCTCCTGAGAGGCTCTGCCAGTGCCTGACTAATACAGAAGTCATCCATTGGACAGAGCACAAGGTCCCCAATCAAGGAGCTAGAGAAAGTACCCAAGGAGCTGAAGGGGTTTGCAGCCCCACAGGAGGAACAACAATATGAACTAACCAGTAACCTAGAGCTTCCTAGTACTAAACCACCAATCAAAGAAAACACACAGAGTGACTCATGGCTCTATCTGTATATGTAGCAGAGGATGGCCTAGTTGGTCATCAATGGGAGGAGAGGCCCTTGGTCCTGTGAAGATTCTATGCCCCAGTATAGGGGAATGCTAGGGCCAGGAAGCAGGAGTGGGTGGGTTGGGGAGCAGGGGAATGGGGGGAGGATAGGGGATTTTTGGAGGGGAAACTAGGAAAGGGGATAACATTTGAAATGCAAATAAAGAAAATAATAAAAAAAATAAAAGAAGCTGACTACTGTTACAGCAGTGGGTGTACATGCTGGGGAAGAACAAGCCAAGATAGCATTTCTATGTTGTTGAAAATATTAAAAATATGCCAGTGTGGCCACCATAAGGAAATACTTTCAATAAATCCATAACAAATTTAATAAATCATTTCCTTTCAGCACACAAAAATGACAACCTTTTGAAATAGATAATATAAATTAGAGCTACTAAAGTCACACTTAAATGTATAGTCACATTTTAAAATAATAAAATAATTTCCAATTTTCTCAGCTGGTAAATAAAGTGGATCTTTATATAAAAAGGCAGCTTGCAGCTAGATATTGTGGTGAGTAGCTAGAATCCTAACACTGGGGTGTATCGACGGAAGGATCAGGAGTTCAGGGAGAAGCGCGGGTTGCATAAGGAGTATAAGGACATCCTGGCTGCAAGAGGCTGTCTCAAGGAAACGCTGAAGAAAAAAAGAAAGTGAGTTCAAATTATTCTTCACTCTTTGATGGAGAGGTGGTATTACATGTTTACAAATGTCACCTTTGACTTTTCTGGGTTAAGCCCTGACTAGCAGGCCCTTATCATGTTTCTGTTGGGTTACAGTGCATGAAAATGAATTGAATTCACATTCAGTCAGTTTTAAAAAGGTTTTATTTCAGTATTTCTGATCTTTCCAACCTGAGGTGGAAATTTGAAATACATATTTTAGTTTGTACTATGCAATTCATATACATTTGATATTTTACTGATAAGAACACTAGGTAATTGTGTCTGAATACATTTTTTGATTATCCGTGTATTGAAGAAATGTCTTCTTCATAAATATAGAAAAATGAAGAGTGTAAAAACCAGCTATATGCTGAAACCCTGATACAGTGACTGTTAGTGTAGTGATAGTTTCTCATTGTAGCACAAGATCCTAATTGAACTAGATAAAAACAGAAGTGAATATTTTTAAAAAAAAAAAACACCATTGAAAGGAAAGTTCACCAAGCACAGCACTATGACAGTAAATAATTAAAAATTATGGAACAGAAAGTGTTGGCAATAAATGTCAGTTTTCACAGGTGTGTAGGAAGACATATTTGGGGCCAGAAGCAATGGAAAATGCCAGCAGGCAGATATTGTTTAAAGGTAGTTCTTTTAAGGATTATCACGGTGTGCATATGCGAGCATGCATACCTCTGTATGTGTTCACATTTGTGTGTGTGTGTGTGTGTGTGTGTGTGTGTGTGTGTGTGTGCATCTGTGTGTGTGTCTGTGTGTGTGTGTGTGACAGAGTATGGGTACTTGTGTGGAAGCCAGAAGACAGCATTTTGGGGCAGCAGGCAATCTGCTCTTCTTTCTGCCATGCTCTGTACACCAGGCTAGCTGGCTCAGGGCTTCCATGTGACTCTACTGACTCAGCTTTCTATTTTGTAGCAAGAGTGCTGGGATTACAGATATGCATCGTTGTATCCAGATTTTTTTTTTTTTTTTTTTGACATAGGTTCAAAGACTGAATTTAGTTTGTCAGGCAATCACCTTATCCACTGAGTCAACTTGCTGGGCTAGAGGTAGCTGTTCATTGTCAAATTGTTTATAGTTCAACATTTTGGGCTTTTTTTTGTTTTTTGTTTTTGTTTTTGTTTTTGTTTTTGTTTTTGTTTTTGTTTTTTGACAGGGTTTCTCTGTATAGCTCTGGCTGTCCTGGAACTCACTTTGCAGACCAGGCTGGCCTCGAACTCAGAAATCCGCCTGCTTCTGCCTCCCAAGTGCTGGGATTAAAGGCCTGTGCCACCACTGCCCAGCCTCAACATTTTGTATAATCAGAGTAATAATTGGCAAGACAGATCTTCAGTAACTTTGTTGAATTTGAACTATCAATTTAGAATTGAATTCATTTAGGAGCAAATTTCAAACTCCCCTTTGTTGTGAGCTTTTTCTATCATTTCCAATGATATTGCAGTCTTTCTAGAATCACCTTCTTTCCCCCAAACCATGTACCATTGCAAAATGCACAGTGTGTAGTCATGTCAAAGGTTAGTTCAGCGTGTGCTTGGCATCAGATATAATTTAATGACTAAACAATCATTCTGCAGGAACTTAGACCTGCTCAGCTCCTTCAGGCAATTTCAAGCATTTTAATTTTCCCAGAGATGTTCCCCCTGTCTTAATGAATAGTCAGCGAGTGACCTTATGATTCATGCATACTGAGTGCAGCTGGAGATGCCTCTCACCTCTTCTGATGACTCATATCTTTGCATGGGATTCCCTTAAAATGGAAACAAAGGAAAGAAAGGAAAAGGAAGAGAACCACACTTGCTTTGTTTACGTTCTGGGAAGAGCTTTAGATTAACCAGAACCCAAGTGAATTACTAATGTAATGTTTAGTGTTGAAGCTAAGCTGCTGTTGATTCCTAGAAGGTTTTGGGTACTCCATGGGGGGGTCTCCATAGGGAAAAATGCACTTCAGAAACAGCTTTAATTTCTATATGTGATTCAGAATATATCAACTCTATTTGTATAGCTTACATGGAAGATTGTCATTTTATTAGCACTTTGAAAGAGCATTTCTCAGGAGTATTTTGGGGTTTTAGCAGGGAGGAATTCCTCCCATATCATCTTCCTGACCAGGAAGAAATTCTGAAGGGGTGTTTTCATTGAGAACATGTGTTTATGTTCCTCAGCTAAAAATCAAGCTATGGAATGTGAAGGATGCAGAGCTTCTAGAATGGCAAGTGGCAGGTGTCAGATCTCTTCTCAAGACAACAGCCAGTGAAAGTCACTGCAAATAGTCCTTATGGCCACGGAGGGAATAAGACCCACTCATTCATAAATCCTGCAGTTCTCAGTGATAACAGCAAGACCTCATGGCTTTTGACTCAGAGCTGTTCCTTTAACCTCTACTCTGACCGTACATCACAGATGCTCTGTCCCAGGTGCAAATGTCACCAAGAGAAGGGCTTTCTTTTCCTTAACCTTTCAATCTGGTTTAACTTGGCACATGTCTCTTCCAGGCAGATGTGCTTCTTTTTCTTTATCTCTTAGTGACAGGTTGAAAATACTGGGGCCACAATTGTCATGGAAAGAACACAAGGAGGTTCAAGGGAGGGCGAAAGAGTCAGCCATACTGCTTGCTCTTCCCCTTTAACAACTCACAGCAGGCTGTCAAAGCAGCACCTACTCCCCAACTCTGGGGAAGTGATATGAAGGTTCTGCTCAGCAGGAAAATGGGACAGGAGGTGAAGGAAGTCTTTGGCTCTGCCTGGGGAACTGGTTTTATCTGGAGCAGAGCATGGAAAATCCTTTACTTAAGAAAAAACAGAAAACAAAAACAGTGGCTATCTTGGCAAAGAACAAGCCAGAGACCAGAAGGGGCTGGCACATCTGTACAGGCTAAATAACTAAGGTACAAGAAGTTTGACAGAAATATCTGAAAAAACTTAGACAAAAAATAGAAAACCCAAACAAACAAGCAAAAAAAAAAAATCTCTGAGAATAAAGCATTATGACTATAATTAATTCTTGTGTTTGGCATGGAGGTGAACATATACTTGGCTGTTACATTTTAGTAACAATCACCATGGTATGGGTGCTCAAAGCTCTTCCCTACAACTGTACACAAGGCCACCAACATGGATTAGAATGCTGGCTGCCATGCAGGGCTTCAACACAACTTTTGATAGTGTAATAGTCTGACCTGGGAATTAGAAAAATAGGCATAAAATAAAAATAACACTAAACTTTGACTATCTGAAGAGCAAGTATGCATGCCCAAAGCTACTCCTTGGCAAGGGCTAGTGAGAGAATCCCTAGACTCATAGTTTTGGGCTGAACATAGGTTAAAACAGAAATTCTGAAAACTTTGACAGTAGCCTCCAAACCATACAGTTTTGGAAAATTACTGTGTTATGCCAATACAAAGGGACTAATGGAGTCAGGCCAAGGCAAAACTAAGGGAAGGATGTCTGAGCAAGGGCTCCAGAAGTTGAATATCTGGAGAAAGTTTAGATTTAAGCAATCATTTCAACCAAGCTGTTTAACAAGTACCTTAGGTAGAGAGCATGTCTGGGACCACCGCTCAGGAATTTGCTAGTGTTTCTAAAGTTTCAGTTATTGCAGAAGCAAACAAGGCAAAAGTATATTTCTTACATAGGAACAAGCAGCAGGCAGTAAACTTTCCTTTGAGTCATCATATTACATGGGTTTCAAAACAAAACAAAAGAAAGAAAACAAAGCATGAGGCAAACCAAACCACCCAAGAAGGATCTGGGTGGGTCTGGATGGTAAGATGGTGAGCATAGACAATCCTTTAAAGACTCTATTAACATTTTCCTCAGCTAAAAGAACTCCTTAAAGAATTAATGGGAGGGAAAATAATGATATTCAAACAGAACACGAATGAAGTGGAAACTAGCAAACAAGAATACTAGTATTGAAAACGTAAGTAATCCAAAGACCAGAGAGAAAGAATAGTGTAAAGAGACTGAGAGAGGGAGAGGGAGAGGGAGAAGGGAGAGATAGAGTGAGGGAGGGAGAGGTGGAGGGAAGAAGGGAGATATGGAAGAAGAGAGGGAGGGAGAGGTGGAGGGAAGGAAGGAGAGGTGGAGGGAAGGAGGGAGAGGTGGAGGGAGGAAAGAACAGGATGAAGGAAGAGAGAGGGAGGTAGAGGAAGGGGGAGGGAAGGACAGAGGAAGAGAGAGGGAGAGGAGCAAGGGATGGGAGAGACAGAGAGAGAGAGAGAGAGAGAACAACACAAAAATCTTAATAAATGTATGGTACACAAAACACACAAACAGGAACCCTGTAAAAAGTATAATGGATAAAAAAAGGAGAGTTCTTTTTAAAAGACTGAAAATTTTCAGAAAATGAAGATATTCTAGTTTGCATATATAAGATGCCCAGTGGAGTAATGGAAAAAGATGAATAACCATATACATATAGTCAAAAGATTCGGTCAAAGGCAAATAAAGCATTTGAAGAAACAGCTCCTTTTATAAGTCAGAGGAAGTCCAAAAACTCGAATGGTTTACTTCTTTACAGGTCAGCAGGTCTAGACAGAAAGATAGGTCATAAGGGTCTATGATTTGCTGAAGAATGATACCGCAGACTCAAATAGTGTGTAAACATAAAGAGTGTTTTATTCTTCAAAAGTACAGCATGTTAGGGTCTCTCCATCACCAAGACAGACACCCAAGTTGTTAGCACTTTGTCTAAGCTCAGCCCCACAGTTACCTGGCAATAGCCAGGTGTGCCTGACTCTATAAAAGGGGGCTGTTTTCCCCCTCTGCTCTCTTTCTCTCTTCCTCTTGCCTTCCTGCTCCTGCTCTATCCTATCCTCTCTTCCCTGTCTCTCTCCATGTGTTCATGACAAGCCCTCTGCCTTTCTCTGCCTCTACTAGCCTCTCAACTCCCCTCCCCATGCCCTGAATAAACTTTATTCTATACTATACAGTCCTGTGGCTGATCCCTTAGAGGGAAGGGATGCCTTAGCATGGTCCCCCAGAGGCATGCCCTTCCCCCACATCTCATCACACATCCACCAAAACATAGTCCCCTCACTCTTTCTCTTTTTATAAACACATTACAAGCGAGCTTGTAGGCCTTAGGGCTTGTAGGCAAATTAGGGAATTCCAGGGTAGGTGACTTCTATGTTAATTTTTTGGTTCCTTCTCTAAGAGCATTCCATTACTAGTGGGTGGGGACTGGAAACTTGCTAGGGGGGGGGGGGTCTGGGAAGTGTTATTGAGGAAGTAGCTGAGGGAATCTAGAAATTGCTGCTGATCCACTGTTCTTGCTTCAGGCCAGGTGGCTGGGTGTGAAGGCTGGAACCTGGAGTTTGTCTATTAGTAAATGACCTGCTTGGGCTTGCTGGGACTTGCCCAGTTTTCAGACCTAGGCTCCTTAACTGCCAATTTGAAGTCTATCATGGAATCAGCTTAACCTTCTCAAAGGCTAAAATAAAAAGAAAAGAAACCATGTATGGGGTCAATAGTGGCTCAAGACTGCCAAGACCAAGTTCTCAGAATAAAGGGGATTTATTTGCTCCAGAGGAACAAAGGCATGGAGAAATAAACACAGAAGATAGAGGACAAGGGAGAAGGGAGAAAGAAACAAGGGAGAGGGAGGAAGGATATTTGTCCCATCCCGGTGGCAGAGGGTGAGGGACTGTCTCCTCTAGTAGAGAAGACAGAAATGGCCCATAGGAAAATGGTAGTTTATAAAGGTATAAGGAGAAAGCTTGAAGTTAGGACGAAGTGTTTAATTTTGATTGTGTATGCTATTGACTAACTAATGGTGAGCCAAAGGGAGCTTTTGATTGCTGGACTTCAGTACTTTGATAGCTGGACCTTAGGGGTCAGCCTGAGGAGGAAGAAATGGCTAAATACGGGAATAAATCTTGAGAATGTAGTCTAAAGGTTTTTAGCAAGGCAGAGAGCAAAAGGGAGAAGGACAAGGCCTGTCAGAGCCATGTTTGCAATGCATGGCCTTGCTAGATTCTTTTCACCACAGGTAAATATTGTGAACTACATAACACTCATATAAGTATAGGCACTCATAACAATTTATTAGAGAAGCTGTTAGCATGGGAAAGTGTAAGACTTTGATGAAGCTTAGCTACCAGGGACCCCCTACTCCCCCAGTGAACCACAAGGAGCTGGAAATTCATGCAAAAGCAAGAGGAGTTTATTGTTCCAGTGTTCTGGGGTTGTCTTGAACCAAAGGAGAGGCAACACCCTGGGCAGCCTGTTCAGCCAGGTTTTATACAATTTTCAGGGTGTAGAATAGAGCAACAGCCACTAGGCACAATGTAGTTTCCAGAACAGTGTGACTTTTAAACTGAATGGTACTGAGGAAATGAGGTAGCAAAGGCTTCCCATATCTGCAGGTGACCAACAGTTGGTCCTCACCGTGGTCTTTCAGCCTCTCCCTTCTGGAGGGGAGGGGGTGCCTACATCCTCAATGAACTCTCTCTTCCAGGAGGGGAGGGACCCTTCATGTTCAGTGCCTGGTAGAACTTTCCAAAGGCCTCTGACCTCTTCAAGAGAAAGTTAGACAGCCAACAATGAGGCATGATGATCTGGATAATGTACAGAACAACCAAGAAGAAGGTCTGCCAGGAAGAGAAGATCTAAGATCCACACAAACTACCTAAACATGACCTAAACATGGCCACCATCTACAGATCTCCTCACTTAACATTCTTACCTCATGTATGTAATCAAACACAGTGCAAGCTTTGGGACCTTTAAAAACACTGACAGTTGTCCAAGTGTATTCTCTGACCACAAGGAAATGTGAATAAAATGTTAATGATAGAAGGAAAACTTGAACAGTCACAAAACATAGACTTTAAACATATCAACAACGAGTCAGTCATTGAGAAAATTGAGCAGGAATTTAGGTATGTTGAAGGGGGAGTTAGAAATATCTTTAATGAAAATAAAACACAACACTTCAGAAGTACATTTGATTGTCTAAAATACTGTTTAGCTAGAACTTTATAGTCCTAGTACATATATTTAAAAGGAAGAAAAACTCCACTCTATAACCTAACTTGTTATGTTAAGACATTGGAAGATAAAAAGCAAATTCAATCTAATGTAGGAAGGATGGAAATAGTAGTAACATGGGATAAATGAAATTGGGGGTGGGGTGGAAAGCAATAGAGAAAACCCCGAAAAACTAAAAGAGGATTTCTGGGAGAATGGCTAAGCTTCTAACTTTAACTAAACAGATGTAAAGTAGAAAAGGAATAAAACTTACATTATTGAAAGGAAGTTAGTCTTAATAACTCTGGGTGAAAAACTTAGACACCTGAGATAAACATGAAAATTATAATAAGAACCAGATGTGATAACATGATTCTATCTTACACAGCTATCATAAAACATGCTGCTTACTTCTTTTGCACAAGTTCAGTATTCGCTGCATGGATGTTATCTTGCATGATATGGATGGGCCTGGTGTTGTTTGTATGTTGATGCTAATTCCAAATCAATATCAGATAAACAATTTGAATAGACCTATAACTCCCAGTGAAATAGAGGCAGTCATTAAAAGTCTTCAACACCCCCACACACATACACACACACAAAACAAAACAAAACCAACCAACCAAACAAAAAAATCCCAAAAATCTCAGGACAAGATTCTTTTAATGCCAATACTCCTCACATTAGTCTTTAGAAAATAGAGATAGGAAGAATAATGGCAAATTTATTTAATAAGCCCACAGTCACCTGATAGCCAAACCACATGAAGACTCAACAAAGAATTTCAGATCAATTTCCATTATGGATAGTGCTGCAAAAATACTTAAGAAAATATTTGCAAACCTAATGCAAAAATGTGTCCAAAAGATCATTCACCATAATCAAGTAGACATCAGATTCAAGGATGGTTCAACATACAAAAATCAGTAGATATAATCCACATTATAAACAAACTAAAAGAAAAAAACCAAACAAACATGATAATCTCATTAGATGAAGAAAAGGCCCTTTCTAAAATCTAACACTTCTTCACGATAAAAGTCTTAGAGAGATTAGAGATACAAGGCATATACCTAAACATAATAAAGCAGAGAAATCCTATAGTCAAATAACAATTAATATAGAGAAATATAAAGCAATTCCACTAAAATCACAGGTCCTGCCAGAAGAGAGCTGTTCTCCCAGGACTGATCTCACTCCTGGGTTCAGAGGTGAAATAATCACTCTCTCTTCAATAACTGTCCAAAGAGGGACTGGCCAGGAGCACACAGGAACAGTGGAGCAGCTGGGACAGGATCCTTCCAGTCTCCATCTGTACCTGGGAACTTGGGTTGTTCCAAAGGCTCTACCAGGTTCTATCAGGAGAGAGCTGCTCTCCCAGGAGTGCTGACCCAGGCTTACAGGCCAAAAGGAGGGACAAGCTCCAGCCAGAGACAGCAAGACCGACTAACACCAGAGATAACCAGATGACAAAAGGCAACCCCAAGAACCTTACCAACAGAAAGCAAGGCTACTTGACATCATCAGAACCCAGTTCTCCCACCATAGCAAGTCCTGGATACCCCAACACACCAGAAAAGCAAGATTTGGATTTTAAATCACATCTCATGATGCTGGTAGAGGATTTTAAGAAGAATATAAATAACTTCCTTAAAGAACTACAGGAGAACACAGATAAACAGATAGAAGCCCTTAAAGAGGAAACACAAAAATCCCTTAAAGAATTACAGGAAAACACAAGTAAACAGGTGAAGAAATTGAACAAAACGATCCAGTATCTAAAAATGGAAGTAGAAACAATAAGAAAACAAACAAACAAATAAACAAACAAACAAAACACAAAGGGAGACAATCCTGCAGTTAGAAAACCTAGGAAAGATATCCGGAGTCATAGATACAAGTATCACCAACAGAATACAAGAAATAGAAGAGAGAATCTCAGGTGCAGAAGATACCAGAGAAAACATTGACACAACAGTCAAAGAAAATGCAAAAATCTCCTAACCCAAAACATCCAGGAAATCCAGGACACAATGAGAAGACCAAACCTACGGATAATAGGTATAGAAGAGAGTGAATATTCCCAACTTAAAGGGCCAGTAAATATCTTCAACAAAATTGTAGAAGAAAAATTCCCTAACCTAAAGAAAGAGATACTCACAAACACACAAGAAACCTACAGAACACCAAATAGAATGAAGCAGAAAAGAAATTCCTGCCATCACATTATAATCAAAACACCAAATGCACAAAACAAAGAAAGAATATTAAAATCAGTAAGGGAAAAAGGTCAAGTAACATATAAGAATTACACCATACTTCTTACCAGAGACTATAAAAGCCAGAAGATCCTGGGCAGATGTCATACAGACCCTAAGAGAACACAAATGCCAGCCTAGGCTATTGTAAACAGCAAAACTCTCAATTACCATAGAAGGAAAAACCAAGATATTCCATGACAAAAAAAAAAAAGTTTCCACAATATCTTTCCACAAATCCAGAAGTTATGAAACAAATGGATTTAACAGATGTTTATAGAACATTTTATCCTAAAACAGAAGGATATACCTTTCTCTCAGTATCTCATAGTATCTTCTCCAAAATTGACCATATAATTGGTCACAAAACAGGCCTCAGAAGATACAAGAAGACAGAAATAATCCCATGCATCCTATCAGATCACCACGGACTAAGGCTGGTCTTCAATAACAACATAAACAATAGAAATCCCACATAAATAGGGAATCTGAACAACACTCTACTCAATGATAAATTGGTCAAGTAGGAAATAAAGAAATAAATTAAAGACTTTTTAGAGTATAATGAAAATGAAGCCACAACATACCCAAATTTATGGGACACAATGAGAGCAGTGCTAAGAGGAAAACTCATAGTTCTGAGTGCCTCTAAAAAAGAAATTGGAGAGAGCATACACTAGCAGCTTGACAGCACATGCTCTAGAAAAAAAGAAGCAAATACACCCAAGAGGAGTAGACAGCAGGAAATAATCAAACTAAGGGCTTAAATCAACCAAGTGGAAACAGAACTATACAAAGAATCAACCAAAGCAGGAGCTGGTTTTTTGAGAAAATCAACAAAATAGATAAACCCTTAGCCAGACTAACTAGAAGGCACAGGGACACTATCCTAATAAAATCAGAAATGAAAAGGGAGACATAATAACAGACCTGAGGAAATCCAAAAAATCATCAGATCCTACTACAAAAGCCTATACACAACACAGCTGGAAAACCTGGATGAAATGGATAATTTTATAGCAAGATACCAGGTATCAAAGTTAAATCAGGATCAGATACGTGATCTAAACAGTCCCATAACCTCTACAGAAAAAGAATCAGCCATTAGTAGTCTCACAGCCAAAAAAGCCCAGGACCAGATGTGTTTATGCAGAGTTCTATGAGACCTTCAAATAAGATCTAATATTAATACTGTTTAAGCGATTCCACAAAATAGAAACAGAAGTAACACTGTCCAATTTGTTCTATGAAGCTACAATTACTCTAATCTGTTATTCCAGATGAATTTGCAAATTTCCCTTTCTAACTCTATGAAGAATTGCATTGGAATTTTGATGGGAATTACATTG
Source organism: Mus minutoides (assembly GCA_902729485.2). Classification (NCBI taxonomy): domain Eukaryota; kingdom Metazoa; phylum Chordata; class Mammalia; order Rodentia; family Muridae; genus Mus; species Mus minutoides. The sequence goes on along the minus strand of CACVCL010015158.1, from coordinate 152,270 downwards.
AATCTGTAGATTGCTTTCAGCAAGATAGCCATTTTTATTATATTAATACTGCCAATCCAGGAGCATGGGAGATCTTTCTATCTTCTGAGATCTTCGATTTTTTTTCTTCAGAGACTTGAAGCTCTTATCATACAGATCTTTCACTTCTTTAGTTAAAGTCACACCAATTTCTTTCTCAGCTTGTGTAGAGAAAGGCCACTGATTCGTTTGAGTTAAGTATACCCAGCTACTACACTGAAGCTGTTTATCAGGTTTAGGAGTTCTCTGGGGGAATTTTTGTTTATATAGTGGATTACGTTGATGGATTTTCATATATTGAACCATCCTGGCATCCCTGGGCTGAAGCCTACTTGATTATGATGGATGATCCTTTTGATGTGTTCTTGGATTCGGTTAGTGAGAATTTTATTGAGTATTTTTGCATCAATATTCATAAGGGAAATTGGTCTGAAGTTCTCTTTCTTTTTTGGGTCTTTCTTTGTGTGGTTTAGGTAGAATAATTATGTCTTCCTAGAACAAATTCAGTAGAGTACCTTCTGTTTCTATTTTGTGGAATAGTTTGAAGAGTGTTGGAATTAGATCTTCTTTGAAGGTCTGATAGAACTCGGCACTAAACCCATCTGGTCTTGGGCTTTTTTTGGTTGGGAGACTATTAATAACTGTTTCTATTTCTTTAGGGGATATGAGACTATTTATATTGTTAATCTGACACTGATTTAACTTTGGTATGTGCTATCTGTCTAGAAAATTGTCTGTTTCATCCAGACTTTCCAGTTGTGTTGTGTATTGGCTTTTGTTGTAGGATCTGATGATTTTTTTGGATTTCCTCAGTTTTTGTTATGTCTCCCTTTTCATATCTGATTTTGTGAATTGGGATACTGTCCCTGTGCCCTCTAGTTAGTCTTGATAAGGGTTCATCCATCTTGTTGATTTTCTCAAAAAACCAGCTCCTGCATTGGTTGATAGTTCTTTTTGTTTCCACTTGGTTGATTTAAACCCTAAATTTGATTATTTTCTGCTGTCTACTCCTCTTGGATATATTTGCTTCCTTTTGTTCTAGAGCTTTTTGGTGTGCTATCAAGCTGCTAGTGTATGCTCTCTCCAGTTTCTTTTTGGAGGCACCCCGATCTATGAGTTTTCCTCTTAGGATTGCTTTCATTGTGACCCATACTTTGGTTTCATTTTTATTAAATTCTAAAAAGTCAAAAACTATTCTCTATAATAAAAGCACTTCTGGTGGAATCACCATTCCTCACCCCAAGCTATGTTACATAGCAATTGTGTTAAAAACTGCATGGTATTGGTACAATGGCAGGCAGATAGATCAATGGAATAGAATTGAAGACCCAGAAATGAATCTATGGTCACTTTATCACAAAGGAGCTAAAACCATCCAGTGGTAAAAAGAGAGTGTTTTCAACAAATGGTGCTGACTCAACTGGCAGCTAGCCTGTAGAAGAATGCATATCCATTCTTGTCTCCTCATAGAATGCTCAAGTCCAAGTGGATCAAGGACCTCCACATAATACCAGATACACTGAAACTAGTAGAAAGAAAGTGGGGAAGAGCCTAGAGCACATGGGGAATATTTCCTGATCAGAACAATGGCTTGTGTTGTAAGATCAAGAATGGACAAATGGGACCTCATAAAATTGCAAAGCTTCTGTAGGGCAAAGGACACTGTCAATAGGATAAAAGAGTACCCAACAGATTGGGAAAAGCTTCCGACCCTACATCTGATAGAGGGCTAATATCTAATATATACAAAGAAATCAGGAAGCTAGACACTAGAGAACCAAATAACTGTAATGGGGTATAGAGAGCTAAATAAAAATTCTCAACTGAGGAATGCCAAATGGCTGAGAAGCACCTAAATAAATGTTCAACATCCTTAGTCATCAAGGAAATGCTTATCAAAACAACCTTGAGATTCCACCTCACACCAGTCAGAATGGCTAAGATCAAAATCTCAGATGACAGCAGATGCTGGTGAGGATGTGGAGAAAGAGGAACACTCCTCCATTGCTGGTGGGATTGCAAGCTGATACAACCACTCTGGAAATCAGTTTGGCAGTTCCTGAGAAAATTGGACATAGTACTACCTGAGGACCTAGCAAAACTACTACTGAGCATATACCCAGAAGATGCTCCAACATATAATAAGGATACATACTCCACTATGTTCATAGCAGCCTTATTTATAATAGCCATAAGCTGGAAAGAATCCAGATGTCCCTCAATAGAGGAATGGATACAGAAAATGTGGTACATTTAAACAAGCGATTACTACTCAGCTTTTAAAAACAATGAATTTATAAAATTCTTAGTCAAGTTAATGGAACTAAAAAGTGAGTAACCCACTTTGAGTGAGGTAACCCAATTACAAAAGAACATACATGATATGCAGTACTTTTAAGTAGATATTAGCTCAGAAGCTTTGAATACCCAAGATACAATTCACAAATCACACAAAGCTGAAGAAGAAGGAAAACCAAAGAGTGAATACTTCAGTCTTAGAAAGTGGAGCAAAATACCCTTGGGAGGAGATACAGAGTCAAATTGTAGATCAGAGACTGAAGGAAAGGCCATCCAGAGACTGTCCCACCTGGGGATCCCTCCCATAAACAACCACCAAACCCAGACACTATTGCAGATGACAAGAGCTTGCTGACAGGAACCTGATATATATGTCGTCTGAGAGGCTCTGCCAGTGCCTGACAAATACAGAGGTGGATGCTCTCAGACCCCCTTTGGACTGAGCACAGGGTGCACAATGTAGGAGCTAGAGAAAGAACCCAAGGAGCTGAAGGGGTTTGCAGCTCCATAGGAAGAACAACAATATGAACTAACCAGTAATCCCAGAGCTCCCAGGGACTAAACCACCAACCAAAGGGTACACATGGAGGGACCCATATGCAGGGCTCCAGCAGCATATGTAGCAGAGGATTGCCTTGTCAGTCATCAATGGGAGGAGAGGCCCTTGGTCCTGTGAAGGCTCGAAGTTCCAGTATAGGGGAATGCCAGGACCAGGAAGCAGGAGTTGGGGCAATGGTGAGCAGGTTTAGGGGGGGAGGGAGGAAATAGGCTGTTTTCAGAGGGGAAACCAGGAAAGGGGATAACATTTGAAATGTAAATAAAGAGTGCATATAATTTAAACAAAACAAAAAAGAAAAAGAAGTAGTCATAGTATCTTTACTTGCAGATGATATATGTATATGTATGTGTATATGTATATGTGACCCTAAAAATTCCACTGGTGAACTACTACCACTTATAATATTTTTCAGAAAAGAAGCTGGAGACAAGATTAAATAATAAAAATCAGTAGCCTTCCTATATGCAAGTGACAAACTGATTGAGAAAGAAACTAAAGAAAACTACCTTTCTTAATAGCCCCACCTTGGATAAAATATCTTGAAGTAACTCTTATCAAGCAAGTGAAAGATTTGTATGATTAAAAACTTCAGGCAATTGAAGAAAGAAATTGAAGAAGAAATCAAAAGATTTCTGATACAAAGATCTCCCTTTCTCATGGGTTGGTGGGATTAATACAGTCACAGTGTCTTTTTTTTTTTTTTTTCCAGAAGCAATTTACAGATTCAACAAATCTCCTTAAAAATTCTAACACAAACTCTTACAGACCTGGAAAGGACAATTCTCAACCTGATTGGGAAGAACAAAAATCCCAGCATACCTAAATGTACCTGGAAGAATTTATGAACTGACAGAAGTATCACCATTCCTGATTTTAGGTTTACTATACTGCTGTGTGATAGTAATAAATTTCTTTCTCTTCAGAACCACAGCAGACAGAACAGCATAATTGTAGACTAGCCCAAATATTGTAAATATCACTTGCTTTATTTTGAATTTATTTTTTTTCTTCTGTAGACTTCTTTTTGGAGATCAGGACACTTGGGATTAATGAGGTAAGTACCTATCAATTAGTTAAGGAAAAAAAGAAACTAACACTGAAGGCTGGTGGGCGGGGAGAATGCACTGTTTAGCATTTCTAACCAAGAGAGAAATTGACAGAAGTGTATATCCATGGAGAAAGCTCTATTTGCGTGTGTTGGGTTTTGAGACCCATGAAAATATCAAATCTGGCCTGGGACAAATGATAACTCAGCATTGTGCAGAAGAAGCTAAAGGAGCCTACCATTTCTTATGCCTGTTGTGGGAGCAACCCTGGAATTCATTCACAGCCAAGGACACCGTTTAACTAATGTACCCTGGCATCCCAGCAGGAAGGATGGAGACTTTATTAAATAAGATCCAAGTGCACTCCCAGATATGATTGTCACTTTAGGCCTGACACACTCATTCAGCAGTGCTCACTGTATTGTCTTCCTATGTAGTTTGTCTAACAATCAAGAGCAGCTGATTGGAGGAAAACTGGTGTGATTTGATGAAATTGCCAGCCAACAGAGGTACTGTATTGTCAGGTACCCACAGACTTGGGCATTGTCTGTTGTTTTCTCAGCAATGTGCTGCCCATTGAGCAATCAATTGCCACTCTGTGCTTTCAGCTGTAGACAAAATGTCAGACTGGCACTTACATTCAGAGTTTCCTTTAATTCTTAAAGTCGGGACAGTAGTTCTCAATCACTCACCAAATTTTCAGAGTTGCAAGGAGCTACCCCCACCCCCGCCACCCCCAAAATGTAGCTATGACCTTTCAACACCTATCACATTAAAAATTAGAGCTGGCATGTCAAAAATGCCTCTACGCTGGTTTATATCAGCAAAGGTAAAGCTACTACATAAACAGAAATAATGTGATTATGAAAAATTATGTTTTCTAACAAAAAAGGGGTGAGGGACCTCCTTTATCCTGCTTCCAATCTCATCAACTTGTAGTTGAAAAGTGACAGCTGGATTTTACTATCTGCTTCAGCATTTAATCTGTTACTTATCTCTTGTTATGCAGTCTCTGGAACTTTTCATTGCCCACTCATGAGAAAATGAATATCCAAAGGAAGGCGATATCCGAGCACTGTGATGAAAGCGTCCTCACAGACGCACTGCAAGTCTTCCAGGATTCTCACAGGCCCTAGGCCACATTGTGAAAACCTTTACATTAAGATGACAAATGGAAGTGGTACATCAATCAATGTAAAACTGAAAAATGTGTTTGATAGTATAATGCTGAATTCTATTCTTGCCATTGATATCTGCTTTTTAAAAGTTGATGCTGAGCTATTGACCTCGAGTTAGAAAACGAATAGAAATTTAAAGGTGATGTCAGTAAACTTTGTTTTACATGCATGAAGGTCCATGAAAATCTCCATGTTTTAGTATCATTTTGAATATTAGCTGTTCTTAGCAAAACAACTCTTATTTGCTTCCTAATGTCTTTCTGTATAGCACAGTTTCAATTTTAGAAAGTAGCTACTTGCCATTTGGTTCATTGTATCTTATATGTTGGTTTTTGTAATTTGGCTGGTTGAAAGGTTATCTTCACAAGTAATAATAAGCATCAGAGACATCTACAATTAGTGGACAACCACCTCCTTAGCAGAGAATGAACCAGATAGAATGTCTTACATTGTTGCAAGGAAAGTGGCCAAGGGTCTGCATAGTCAATTGGAGCTAACCAGAAATATTAATAATTTGTTTTTGCTTTTCTACATCTCTTATTATACTTTACTAGTATTGCTTTCAATAAGTGAAATTAATATTATAAATAATTTTATTGTGATTTACTTTATAGATTACAGGAGAATGAAATTTCCTCAAGGGGACAAGGTGTCACTTCATTCTTTTTCTCTGAATGCAGAAATAAAATGACAGGTTCTGTACTGCCTGACTATTTGTTCTCAGGTTTTCTGTGAGCTTTTTGTTTGTAGTGCTCAGAATTTAAAAGGATAAAGATGGAAAATATACTTCATCGGTATTGAGGAAAAGAAGAGCTGCTGATACCTAAAGAACACAGTAAGCTACATAAGACTGCCCTTCTTTCCCTCTTACTTTCATTTCTCCCCCTCAGCCTGATAAACTCCTTAATTAATAATTAATTAATTAATTAACCCCTGATAAACACACTTAATTCTGAAAGAACATTTCTGCAATAGCTAGATAATGGACACCCATCTTGTGAATTGTCCTGTAGAAAGCACTATGGGTGTCATAAGAAGCAACACAGCAGGTAATAGAGAGCCATTGAATTAAGGAAAGATGGTGGTAGTACAATCAAAAGATACTGTGGACTTCATGTCCAGTACAAAGGCATCCCTGTTCAACGTGGCTGAGGAGGCTACGGTCTCATCTGCTGGTAGATCTGTGTCTTTGTATTCACATGGATGAATCACATGCTTATATCGACCCGTGTGTGAAATGTTAAAAAGATAACATATGTGAGAAATAACTAGCTTCCAGCCCACAGGGAAGATGTCCCTCTCTTCCTTTTCTTTAAATTGCAATTCTTAGAACTTTCTAGAAATCCTGTTACCAAGCAGCCTCACTACAGAGCCAGAGGCAGGCATTGCTCAGAAGGATGGCTCGCTGAGGCTATTGTCTGGTTCCTAGAAACCCGACTGCTATCCATTCTCAACACAGACCAGCATTCACATTCATGCAGAGCAGAGAGGAGCAGGGCAGAGCAGAGCAGGGCAGGGCAGGGCAGAGCAGAGCAGCTGCCACTTGAACGGGACTGCTTTCATAATGATGGAAAGAGAAAGAAGATGCAGGTCACACAGCTCGAGTTTGTTACTATAAACCTAGCCGTTCCCACAGGAAGTCTTGTATGCAATAACTTAAATTTTCTAATGGNACCTTGCATGTGGAATCGCCTAAGATAATGTTTACCACCCAAGATGAAACCCTTGTGCCTTTGAGCTCCGTTTCTTCCCCTACTGGGAAAGTAATTACTAGAAACAAACTTGCTTTCTTTCACTTTACTTTCCTGCTTTCTCGTTCTGCCCCACCCCCTTCTCTTTTCTGTTTCTGGTTTTAAAAAATGTGGTTGAAGATGTCCAGGGCAGGGACAGGGGTGGGGTGGGGTGGGATAGGGACTTTCTTTACTTCTACACTCTCTGTATTGCTTGACTAACTTGTAATGTCACAAAGGATTTTTTAAAGTCATCTTTGAATTTCTGAGCTCGGAGGTGTGGGTATCTTGCTGAGTGAGAAGATCACTGTGAAGCTGTTTTTGGAAACTTTCTTCCACATTCTAAATGAAAATCTTTTCAGGGGGGAGGGGGAGTTTTAGGATTCTTTTTTTTTTTTTCCATGCTTGCTAAGTACTTTAACTATCCACCACCACCTCCACCACCACCATTATCACCCACTTTAGTTATCTATGATGGAACGATAATGTGCGATATTAAAAACCTTAGTTTTACATGACCAACTGATGTTTAAATTTCTTACCCTCTTTAGTGGAATCCTCAGGATTAAGTTATTTTATTATTTACCATAATTTGCTAGAAATTTACTTTAAGATTGCTTGTTTTATGTAGTCCAAATGAAAGACTGATTCCATGCTAAAATGTATTGAGGAAAATATTCTATTATGCTCGAAATGTGTTACTTATTTACAAAGTTGCCTTGAACATTTTTGATTGTTGTTTTGGTTTGGTTTGTTTAGCTTTTCATTTTCATGTAAAATCAATAAATAATTAGATAACTAATTTTTAGATATAAAATGCAGGAATTTCAAGCTTTGCTTCATTCGATCAATTTGAGAATATTTTCCTCAATACATGTAAAAATATTTTCCCAGTAAAATGTATTTAATAACCCTTTCCTTTTTTTTAAAAAATGCCTAGTTTTTGAAGTACTAGAAATTGTCATGAACTAAGCCATGTTAAAAATTAAGATGAAGGCAAATTGTTAATCTGGTAGAAAAAAAACAGAAGACAAATGTGAAAAATTGTAATTTTCATGTTTTTCATTCATTTTTCTTTAGATCAACATTTCTTGTGTCTACAAGAAAGAAATATGAAGATGTATACCTTAGACTAAAAAGGTATACATCTTTGTATACCATGAAGCACCATAGGTCTGTACCAGGAGTAAACACATGACCTTTTCTCTATACTGTCATCCTGGAGCCATGAGGAACTGTTTCTAGGGAGTGTGCACAGGTGAGAGGGGACATAAAAGATTTCTTTTTCCTTGGGTAGTGGTTTATGCCTAAAAATCTAAGCACTCAGGAGGCATAGGCAGAGAGATTGCTGAGTTGAAACCAGCCTCCACTACACAGCAAGATCTTGTCTTGAAAGCAAAAGCAAAACAAACAGATTGAAGTTACAGTACATGTGACCTGTTCATGTGCTGCCTTAACCCAGAACTTTTATATCATCTCTGTGAAGCCTTCCTCAGAAACCCCTGACAGGAACTACAGTGTGGAGGGCCAACCTATTGTCTGAGCCTTCACCTTGCTTTTTAAAAGGTGTGGTGTTTAGGACAACGGGCCTTTTTTCTGACTTTTGTAACCAAAGTCTTTTATTATAAAAAAATTTTGAAACGTTGCTTAACCCCCCCCCCAACTCCCCAAAAAGAAAAGCAATCCTTATATAGCTTTATTCTCATAAATTACTGTTTGAACTTCGCTGCTTATCATCACTACTTTATGAATTATCTAAAGTTCTTTTTTTTTTTTTTTTTTTACAAAAATTGGAGTCTTACTATAAGAACTGCTTTGCCAGATGATTTATGTCTACAGGAACATTTCTATACCACCAGAATAAGTATTGCTCTACTTGACACATATTTATATCATTTTTGCTTCTTTTGCTTTTTACAGACAAATCTAGGATAAATCTGCTTATGGATAAATGTTTGCATACCCTTTCATAATTTTTTAGGTAAATTTTTGAAAATTTATCAAAAGAGATTCACATTTTCAGTATATTTCCATAGATGTTGCCATTCGTCCTCGGTGCTTCTTTGGAGGGCTTGTAAGACTATAGCAACCACTCTGGGGATGTATCTGCGAAAAAACCAATCAAACAATCCATTTCCTGGAACATTTTTTTCATGTGGAGAATCAGACACTCAAAGAGGGTGGGAGTAAAATACACAGAGAGCAAGGGAATCCAAGCAGAAGGCTCACTGGGAAAGCCTGTGGCAGAAAGGGGAGGAGCCTGAGCTGGAGTTTTTAAGTGTAGCAGCTAGAGGAATCTGTGCCTTTCATTTTACAATGAGGATATTTGCATAAAAACCTAAGGAAAGAAAACCACCTTCCCCCCAGCCCCCATGATAGAAAGCCCGAAAGCCTTAGTGACTTAGAAATTTAGAGTGCCTCCTCATATAGACAGGGATTGTATTGAATCTGTAGATTGCTTTCAGCAAGCCATTTTTATTATATTAATCCTGCCAATACAGGAGCATAGGAGATCTTTCCATCTTCTGAGATCTTCTTCGATTTCTTTCTTCAGAGACTTGAAGATCTTATCATACAGATCTTTCACTTTCTTAGAGTTACACCAAGGTATTTTATATTATTTGTGACTATTGTGAAGGGTGTTGTTTCTCTAATTTCTTTCCCAGCTTGTATATCCTTTGTGTAGAGAAAGGCCACTGATTTGTTTGAGTTAATTTTATATCTAGCTACTGTTTATCAGGTTTAGGAGTTCTCTGGTGGAATTTTGGGGGTCACTTAAGTATACTATCATATTATCTGCAAATAGTGATATTTTGACTTCTTCCTTTCCAATTTGTATCCTTTTGATCTGTAGACCTTTTGTTGTCTAATTGCTATGGCTAAGACTTCAAGTACTATACTGAATAGGTAGGGAGAGATTGGGGAGCCTTGTCTAGTCCCTGATTTTAGTGGGATTGCTTCCAGTTTCTCTCCATTTAGTTTGATGTTGGCTACTGGTTTGCTGTATATTGTTTTTATTATGTTTAGGTATGGGCCTTGAATTCCTGATCTTTCCAAGACTTTAATCAATTCTTCAAAGAGTTAGAAAGGTCAGTTTGCAAATTAATCTGGAATAACAAAAAAACCTAGGATAGCAAAAACTATTCTCAACAATAAAAGAACCTTTGGTGGAATCAACATCCCTGACCTCAAGCTGTACTACAGAGCAATTGTGAAAAAAACTGCATGGTACTGGTACAGTGACAGACAGGTAGATCAATGGAATAGAATTGAACACCCAGAAATGAATCCACACACCTATGGTCACTTGATCTTTGACAAGGGAGCTAAAACAATTCAGTAGAAAAACAACAGCATTTTGAACAAATGGTGCTGGCACAACTGGCTGTTATCATGCAGAAGAATGCAAATTCATCAATTCTTTTCCCCTTGTAAAAAGCTCAAGTCTAAGTGGATCAAGGAACTCCACATAAAACCAGAGACACTGAAACTTATGGAGGAGAAAGTGGGGAAGAGCCTTGAAGATACGGGCACAGGGGAAAAATTCCTGAACAGTACAGCAATGGCTTGTGCTGTAAGATCAAGTATCGACAAATGGGACCTCATAAATTTGCAAAGCTTCTGTAAGGCAAAGGACACTGTCAATAAGACAAAATGGCAACCAACGAATTGGGAAAAGAGCTTTACCAATCCTAAATCTAATAGGGGACTAATATCCAATATATACAAAGAACTCAAGAAGCTGGACTCCAGGAAACCAAATAACCCTATTAAAAATGGGGTACAGAGTTAAACAATTCTCAACTGAGAAATACCGAAGGGCTGAGAAGCACCTAACAAAATGTTCAACATCTTTAATCATAAGGGAAATGCAAATCAAAACAACCTTGAGAATCCGCCTCACACCAGTCAGAATGGCTAAGATAAAAAACTCAGATGACAGCAGATGCTGGCAAGGATGTGGAGAAAGAGGAAAACTCCTCCATTGCTGGTGGGATTGCAAGCTTGTACAACCACTCTGGAAATCAGTCTGGTGGTTCCTCAGAAAATTGGAAATAGTTCTACTGGAAGATCCAGCAATAACTCTCCTGGGCATATACCCAGAAGATGCTCCACCATGTAATAAGGACACATGCTCCACTATGTTCATAGCAGCCTTATTTATAATAGCGAGAAGCTGGAAAGAACCCAGATGTCCCTCAACAGAGGAATGGATACAGAAAATGTGGTACCTTTACCCAATGGAGTACTTACTACACAGCTATTAAAAACAATGAATTTATGAAACTCATAGAGAAATGGACATATCTGGAGGATATCATCCTAAGTGAGGTAACCCAATCACAAAAGAAGTCACTTGATATACACTCACTGATAAGTGGATATTAGCCCAGAAGCTCAGAATACCCATGATACAATTAGCAAAACACTTGAAACTCAAGAAGAAGGAAGAACAAAGTGTGGATACTTCAATCTTTTTTAGAAGGGAGAACAAATATCAATGGAAGGAGTTACAGAGACAAAGTTCATTTGAAGCAGAGACAGAAGGAAGGAACATCCAGAAACTGCCCCAACCTGGGGATCCATCCCATAAACAACCACCAAAACCCAGACACTATTGCAGATGCCAATAAGAGCTTGCTGGCAGGAGCCTGATATAGCTATCTCTTGAGAGGTTCTGCCAGTACCTGGCAAATACAGAAGTGTATGTTCACAGTCATCCATTGGACAGAGCACAGGGTCCCAATGAAGGAGCTAGAGAGAGTACTAGAGGAGCTGAGGGTGGTTGCAGCCCCAAAGGAGGAACAACAATATGAACTAACCAGTACTCCCAGAGCTCCCTGGGACTAGACCACCAATGAAAGAAAACACATGGTGGGACTTGTGTCTCTAGCTACATATGTAGCAGAGGATGGCCAAGTTGGTCATCAATGGAAGAAGAGGCTCTTGGTCCTGTGAAGGTTCCTTTGCCTAAGTATAGGTTAATGCCAGGGCCAAGAAGGAAGAGTGGGTGAGCTGTGCACCAGGGGAAGGGGGTAGAGGTTAGGGGATTTTCAGAGGGGAAACTATGAAAAGGGATAACATTTGAGATGTAAAAAAAGAATATATCTAATAAAAATTTTAAAAAAAAGTGCCTCAGCCTAGAATGTACATTGTCCCTGGAAGAAATTGAGAAGGACAATGTTGCTACAGAACAGGGAAAGGAGCAAGTGATGTTATCCAGAGAAGACAGGGCCTCTGGGCCCAGTGGACAGGTAGCTTCAATCAAGTCAGATGGAATGGTACTAAGTGGATCTGGAGAGGCATAGCATGCTTGCAGTTACCATCCCATCTGCTTCATAAAAACTAAGTCACTGGAGTAAAGGCACTGGTATTGATTCCTGACAGGAGGCTCCGCAGTGCCATGGGAAGATGTTAGGGTAAGCTGCTCAGGGCTTACTGATGAACCGGTTCCCTGAATGACGAACTGGGGCTGAAAGAGACTAGACGGGGATAGAGAGAAAAGACGCCAAGACAAGACAAGTCACTGTTCAAAACATCTTGAAGTTTACTTAGATTCTTAGGTTATATGAGGTTGGGCCCAACCCCCGCCAGTTCAAGCAGGCGCCTGGATGTAGCCCGGTGTCTCCCCCTCAATGTGGATTGTCTCAGGGTTGTCTCAGCAGGCAGCAGGATTCCAGGAAGCTCAGCGACAGTTGACACAACAAGGGAGCCAGCCTAGCTGGGGAGCTAAGCCGCAGGTGACCTCACCTCAAATGGTGACAGGGTCTGCTCCAGCCTGAAGCAGGCTGGGGGAAGGGAGTACAGGAAGAAATAATAGCAGTTGGATACAGGTAACAGATCTGAAACAAGAAAAAATTATTCAAATATTAAAATAAAAGGACTCACTGAAAGATAGTAGGAAGATAACATAAAAATAAGGAGAACTCCAACTTTTTTTTTCCATGACAAGTAGCTAGTAGGAATTTCACATACCATGAGCCAGAAAGACGTAATACTAGGACTTCAGTGTCTGGCATGATCCATTTGAAATGTTAGAAATACTGAGTAGCCAGGTGTGGTGGCACACGCCTTTAATCCCAGCACTTGGGAGGCAGAGGTAGGCGGATTTCTGAGTTCGAGGCCAGCCTGGTCTACAAAGTGAGTTCCCGGTCAGCCAGGGCTATACAGAGAAACCCTGTCTGGAAAAACCAAAGAAAAAGAAAAAAGAAAAAAGAAAACTGAGTGGGTGGTTGGAGTTTAGAGAAAAATCAGGCACAGTGAAATATCAGGAACCATCAGAATTGTATCAGTTATTAATGTATAAGAAATAACCATAGAGTCCTGGTGTAATACATACGCAACACCTTATTTCCCAGGTGTGCAAATCGACTTAAATTGGCCTGTGTAGGTCACTTTTAGTGAAGTAGTTCTACTTAATTGAAGGTTCATAGTGGGCTTCATTCCTCTGTGTTGTAACCTTTTCTGCATGTGTCACTCCTCTGAGTGGGATATCTTCCCACTGGCTGAAGTGTGAGAGAGTGAGTTCTGCTACCCAATGCCCAAACACATGTCCTGTTTAATATTGTCCTATGAGTGAAGCCCGGAAGCAGGAGCTTCAATTGTTGCAGATAAAAGTGAAGGGATGATGATGAGTCTGTAGTCTGCCACTGATGAATGGCCAGGTACAGAGACTCATGTGCCACAGACATGGAGGGGGAGTCCTTGCGATTGCACCAGTCAACTTTCTCGCCAGCAGTGGGTGAGCGAGAGTTCCTGGCTTCTCTGCTTCTTCCAGCTTTTGTTACTGTGCTAAATGGACTTGCTAACATGAGGAATGGAAATAACATTTGTTTGACTAACACTAACTATATCTAATTCTGCTGAAGATAGAAAAACTCAGAGTTACTGTGCAACGTTGCATTTCTTCCAGTGCCTTAGTGTGCCTTGGCCTGGTGGCCAGAAAAGAAAGCCTCTTTGAAGATTTTGTATCTTTAGCCATCTTTCCCTTTCTACTTAGTGACTAAACATGTAGGAGAAAAGGTGTCAAATGATTGTGGCCTGTAACTCTAACCCAACAGATAGAGTTTGCTGTCCTCGATTTGCTTTAATTTATCTAAAGTGATCCTGTTTAGGCATTGCTCATGAATTGAGGAGATGCACTGCGACTCTCATTTGCACATATGATGTTGACAAGATGATAAAGCTGATGCAGAAGACTCACCATGCCTCTGTACAGATGGGAAGGCCTCTCATTTTCAAGTCTTTATTGTGAGAAAGTGACCTGTCTGCTCTCTGACTAAAGTATCACATATGCCTGGTCCCTTCATAACAAATGGTATTATGCCCTACTTACAATGCCCAATCTGTTCGAGTCTGTTGAAATTCATTGCATGAGGGCTGCATAAATCCTTAGGGAGCTGAAAGTCTAAGCCTAGGTAAAAATACATAGGCCGAGTGGCTGCGGTGTCTCTCTTAGGAAAGAGATGCTAATGTGAGGACCACACACTGTCCTTAGGCACACTGTATGTGGTTTGGTTATCGGTTTAGAAACAAGTGCGTGGGGAGGGAGCTATGGTAAAGCTTCAAATAGGAGAGAATAGTTTCATTTTCAGTAATGGCACTCGTGATGAGGAGCACAGGGCTGCAGACTTCCAGCGCAGAAATAGAAACTCCATTAAGAAATAAAAACACATGGGAGGGTAAGGGAAAATTTCTGGATAACATGTGAAATGTAAATGAAGAAAATATCTAATAAAGAGAAAACAAACAAACAAACAAAAAAAAACCACTGAGTTCTGCTGCTGGAGAAAATATTTCTCTATTCATTTCCAGTGGGTTTGTTCTCTTGGAACAAGATACTTTGCATGACTGCTGATTTGATCCAGCGAAATATATATGCTGAACTCTAATTAACTAGGAGCACCGTGAGGAGTTCTGCGTCTAGGAGGTTAGAGATTTATGACTCCGCCGCTTTGTGTTCCTGACTAGACTGTCAAGCATATTTATTCAATGCACACTTGCTGCATACGGTTGTTTTGTTATCTTTTTATATTTAGAAGAATAGATTTTCCTTCTCTTAGAGAATGGCAAACATGTTTGGTGCTGAAAGTATGTGTGTAGGATAATTATATGGTCTGTGGTCCTTTATTTGACTTGGGGGAAATCAGCAAGGGAAGTCAAACACTAGATAGAAAAGAGATTTGGACCAATGTTAGAAGGGACTTCGGCCAACATAAGAGACTGTGAAAGGGTAAAACAAAAACATGGGTGCTGTAGCTAATTTGGAGTAAGCTAATAAAAATATCCCTACCCAAATAAAAAGAGTATTTGAAGGGCATGGGTTTTCTAACATTATTTTGCATGGATCTTGTCGAGTTAGATGTATATGTCAGTTATCCAGTATTTTTAGTGTGTTGTCCATGTGAAAGTGTTATTCTGTCTAAAACACAAGGCATATCAAGCAGCTTGTATAACTTCACAATGTTATCTTGCTGCCTGTAGTCCAGTGGCCTATTCAGTAGATTATAAGAGCAGATTTTATAAGTACATTTTCTAGTGCTTGGCTTTTGGGTTTGAGGGCTCATATAAAAGGTGGCAAAATAATAAAGTGTATTTTAATAGACAAGGTACTCTATTGTCAAAGGTCAATATCCACTCAAACATTTTAAGTATTTATAAATATTTTGAAAATTCAAGATGACATGAAAAGTCTCTAAATACTTACTTTTATATCAGTATTATTCAGGGTGAGCAGGAGATAAATAATATATCTATAACAATCTAAGACCAGTTATAAACATTGTGGCTTGAAAAGAATATATATGTGTGTGTAAGTGTATATGTGTGCACATGTGTGTTTATCTATGTGTATGTGTGTATGTATATGTGTAAAACTGTGTGTATGTGTGTGGTAATGTATATATATATATATATATATATATATATATATATGTGTGTGTGTGTGTGTGTGTGTGTGTGTGTGTGTGTGTGTGTGTGTGTATGCATGTATATGTGTGTATGCATATAACTACAAATATGTAAACATGTATTTAGAAGAAGGTAGAAGACTGAGAGAGCAATGAAATAGCTGTTTATTGCTAAATTTATGCAATTGTTATATTGAATACTAGGGATGGCCTGAACAATAAAATTGAAAAGCATCCTTTCCTGTGATGGCATACTACACACACACACACACACACACACACACACACACACACACACCAAACACTCATCCATGTTTAACATCTTTTTACTAAAATCTCCAAAGTTAATAAACAATTAAAATTTCACTTGTATGCAAAGGTAAATAATATATTAGCCACGATTTAAAAATTTATAGCTTGGTGATATTTTAGAACTGTATCTTTAGCAAGATCTCTATCCTCTTTCTGGACAAGAAAATGATTCTGATGTGGGCACTGAAGCAGTTAGTTCATCTTTACCAACTCCACTGACAGACACCCACATGCCCTGAATCAGTGTGGGGATTAAGCTTTATGATCAGGACTGCACCCTGCCAATTGGTGGTATTTCACAAACAGGATTCCATTATCTGAGTGTTAAATGAGCTTTGTTATTTTCCTCTATTTGTTTCTGTGAGAGGATGGGCTACAAAGTTCTCACAGCTGCCAGACAAAGAAGGACTCTATTTAAAGAGTGCTAGGAAGCACAAATGTTGATTATCTGAATGAAAGAATTTAATTAAGTTTCCTGAAGAACAGGGTACTAGTGACATCAACGATTGGCAAAATGAAGCAAGGAAGTACAGTATTTACCATTGCGATAGTTTTCACTTAATGATGCCAGTATTAAATCTTGGCTGGGGTCCTGGAATGCGCACAATGGCTTGGCAACAAATTAGTTATTTTGCAATTGCAGATGTGAAGATTTGGGGTGTGAAAAATCTCTTTGCCAAGATGATTTTTTGGGAAAAGTACCAAAGCAATCATTTATTTCCTCATTATGTGTATACCCTTTTTCCTGAATATGGTGGAGATCCTCCTCAGCAAATAGTGACAAAATCATGAACAGTACTGAATTCAATTCCAAAATGGCTTCTTTAATAAGAAGGATAAAATGACTCAACCTTTCTGTAAAATAGTCCCCAAAATGTTTTTGAAATGTGTACAAAATTCTGTTATCAAGATATTTATAAAGCTTATTCCAACAATAATCCTTGATTATTATTATTTTAGTGATTATACTTGAGGATATACTAGCCTTCACTCCAACTGAAATTGTTATGGTGTCAAATAGTGACAGTTGTATGTCACTTTTCACCATAATAAGGACCATAAGGACAAAGATATGTCTCTTTCCAAGGTGACTATATAGTTGGCCATGGATTGACTCATTTCTTTTTTATTAAAGTATATAGCCCGAACCCACAATTATTGATCTGTTCATTTATCTTTGTAGGAGTTTAATGTTAGTAAAATTACCTCATATACTATTGCTATTAGCTATTGAAGTGATTGGCAACAGATTCAGGAAATATTAATTCTTAGCAGACTACTTGCTATGTCCAACAATAAAATAACCCTTAATGTTAACATTTCTAAGGTGATACAATTATCTACCTTACAAATTGTTAGGTAGAATGACACACAATATGTAATAAACTTATGTGTCACTCTAGAATAGTGGAATATTTAGAAGTAGAGTGAATACTCTAATGCATAAAATAAATAAATAAAGTAATATATTTAAACAACTGAATATATTTCCAAAACAGAGCAAACATTTTGGAGGCCAATAAAGTGTGCTGTTCAGAGGCTTGAGGATGGGAGGGTGTAGACACTCATACAGTCTGATGTCCTCAGCAAAGATCTTCACAGCCTCTCTGTTGCTAAAAACCAAAGTGAGTATTTTTACAAGTAGGACCTTCAGATCCTGGAGAGATGGCTCAGTGGTTAAGTATATTGGCTGCACTTCTTGAGGACCTGGGTTCAGTTCCCAGCACCCATACAGCAGATCCAGGGAGCTGACACTCTTTTCTGATATCTAAAAGTACAAGACTATCTATCTATCTATCTATCTATCTATCTATCTATCTATCTATCTATCTATCTATCTATCTATCTATCTATAGATAGATAGTCTTGTACTTTTTTCTGATATATATATCAGAAAAAATGCCCATAGACATAAAATAAATAAATGAAGTGATGTTAATAATTTTATATACATGTTCCTATATTCACATATATATGTTTATTAATGTATATGATTATATATGCACATTAAATATTTATATATTTATATTTGTGTTTATCATTAAATATACACAAATATCAATGTATAATCAAATTATTTTAGATTTCCTGTTTGTCAAGAAAGTATGCATTAAAAAAACTATAAATATCTCAACTAGATGGTCATTATTTACTTATACCACTTTCAAAAGCATTCTACATTCAACATATGTAGCCATTTGTCCAATAGTAAAAATTTAGTAATAGCTATTCTTCAGAATATTTCAAGAGCTAGAAAGATATCTCAGCATGTAAAGTATGTATTTGCTGCCAAGCCTGAAGACCAGAGTTTGATCCCTGGGACTCACATACATTTCCACTCTCATAATTAATCTTGGCCTTGGTGAATATTTATATTTAAATCTTATAATTGGGAAAGTACAAAAACTAGCTTTTCCTGAAACATTTTGAGTATAATTGATATGTGAGGCACCACTCCTTAAATGATGTATAATTAAATAGAAACTTTAAATTTAGCTAATGTGTTATTAATTATGGATAATTGAGATGAATGTCATAACCTATGACATAACAATGCTAACAATCTTGTAACTTACTTTTTATATTGATCACTGTTCTGAATTTAAAGTCAGGGATGCTGTTGCTAAATAAGTGAAGATTCTACACTGTTGCTAACATTCCTTTCAGAGGGGAGTAAACTACTTCTATCCTCTCCTCTTAAAACTGTCACTGAGGTGGAATTCCATCGAAGTTCACCCAGGAGAACCAGAGAATCATAAATGTAATTTATTATTTATTCGTCAGACTCAGAGAGGGAAATGTTCCAGCTAGATGCTTCGAAGGTCTTAAAGCAGCCACACCAGAAAGTCTATATACAGTATAGATGAGAAATTATCATGGATGTGTAGAAGGAGCCTTCTCCCTGTGTTCTTCCCCATCTATAGCCTCAGGCAAGGGTTCCATGACTCTCTCATTTCCTTGCTACCATGAGGGAAGGTAAGCCACTAACAGACTCATCTGTGATGATTCTGTGAGCAGGCCCAGCAGATCTCCTAAACATGTGGCAGTTCACCATGAGAGTAGATCTGTAGTACATAGTTCATCTCCTTCAAGTCAAGCCTCTACACGGATGTTTTCTGTTCATTCCTTGTGTATGCTAGAAATTGTTTGAAATGTTGATCAAACTTGGTATTTTTTTCTTTTGAAAATGATTCTCTCAATCTCTCTTTCTTCCCTTTGTCCTGAACCCCAAGCATCTTTTTCACTAATATAAATAATTGTAAATAGACAAATTGTTTTGTTTATTAACTGAATAATATATAGAGCTCCACTGTGAGTCACATCATGTTTTTTTGTCAGTGTGGTTCTAAGTCCTTACCCGAGGACACACTTTTCTATTCAGTTTGCTCTTCGATGAGTGTCAGCAGTTATAAAGTGTTTCATATTAAACATGATGTCCCAAGACATGGTGGAACAGAGGTGAGCTGCAGTGTTTCCAAACCCCAATCTCCCGAGCCAATCTCAGCATTTCTTTGAATAATTCTTTCCTTGAAGTTCCCAGTTGAGATATGTAGGATGACCTTTACTTTATGATCTCCATAAGTACAAATCTGTCAGGAATTATCCTGGGTTTAAGGACCAGGAGAGGGAGCAAGGGAGCTATTTAATGTGGCTGCCAGGACATTTGGGGAATGTTATTACATCTGGTTGTGTTTAATGTTTTTGTTATTGATATGGAAGAAGCATTTAAAAGTGCATTAAATTATTGTCAAGGGAAAGGCTGTAGACTACAAAGGCATGTAAAAAACAGGATAACAGGAAGAAAAATATATTTTTCTTGGACAATCACCCTCAGTCTAGTTTTTTTAAACAGGAAAAGAAGCACAAACACTCCTTTCTGCCCCTCCCCTGGCCACAGATTATGGAAAGTTATTAATTCCAATAAAGGAACATGATGCTGTCAATATGACAGATCTAATTTTCTTCTCACAGTAACACTATGAGGAAGTAGCATTGGGAGAGAAAATCGAAGCAAGTAGTTTGTTGAGGTAGATAGTGACAAACTCTAAAATTGACCTTGAGGGTTTCAGACATCAGCCTCTTGTGCTGTCTACACTTCTGGGCTGCTTTCCTTCCACAGATGTAGAATTAATAGGAAGGAAACATAGTTAGGTTTTCTGGCAGAAGACACATATATTCTAGAGCTATGACCTACTCTACTTTACAATCCTAAATCCCACTCATCTAGATTAACAGACGTTCAACACTTGCAAAAACTAGAAAAAAAAATGCCATGCTTGAAGTTTTCCATCAAATAAACTATGTTTGGGGAAAGTCAGACAAATGAGATATATAGCATAAAACCTAAAAAATAAAAATTAACATAGTGGGCTTTTGATAACAAGTTTTTCTCTTAAATTAGTAATTCATATAATCATTGACTTATATCCCAAACCCAAGACGTACAAAAGTACCTATTATTAAGGTCAAAATCATTAAGACCATAAGGATGAAATAAAGAAGAAAGACTTGGGGTAGGATATATTGCTACACTCATAAAGTACTTACCATATATATGGAAGAAGCAGAGTTAAGAGTTTCAGCACTCATGAAATAGACCAGGAGTGGGGTGCCTTGTGCTTGTAATTCCAGTGCTGGGGAGAGACAGACAGGAGGAACCCTGGGCTTGACTCGCTGGTTAGACACTCAAGTCAAATTATTAAGTTCCAGATTCAACCAGGTTAACAGCAATAGGGGAATCTACCCAGTGTCTACCTCTGCCTTCCACAATCATGTGTCCCAACACACAGACATGCAGACACATGCGCACACATTCATGCACGCACACAAATACAGAAGTGAATTTTCCTATCTTTATTTCTTCCTATATTCCATTGCAAATTATTGAAAATATTGAAATGTTCTGGAGATCTTGTACTCACATTTGAATAGTTAGCTGCCGTTGAAAAGAGATTTTTTTTTCCTTTAAATTGTAAGGCATTATTCTTGCCCCATGTGCAACTCAGAAATAATAATTACAGGTAAACAAGGCATTGCTGCTTGAATGATAGAAGTTATTGCATGTGCATTTGTTTGAACTAGTATCTAGTAAAATCAGCTGACTACCAGGAAAAAAATGCTTTTTAGAATTATACACTTGTGTATCCTAAAACTAATGATATCATTATGTTATCCAAATCATGCTTGAGAAGTGGCCACTAGGTATTCCTTGACAAGATTCCTGTCATCTTTTTTGTTGATGTGTTTAAGATGAAGTGGGCTTATGCTATCTGGGTTCCTGAGGGGGAGGCCAGAGCTGTATGGGAGAGAATGGTTGAGAGGAATATGGAGACCAAGACAAACGTACGCTGTTCAAGGCCCCAAAGTTTATTGGGAGTTTGTGCTTATAAAGAGCTAAGTAGGCCCAGGGATCAGTCAGTGCTAAAGTCAGAGTACACTCAGCAAATCCTTGATAAGTCCAAGCAAGTCCTTGATACTATCTATGTTCATTAGAAAATATAAATCCCTAAGATGCAGTAACTATCAAAGTAATCCAACTCAAGGAAATATTTGTTTATATTCTGAAAGGTGTTCCTTGTAATGTCAATTATTTCTGAGCTATTCTTCTGGAATTTGCCAGAAGCATTCACAGATACATTCACAACGAGTCAGTAGTCAAAACTCTTCATACATCAAGCAAGTACCCAATTTAGGAAAGCAGGCATTTGCAGCCAAGTTGGATGAATAAAGTGAGTGATTAAGGCTGGGTTAATTGAGGTGCTGAGTCCAACTTTGTGAGTGACTCATTAATAGTTCTGAGAACAAATCTAATGTTTTGGGTAATAGCAGCAATTCATGTATACCAAGTGCTTTGCCAGGGACTTTTCATATTGACTCTCAGAAGTTCCCATGGGGGTTTGATATTCTAAGCACACTTTTATTTGAACATATTTTTTGCATTGAGAACTTTTTAGTTATTAATGAAAATAATCATTATCTACCCATTTAAACATTTACAATCTTAATTTTTTTTTTTTGAGACAAGAGTCTCACTATGTATCTCTGGCTGTTTGGAACACACTATGTAGACCAGGCTGACCTTGAAATCATAGAGATCCACCTGGCTCTGCCTCCAGATGGCAGAGATAAAGGCATGGGTCATCATGTCTGGCTATATTTATGATATTTCATCATCAGAATTTTAGACATACTGGAAAGGGGCAAGAGCTGAATAATGCTGTCTTCATGTAGATGCCTCTTGGTTAGGAGAGCCTTTGCTACCCACACACTACCTCACTAGAGTCAACAATGCTGGCAGGGAATGGTTTGTATAACTCCAGTCGAACTTGGAAGTCTTGTATGATTCAAACTGTGGTCAGGAGACAGGGTAATTCCAGAGGATTTTAAAACTATTGGAAGGCTTTGTAGATCTGTCTTCTCTCTTAGCTCTTTGGGGTTCTTGCTTGTCTCCTACATACTTTCATGCTTCATTTGAACTCTTTTATTCTCCAGACAGTAATGGCAGACATCCTTCCTCATTCAGTGTCTCATGGAAAGTGGGCTCACACTGAATTCTTAAGGCTGTAACTTCAGCTAAGCAATAAGCTGAAAAATGGAATGTGGTTTAAAAATAGCTCCCACCATTAGGAAATATTCGTGAACATATCAAGCAATCTTATTTTATTACCTTATTTCCAATGTACCACTTTGTCTTCTGTGACTACATCTGTAATTACCCTTCCAGTGACCTTCTTCATTGTGAGTCCAATAATAGTAACATTTTTTTTCTTCATGGGAATTGGGTAGAAGACATCAGAGCTTGCTGTAAAGCTATTAGCTTCCAGATGGCTGAAGTGAAGTCCTTTTGCCACCTGCGGTGGAAGAGTTGGGAGTGTATCTGCTGTCTGCAGGCTATTAGGCGATTGTAAATGAACCTTCCCTGTGGCCTCTAAAGCAGGAGCCAGCCTCTACATGATGAAGCACAGCGCTTTGTTCTTCAATAGGGTCAAAGTGTCCTTCTAAACTGGTAACTCCACAGCTAGTGTCAAGCACATTTTCTTTACTTAAAAATACATTTTTTCCATATAAAAAGTTGATGTCAGTTCCCAACAGATGATTTAGAACATGATCTATCAATCATTTTCATATATAATATAGCAACCTGTGTTTGTCTTGACAAGATACAAAGAACTTGGCTTCAAAAAGTGTATTTAAGTATAATGCTTGATCATATGTGTATTTCTGTCTCTGTGTGGAAAGCTCTCCTGAGGTAAGGGAAAGCCTGAGTTTAAATGGCTCACTACACTAAGATTGTTCCTTGCTTTTCAGTCACATGTCTCCTGTCCACTGAACTTCAGACAGAGCAAGGCCTCATAGACTCTCTATACAATTTCTGCCACCTATAGTTTGGATGATCTGGAGAAAATAGAAAATTATTTTAATGCATGTTTCAAATATGTGATAGAAATGTCAACAAGCAAGCACACGGAGAGATGCTCAATGGCACTTGCTTCCAGTGAATGCAGATAAAACTCAAAATGGTAAATTGTTTTGCACCAATTAAGATAGGTATCATGAAAAATATAAAACAACAAGTTTTGGAAAAATTACAACCCTTGAGTGTTGCTTATGGGAATTTAAAGTGGTTTAGCTGATATTAGAAATTATTTTCCTCAAAAGATTAAATGTAAGATTATGTGATTTAGCAATTTTATTTCTAGTTGTATACATGAAAGCACTTAAAAGGTTTTCAAGTTAATAATTAATTGTACACTAATATTCAGAGTAGCAATAATCACAATAGCTGAAAGATGAAAACAACTTAAATGTCCATCTGCCAATGAATAAATATGCTATGTAGATGAATATATCAAAATATTATTTTGTCCTATAAAGGAATGAAATTATAATATGTGATCTCACATATGACTCTTGAAAACTTCATGAAAGGAACAATAAAGAAGACATAAGAAGATAAATGCATGGTTCCATTCACACACGTCTTCCAGAATGAAAGAATACACACACACACACACAAATAAAATAAAATAAAATAAAATAAAATAAAATAAAATAAAATAAATAGGTTTCTAGCAGCTAGAGTAACTCTTATAAGTAATAACTGTTTATAAGTTCAGAGTTTCTGTTTAGAATGAGAGTGAGTTCTGGAAACTGGTATTTGTACAACATTGTAAATGCCCTCAAGTCGTGAGCTTGACCACTTGAAGATGGTTAAAATGGTTCAATTTTCTGTTATCTATATTTCATCATAATTTTTAAAAGTTCAGGTATTGTGATATATACTTGCAATCAACACTTGGTTTGCAGAGATAGAGGGAATATCCTTGAGTGTAAGTCTGACCTGGTCTAACTAGTGAATTATAAGGCAGCTAGGCTGCATGGAAAGACCCTGTCTCAAAATATAAGATAAATTAGTTTGGATATCAATAAAATTATAACATTCCATCACATGTTTGACACTTAAATTTAATAAAGAACAATAATCATCAACTTTAGGAAGTTGTTGATAGAGGGTTCTGACTGACATCATTTGCCCAGATATTGGGAGTCAGTGGCTTGATTTTTCTTTGACAAATTCTTACTCTAATATAACTTTTATTTGTTTGTAATCTGTTACATTTTCAGCTGTATTACCCATAGGCTGCTACTTACCCATAGACTCAGCATTTAAGGATGGACATGAGCTGTGGACATGGAATGCTGGCTAGCAATGTCTTCTTATTTTAGAGAGGGAGGAGGTCACTATAACCACAGGTCATGATGAGACACAAATGAAAAGTTATCAAGAACATGGTAACGTCAGAAGTAAAAGGAAAGAGAAAAGTCAGTGTGTGTGTGTGTGTGTGTGTGTGTGTGTGTGTGTGAGAGAGAGAGAGAGAGAGAGAGAGAGAGAGAGAGAGAGTGTACTGGCTAGTTTTTGTGTCAACTTGACACAGCTGGGTTATCACAGAGAAAGGAGCTTCAGTTGGGGAAATGCCTCCATGAGATCTAGCTGTGAGGCATTTTCTCAATTAGTGATCAAGGGCTCCTTGTGGGTGGGACCATCTCTGGGCTGGCAGTCTTGGGTTCTATAAGAGAGCAGGCTGAGCAAGCCAGGGGAANCTCTCCTGAGGTAAGGGAAAGCCTGAGTTTAAATGGCTCACTACACTAAGATTGTTCCTTGCTTTTCAGTCACATGTCTCCTGTCCACTGAACTTCAGACAGAGCAAGGCCTCATAGACTCTCTATACAATTTCTGCCACCTATAGTTTGGATGATCTGGAGAAAATAGAAAATTATTTTAATGCATGTTTCAAATATGAGATAGAAATGTCAACAAGCAAGCACACAGAGAGATGCTCAATGGCACTTGCTTCCAGTGATTGCAGATAAAACTCAAAATGGTAAATTGTTTTTCACCAATTAAGATAGGTATCATGAAAAATATAAAACAACAAGTTTTGGAAAAATTACAACCCTTGAGTGTTGCTTGTGGGAATTTAAAGTGGTTTAGCTGATATTAGAAATTATTTTCCTCAAAAGATTAAATGTAAGATTATGTGATTTAGCAATTTTATTTCTAGTTGTATACATGAAAGCACTTAAAAGGTTTTCAAGTTAATAATTAATTGTACACTAATATTCAGAGTAGCAATAATCACAATAGCTGAAAGATGAAAACAACTCAAATGTCCATCTGCCAATGAATAAATATGCTATGTAGATGAATATATCAAAATATTATTTTGTCCTATAAAGGAATGAAATTATAATATGTGATCTCACATATGACTCTTGAAAACTTCATGAAAGGAACAATAAAGAAGACATAAGAAGATAAATGCATGGTTCCATTCACACACGTCTTCCAGAATGAAAGAATACACACACACACACACACACACACACACACACACACACACAAATAAAATAAAATAAAATAAAATAAAATAAATAGGTTTCTAGCAGCTAGAGTAACTCTTATAAGTAATAACTGTTTATAAGTTCAGAGTTTCTGTTTAGAATGAGAGTGAGTTCTGGAAACTGGTATTTGTACAACATTGTAAATGCCCTCAAGTCGTGAGCTTGACCACTTGAAGATGGTTAAAATGGTTCAATTTTCTGTTATCTATATTTCATCATAATTTTTAAAAGTTCAGGTATTGTGATATATACTTGCAATCAACACTTGGTTTGCAGAGATAGAGGGAATATCCTTGAGTGTAAGTCTGACCTGGTCTAACTAGTGAATTATAAGGCAGCTAGGCTGCATGGAAAGACCCTGTCTCAAAATATAAAATAAATTAGTTTGGATATCAATAAAATTATAACATTCCATCACATGTTTGACACTTAAATTTAATAAAGAACAATAATCATCAACTTTAGGAAGTTGTTGATAGAGGGTTCTGACTGACATCATTTGCCCAGATATTGGGAGTCAGTGGCTTGATTTTTCTTTGACAAATTCTTACTCTAATATAACTTTTATTTGTTTGTAACCTGTTACATTTTCAGCTGTATTACCCATAGGCTGCTACTTACCCATAGACTCAGCATTTAAGGATGGACATGAGCTGTGGACATGGAATGCTGGCTAGCAATGTCTTCTTATTTTAGAGAGGGAGGTCACTATAACCACAGGTCATGATGAGACACAAATGAAAAGTTATCAAGAACATGGCAACGTCAGAAGTAAAAGGAAAGAGAAAAGTCAGTGTGTGTGTGTGTGTGTGTGTGTGTGTGTGTGTGTGTGAGAGAGAGAGAGAGAGAGAGAGAGAGAGAGAGAGAGAGAGAGTACTGGCTAGTTTTTGTGTCAACTTGACACAGCTGGGTTATCACAGAGAAAGGAGCTTCAGTTGGGGAAATGCCTCCATGAGATCTAGCTGTGAGGCATTTTCTCAATTAGTGATCAAGGGCTCCTTGTGGGTGGGATCATCTCTGGGCTGGCAGTCTTGGGTTCTATAAGAGAGCAGGCTGAGCAAGCCAAGGGAAGCAAGCCAGTAAGGAACATCCCTCCATGTTTCTGCATCAGCTCCTGCTTCCTGACCTGCTTGAGTTCCAGTTCTGACTTCCTTGGTGATAAACAGCAGCAGTATGGAAGTGTAAGCCAAATAAACCCTTTCCTCCCCAACTTGCTTCTTGGTCATGATGTTTGTGCAGGAATAGAAACCCTGACTAAGACAGAGAGAGAGAGCCACTCCACCCAATATCTCACATGGCTGATGGTTCCTTCTCCCCCATAAGCATGGTGAATACTCTTCTCTTCCCCATGTGTCTGCTACCCTACCTGCCTGAAAACTGGAAGCCTCGCCTATTCTGCCCAGCTCATTGGCCATTAGTATCTTTACTGATCGATCAAGAACCAATTTGGGAACAGGACTTTCAGTGTTTGACACTCAGATTCCCAGTAAAACTATCAGGACCACGCCCCTACATGTGGCAAATGTAGTCAATATTCCTTTCAATCACAAAAATTTTTGAGATGAGGAATGAAAAGGGATTTTCTTCCCTATTATAACTTGGTTCAGATGCAATGAAGCTGAAATATTAAGGAATGGACCATGAAGCCATTCAGACATAGAAAACTGCTGCAAAGAAAACCATTTCAGAGAGGAGACCAAGTACGAAATGGAAATTATTAATATAGATATAGTTAAGGTAAAATGACATTTCTATCTTAATATAACGACTTGCATTAGTTTATATTGACTTTCTAGCAAGAGATGTCATTACATTGTATAATCTTGTTAGACAAAGTAGAAAGAAAAAATCAATTGAATCATGAAAAGGTTATCTTAAATATTTTGACTTCAATATAGAAAGCAAAGAAATAAACCAAAACAAGTATAAAAATGACACAAAACATTTCAATTTATCTTTCTGGTATTATCATACCATAACAAGAGTTTTATATCTGTTAAATAATGAAAAGAAATCTAACTTACTTAACCGACTTCATTGTGATCAAAGCACTGGGATGTAGAGCACAAGGACGGTGCCATCAGAAGGGAATAAGAACTGGTGAAGAGAATCATCCTCAAACCACGGAAACCTCAGATATATGAGACAGGAGAAGTGGAGCTGTTCCCGTCCTGCCTCGATTGCCTGCTCTGGAATGCTTACCCACGACCCTCAGCTGAAGTGACCACAGGCGCTCTGTTGTAGCACAGCACCTGGACTGTGTCTCTTCATGCTAACGGAGCTTCTCAATAGCCTTCAGCCAATGACCTTCCTTCCGGGATATTTCTACATCCCTTTCCACAATTATATAACCCCTGGTTCACCCCCAAACAAAGCATATGCATCTATGTGCAACCCAATAAAGAAATATGAACAAGCTAAGATCATCTCAGAGAGCTACTTTATCAAAGATCGTCATGGGGAAGGTCTTCCCATATACGAGCTGAGACACTTCTTCAAGAAGGCCTTCTTTCTCTCTTCTCTCACCCCTCTGGCATTTTATTGGTAGTCTTCCAACTAGACAGAATCCTGCAGGTAGGTTCTGGACTCCACTTTCCCTTTCCAGCCTGCTGTGCAGCAGCGTCTGAGCCCTGAAGGGAAACTTGGACTTTGGACTCACCCTCTGGGACTTTGTCCAGCACTCCCTGAGCCGGTATCAGTGACTTCCAGACACAGCTAGCAGAGAGGCAGAACATTGGATCACACTGCAAAGTTTATCCACATACAACATGGTGACAAAAGGGAGGAGAGTCACTCATCACGTCTCTTACTCCATCTCTTTCTATCCTGCTTGGCCAGAAATCTTCACTTTCATCCTCTGCACTGATTTTGATAGAACCTTCCAGAAGTAGTCATAAGAGACTTTGTGACAAGGACCTTGTGCGTGCCAGAAGGGCTCCACCACTGAGTACACACAGAACTCTCTTCTTTGCTGTTATGGTGTGTCCCTTTTCTTGCTGGTTGGGGTTTTGCGTTATGGGATTTTGTATGTTTGCTGGGGTTGTTGTGGTTGCTGTCACCGTTTGTGGGTGTCACCATGTTAGCTCTGATGTTATGTTTCCTGGCACTTTCTCTTGGGAAAGTTAAAATTAGGCTCAATGTGACCCAAGTGCAGAACACTTGCTTTCAAAGAACTGAGTCATACAAGGAAGGTTTTTTTTGTTTTTTGTTTTTTGTTTTTTTTTGCCATCTCATAATGGCTGTACCTATGAGCAGCCTGTGAATCATTTGGTGTTCAATTTTTCTATTTCTTGAATTACCATATGTCTAATAATGAACACTCCTTAATTATTTTAACATGTTTTTCCTTAATCTTAAATATTCACAATAGCCATGATTTTTGGTAGTTTTTACTAAATTCAAAATTCAAGTGTGACCTGCAATGGCCTGCTTTTGTCAACTTGATATAAGTTAGAGTCATTTCTAAACAAGGAATTCAATTGATTAAAAATGTGGCTATTAGATGGGCCTAAAGACAATTCTGTGGAGGCATTTTCTAAGTAGTGAATGGTCTAAGTAGTGAATGGTCTCAGTAGTGAATGGTCTAAGAGGTCCCAGACAACTGGGAGTGGTGTCCCCTCTGGTTAGATGGTCCTGGCTTGTATGACAAAACCTGTTGAAGGAATCCTAAAAGCAAGCCGCATGCACCATTTCTCCATGGCCTCTGCTACAGTTCTTGCCTTGAATTCTTGCTTCTACTTCCCTTCAATATATACTATGGTTTGGACATGTAAGCTGAATAAACCTTTCCCTCCTCCAGTTGTCTTTTCACAGCATTATAGAGCAAATTATGACATGAGCTAGGTCAAAATCAATCTCTGTTGTCTGATTTTACCTCATTTACTTCTCAAACAAGAGTTTTCTCAACATCCACTGGTTTTCCTGAAATCTAAACACTTTCATGTGACACATAGTAAAGACTTTGCATTTTGATTTATTATGTATTTTTCTATATAGTTTGTAACCTGCTGTTATTTGACCAATGTAATTGGCCTGGTCGTGGATTCAGATACTGATGTCATTTTACTAAATCATGTCTAACTATCTAGGTGTCACCCCATTGTCCGCACAGCTTAGTGACAGATGAATAATGTAACTGGACACACAGAAAAACATAGTCGAACATCAAGTACTTTTAAATTCTATCTCAACTATTACGTTTTGCAATATCTAGGTTATCTCTGAAAGTACTTGTACTTTTCTAGTGGCCCTGGATTATGTACCTACCTATTTTTTTCCCTATGGCTCTCTCATGCATAGAGTCTCACTGATAAATTATGATCCATATATTGCTCACTGAAGTTGAGACTGTCACCTCATGGACAGCAGATCAACCATTTCCCTAATGGAGTTGTTACTTGCTATTATTAGTTAAAAGATTGTTAAGCATTTGGGTTTACTTCCTGTCCCATCAGGCTGTCTTCTGAGGATGCTGTTTGTTTGTTTTCCCAGCCAGACCAGCTTAAGTAAAACTGGAGAGACAATGGAGTTGGAAGCAGGGTATCAGGGAGGCAAGGCTTCACCACAGACTCCTGCAGTTACTGCAACATCTAGCAATATCCATGTTCTAACCTTATGATAACGCACACTGGTTTGGTCAAACTGTAGAAACTTGAAGGCAAAATAATGGGTATTTTCTATTTTTTTCTCTTTTAACTCAATTTGGAGTGTTGAGGGGTAGTGTTTCTAAACATGAGTAAATTTGCTGGTTCATTCTTTTACTCTGGGAAACATTAGATTCTGAAACAGTTTTAGGTTTATGGAGGTGTTGCCAAGTTAACACAGAGTTTCTGTGTCTTCCTTACTTTCCTACTTTTGAAGCCAACATTTTATACACTGGCACAATTAAGAAATTAGACTTTGCACAATCTTTGGACTTTATTCGAATTTTCCTTTGTCCAGGACTGAGTCCAGGATCTTAGACATTGCAATTTGTTATTCTGTGTCCTTAGTTTCCAATGTGATAGCACTTCAGTAATAAAAGTTCTTGGTGCTTTGGTAAAGTTTGGATAGTTTCATGGACTATCCCTTAATTTTGGTTTTCTCATGAGTTGATGATGATGTGGAATCTTAGGAGTATACCAGAGAGGGAGAACCTTTCTGACACCAGTGGAGGACATCATTGTTAAAGGACTTCTCAATGATGGTGTTTACTATGTCAGTTTTGGTAGTAACCAGCACCGTACAGGTTTCACGGATACAGGCTTTCTGTCTTCTCCCTTTCCAGGCTTGATCTTTTAAGAATGAGTCACCACCTCATAAAATTGCAAAGCTTCTATAAGGCAAAGGACACTGTCAATAAGACAAAACAGCAACCAATAGATTGGGAAAAGATCTTTACCAATCCTACATCTGAGAGAGGGCTAATATCCAATATATACAAAGAACTCAAGAAGTTAGACACCAGAGAACCAAATAACTCTATTATAAATGGGGAACAGAGCCAAACAGAGAATTCTCAGCAGAGGAAACTCAAATGGCCAAGAAGCACCTAAAGAAATGTTCAACATCCTTAGTCATCAGGGAAATGTAAATCAAAAAGTCCCTGAGATTCTACCACATACCAGTCAGAATGGCTAAGATCAAAAACTCAGATGACAGCAGTTGCTGGTGAGGATGTGGAGAAAGAGGAACACTCCTCCATTGCTGGTGGGATTGCAAGCTGGCACAACCACACTAGAAATAAGTCTGCCAGTTCCTCAGAAAATTGGACATAGTACTACCTGAGGACCCAGCTATACCATTCCTGGGCACATACCCAGAAGATGTTCCATCTTGTAATACGGACACGTGCTCCACTATGTTCATAGCAGTCTTATTTATAAAAGCCAGAAGCTGAAAACAACCCAGATGTTCCCCAACAGAGTAAGGGATATAGAAAATATGGTACATTTACACAATGGAGTACTACTCAGCTATTAAAAACAATGACTTCATGAAATTCTCAGGCAAATGGATAGAACTTGAAAGTATTATCCTGAGTGAGGTAATCCAGTCACAAAAGAACACACACGGCATGTATTCATTGATAACTGGATATTAGTGCAAGATGCAATTCACAGACCATATGAAGTTCAAGAGAAAGGAAGATTAGAGTGTGGATGCTTCAGTGCTTCTTAGAAGGGATAACAGAGTACTCACAGGAGGAAATATTGAGACAAAGTGTGAAGCAGAGACTAAAGGAAAGGCCTTCCAGAGACTGCCCCACCTGGGGATCCATCCCATATACAGTTGCCAAACCTGGACACTATTGCAGATGCCGAAGTGCTTGCTGATGGAAGCCTAGTATGGCTGTCTCTTAATAGGATCTGCCAGAGCCTGTCAAATACAGAGGTGAATGCTCACAGCTAACCATTTTATTGAGTGCGGGGTTGCCATGGAGGACTTGGAGAAGGGACTGAAGGACCAGTGCCTACTGGCCAGACCCCCTGGGACTGGACTACCAACCAAAGAGTACACATGGAGGGACCCATGGCTCAGGTTGCATATGTGGCAGAGGATGGCCTTGTTGGACATCAGTGGGAGGAGTGGACCTTGGGCCTGAGGGGCTTTGATGCCCCAGTGTAGGGGAATGCCAGGGCTGGAAGGTGGGATTGGGTGAGTAGGTGGAGGAGCACCCTCATAGAGGGAGGGAGAGGGAAGGATGGGATAGGGGGTTTCAGGAGGGGATACCAGGAAAGGGGATAACATTTAAAATGTAAACAAAGAAAATATCCAATAAAAGGAAAAAAAAAAACATTAAAAAAACGAGTCACCAAATTCATCTCACTTCAATTATGCTACACTTTTCCTGGAAGAAGGCGATACCTGACAGCAATTACAAACAATTTACAGGAGACAAACTAGTTTTCTGCCCATTAAGTTTTGTTCACTACTATTGCATTTGCCCTTGGATTATAGTTATGGAAACTGTTACTGTAATGTTTAAGTGGTGATTTAAAAAATAATTACAAATTCTTTCAATACTTATTGTTTGGAATTCTGCTAGAGGAAAGCTATTTCTTGGACTGCACCATTAATTTCAGGGCATATTTTCTCTTTTGTAAGGCAAATTTTTCTGTTAAAAGTAAATGAAAATATCCCTGCTTAGGCCTGTATGTTTGATCAATACACTATACTACATCAGCATCTACATCATTTATGCCCAATATGGAGTATTACAATTTTCATCTCCTTAGGAGAGTGCTTATATTAGAAATTGGATTCTCTTTCCCAACAAGATAATCCTTAATATTTCAAAATATGATTTTATTTGTAAGTGGATCATGGGCTATGCTGCCAGTCAAGATGAGGTCATGCTTGGATAGGGAAGGCTTGCCAATCATTCTAATAGGTATCTTCAGAACACACAGAAACACACAAAGAGAGTCCATCACTGAGAACTAAGTAGAGTAGACTAACGCATGTGTGATTACCCACTAGAAACTGGGAAGAAGCAAAGTTGGATTCTCCCTTACATATTTAAAAGAGCACGGTCCCCCGACACCTTAGTCATAATAGTTTCAGTCTCCAAAATTATGATATATTTACATCTTTTAAGGCCACTTGGCTTGTGGCATTTTATTACAGCACTCAGGAAATGCATACTTACAAGATAGAACCATTTATAGCAAAAAGTGAAAAGTTAAGTTTGTCTTATAGTCAGTGTATAAAGTTCCAAATTTAAGTTTTGTTAAATGCTCCTTTTTAAGTTTTAGGAGAAATTTAGAGAAAGTCTGGTCTTTATTTGGCATAGAATTTAATTTAAAAGACTAGTTACTAAATTCAGATTTTTCATATTCATGTGTCTGTCAGTGAGAAGATATGCCATTTAAAAGCATACAGATTTTAGATGTGTGGTACAGGGAAATTTGTACTTGAAATTATAGTTAAAGGAAAGATTGCATCCCATAGACATCATATAAATTAAGAAATGGCCTGGAAAGCCAAACAGTAAGTTAGAATCCCTTTTAGAACAAAAATATTACTCATGTAATACAGTTTTTTCAATATTTATATAAATGTTAAAACTAGGGAAAGTCAAAAGACACAGCAAATTTCAAGTTTTCAAAGACAAATTTAGAAATTAGGTATTACCAATTCTGATCACTAGACAATTGGATTATTAAATTATCCAGTCTTTAATTTGATCCATTCATTGATCATCTAGCATGTACTAAGCCTTGCAATAGAAACTGCTAACCAATTATATACAAAATGACCTCACGTTCTTTGCTAATTAAAAAGGAACTCCCAGGAGAAAAGGCAGAGTCCTCAATTCTTGCTATAATGTGATGTCTGAGGCTATGTGCATTGTATCCTTGATTTCAGGTAAATATAAAACCAAACCTCGAGCACTCTGTATATCAGGGAACCTCATCAAAACTGATGCTGATTACATGAAGCTAAAACAGCAACAAAGATGTTTTAAATTAAATAATGGTTTTAAGTTCTTTTCAGCTTGAGTCATTCTGATGTTGATAATAAGAGTACATAATGTGTAATTTGGGATATTAAAAGGGTTCAAGGAGAGCAAGTTTATCCAGACAACTTAGAGAGGCATATAAAATGGAAAGCAATATGCCGTTTTGGAGAAGAATGTGACAAGAGAGAACATATAGGGTATCTAGGGTTTGATAAAGCAAAGAGTAGGTAGGTGGTCATTTGGATGCTAGTTAGACCCGAATGAGGGCTGGTCATTCTGTATCACATCCCAAGAATCAGGGAACATCTCAGAAGAGGAGGTGGAAAGTGTTTCGGAGCTGGAGGATGGGAAGGATCACTTTGAAGACCTTTTATCTCCACGTGATACAACTGTTGCATTCATGAATTTAAAGCAATAGTGACTACCTGCTTAAGACACAAGACAAGACTGGATCCATGAGCATTTCATCCTGGAGTCAGGGCTATAGGGCTGACTGACTTGTAGGATCCCAACACTCCCCAAGGAGCCACAGTGTGTTAAAGGTTGATGGGGGCGAAGGAGCTACATTTCTTAACTGCATCCACTGTTAAATTGCATTCGATCAAGTAAATACTTTTCAACCCACACTCATGGAGGCAATTGTAATTAAATGCGGTTGCTTAGAAACAAAGAAAAAGAATTTGAAATTGGGAGGGGGATTGATGCAAAGAAAGGGATTGGTGGTAAGAAGAAGGTGATAAGAGAGGCAGGGTTTCTCTGTGTAGCCCTGGCTGTCCTGGATCTCACTTTGTAGACCAGGCTGGCCTCGAACTCAGAAATCCGCCTGCCTCTGCCTCCCGAGTGCTGGGATTAAAGGCGTGCGCCACCACGCCCGGCCATGAAGGAGAAACATGATCAAATTATTGTGTGTGTGTGTGTGTGTGTGTGTGTGAGATCAAATAACCGAAGAATAGAAAAAATGAATCAAAAGAGTGAATTATGCAGAAATCTAGCTGAAAAGCTTTCCAAGCAATGTAAATGGTGAGTTAAAGTCTCCAAGAAAAGGCAGGTCAGGGAAGCTGAAGTAATAAGCAAGTTTGAAAGACAGGCGAGGTTGGGAGAAGTAGTGGGCGTCCTCCTGTGCAAAACTCTATTGGCCATCCTTGGAAGTTTTGTTGTATTCAAGGAGACAAGAAAACGACTGGCCAATGCTATGACACAGAATATTAGAAGGAACCAGGTTTTCTCTGGCCATTAAGCTGAAGGAGAGAAGCCTAAGGGTTGACTGTACCTCAGTGTGTAAGTGACCTTTTCTCTAAGTGTATGTTGACTCAGCTCTCATGACATGCACCCCCCCCCCCCAAGCCCTGTCAGTAAATCACAGAGCTGGGCTCTGCTGCTCTGAGACTATGTTTAAACTTGATTACAAGACACTAGACGATATGATGGCTGTAATAACATCCTAGCACCATTAACCATGAAAGCAGATGATAATTACCAGCCCATCTTGGCATATGCTATATCATTTTCCGTAAAATATCCATTTGCTGCTTGATGCTTTAGGAATCCAAATGCTTGGGACTTTGTACATCACCATCAAGATGCTATTTTGGGAGGTTTGAATATTTTATGCTCTGTGACTGGTAAAGAATCTGTGTATTAACTTCCACGTTAGAAAGTAATTTTAAGTATATTTGACTATGTTGACTATGGTGAATTCTGTTTTATTTACTATTGTAAATGATAAAATGGAAATAAACAGTAGTGATATGTTTATATAATAAGGCATCTACACTTAATGATTGTCTGTTCAAATAACAACTATATAGTTTCAACTGTTATATAATATAACAGTGCAATCAGTGATGTGGTAAATCAGGTGATTATGAATGCATTCTAAAGTAATAGAATTCAGAATGAAAGTAGGTTACCCATGTAGGCACCAGAAAAAGAAACTTCAAAATCAAAAGTTTCTGCAATATATATATATATATATATATATATATATATATATATATATATTTATCTAGCCTCAACTGTTTGTTTGTTTGTTGTTTGGCAAATGACAAAGAGAGGAAAATGCAATCCATGCACAGAGAATTATTTTTAAAATTGCAAAATTTTTAGGATTTTTAGACATTTAATACAAACAATTAAAATTCTAAAATATATAGAGTTTAGGGTAAAAATAGTAGATGTAATTTTCTGTCCTCATCTTTCTTCCATCAGAGATCTGGGAAATAGTGAAATAGCATCATTATTTCTCTAATCATAACTAAGTATTCAAGAGTCACTATGGATTTCAATGACTCTTGGGACGGGGACCTTCCATTGTCCTTGATGGAGAGCTCAATTCCTTAAAATGAGCACTTTTGACATTATTAACCAGATTCATCTTTGTCATAAGAGATTAATCAGTTCACTTCAGGATGACCCCTTCCTACTGAGTATGAGTAGTTACAAGTCCTCCCACTGCTACCTCCCTTGATGACAGCTAAAGTTTCTCCAGATCCACACTTGATAACCACTGTTGTAAACATTAGTACCTCATGAATAGAATGCATAGGACAAGTTTTCTTAAGCAGTTTCCTACATATTTACCTTAGATTTCTTAATTTTGTATGCAGGCATCATCATTTGTCTCACCATTTCTGCCTAGAATCCTGATAAAGTTCTGCATTAAAGGGGCTTGCTGCCCTTGCAGAAGACCAGAGTTCAGTTTTCAGCAACCATATTTAGTGGCTCACAACCACCTGTAATTACAACTCCAGGGGACCTGACACCCTATCTGGCCTCTCATTGGCATGCACATACCACAGACAGAAATACACACACACATGCACCTGCACACATATATGCACACTTAAATTTTAAAAACATACATTTGAATATTAAAACTAATCACCATTTAACAAAAGTCCTATTTACTTAACTCATGAGTCTTTTGGATTCAGTGACCACATGATTGTGTGTGTGTGTGTGTGTGTGTGTGTGTGTGTATTTATTTATTTAATCCATGTAGATAGTACTCTTTCTATATGCCTACCAATAAAGTATATCTATATATGGAACTAGGAAGATTGAATTGGAGAGATAGCCATTAAAAGCTAGACTCATAATCAATAACATAAGAACTAGAAAGGCTGTTTACATTGCTGATTCTTAATTTAATTCATACATGTAACTTTAAATTTTCCCTTTTTGAAAACAACAGGCACAACGAAGTCACCATAGGTAAGACTGTCTTTCATTTCATGCTTACCTTCTGTTTAGAAGTACCTATTGCCTTCAGAAAGACAGCGCCTGGCAAAGAACTGATAAGAACAAAGGACTGTTAACAAGGAATCTTTCTCCTTTCTTTAGTAGCCACATGGTTCTCCCAAATCTAGAGCTTTTTCTGCAGGCCATGGGATTTCTGTGCTAAGAATAGCCACAACAATCAGATGGAAAACTGAAACATACTTGTGGCTTTGTCATTTTGGTAACCATGGCGATGAAGACCTGTATAGCATTTTAATGGCTCTAGCCAGGGATTCAGGAGAAGTCTCATTTGTTTTGATGCTTGACTGCTACAATGATGATCCACTTGGGATAACGACACTTTGCTGCTGAGCATTTGCTCTTTAACAGATTGGCCATTTATTTATTTATTTTTTTTACTTTATTTTTCCAAAAGTATAAGCAGTTACCTGAAACAGAGGCAAAAAGACTTTTTAGAGAATATAGTAGTTAAAAATAAGCATTTAAAAATAGATGTTAGAGAACAGGAACAGAAATATACTGATGTAAGTATAGAGAATTAAATAAAATTTGTCCTGAACTTCTTGGTAACTATTATAGATTCAAAGTTATTCTTTAATCTGAGATTATATGAAAAATTAAAAATAACATTCAGAAAATAGGGTTGATGAAATTATCTCTTTTTTATAAAGTTATTTTTTCTTTTAGAAAAGCACATAGTTTATTTTTTCTTTTTTATTCTTCTCTCATATATTATATCACGACTGCAGTTTCACCCCTCTCCCAAATTCTTTTCCTCTGCCAGATCCACCTTCCTTTCCCTCCTCACCTCAGGAAAGAGCAGGCTCCCAGGGGCATCAACCAACACTGTATAACCAGCTAGAATAAGACCAGGCACATCGCATCACATCAAGGATGGACGAGGCAACCCAGTAGGAGTAAATGGACTTCACAAGTAAGGCCAGGGAGTCACTGACAACACCTGACACCCCTGCCCTCACTAGGATTCCCATAAGCAGACCAAGCTACTCAACAATAACATATACGTTGAGGACTTAGGTCAGACTCCTACAGGCTCCCATGAGTCTTGGTCAGTTGATTCTGTGGGCTGTGTTCTCATGGTGTCCCTGACCCCCTCTGGTTCCTCCAGTCCTTCCTCATACTCTGCAGGACTCCCTGAGTTCTGCCTAATGTTTGGCAGTGGCACTCTGCATCTTTCCTCTTCAGCTGCTGGATGAAGTCTCTTCGATATCTTTGATGACAGTTCTGCTAGACCCCAGTGCCAGAGCATGGCAGGCAGGACAAACTAGAGGTGAAAGGTTTTGTGGCTGGGTTGGTATCCTAGTCCTTCCACTTGAGTCCTTGCCTGGTTACAAATGATGGCCAGTTTGGGAGTTTAGGCTTCCAGTTCCCCCATTACTAGGAGTCTTTCCTATGGTTACTTTGTAGAGTCCATGAAATTTCCATGGCACTTTCTTTCTAAGAAGAGACAGAAAGGGCATGGATTCAGATAAGGGAAGAGGCGAGGAGGATCTCAGAGGAGCTGGGAGAGGGGGACCGTAAGCATAATATATGTATATTTCATAATAAGTATGAAAATGACCTAGTTCAGTAAAAGAAAAAAAATGTGCAAGAATAAGAATAAGACTCTTTTGACATGTCTATTGGTGTTGTCCTTGTTTAGTTCATGTTTGGGCAGTCATGCTGTTGAGAGTGTATAGGTGTAGCTTCTGACATTATTAGAAGACAGTCTCACACAAACTCCCTGTGCCCCTGGCTCTTACAATCTTTCTTCTTCTTCTTTCACTATGCTCCCTGAGCCTTAGGTGCCTGAGTGCTTTGTAAGTGTATCCATTGTGACTGGGTTCCACAACTCTGCATTCTGATTGATTCAGGTTTTCTACAGTGGTCTCAGACTGTTGGGAAGAGAAGTTCCCTTGATGTTGGGTGAAAGACTACCTTTTCTGTGGGTATAAGGACAGAAGGTTAGATTGTCGTTAGGGATTATGCTAGTTTACTAAATTGATCATAGGTTTTTTTTTTTTTCCAATATCCATGATACTACTAGTCTGGCAAAAGGGATGGATACAGCCCATGTGGCCTCAACCATACTCAAAGAACTAAAAGCGACTAAGGAAGATGAGAGCAGAAAAAATAGTCTTCCCCAGGAAAAAACACACAGACTTGTTATTCCAATATCATATGGTCAGTCCTGAAAACATACATACAAGTAACATACAGACTGAGTAGATTATATTTATAAATATACAAATATGATCTAATACCAACAAAAAGGGACATGAATTTGAAAGAGAGAAAGGAAGAGTTTAAAGGAGGAAAGGGAATCCTATTATAATCTAGAAATAAAAAGAATAAGTTCATTGACATTTGCTTTTTCCTGGAATTCAAAATCTAGTTATTATTTCATTGTATATTTGTGCTACCAAAGCATCTAACGAACTTGGTTTTGCCTGATCACAATATTTAAAAAACATTTCAAATTATATTTTGCTTGTGTGTGTGTGTGTATACATGTGTGTGCCCAGGCATGTGTATCTGAATGCCATGGTACTGGTGTAGAAGTCAGATGACTTGTAAGAACTGATGGTTTCTTCCACCATATGGATTCAGTAATGAATCTCGGGTTGCCTGGCTTGGTACTAGGCCCCTTTATCCACTGAGCCATCTCATCAATTACACCAGGGCACTTCTTATTTTTTAAAATGAAATATGTGACTTTATAAGACTCTGTGTACTTATTTACAAAGAACACTCAATCCCAAGATTTTTCTCATCACAGAAACTTTGGTCCAAGAGCTACATTTTTAAAACAGATGGGTTTCTTTACCTTGCTTTTCCTAAAATGCTGGAGTCCATTAAATAGTCATAATGTGCAATACATAAGTTTCAAAATCTTTCCATTCAAATTACAATTATAAACAATGATTTAACCTATATTTAATCTACCATCTCTATACAATTCTAATTTAATTTCACAAAATTCTGTGAAACTATTATTCCTCCGTTTGAAAATGCATTAAAATGCATAATGTAGTGCAATGTCAGAAATGAAGCTAAAGGTGCTGTTCTCAGTTCCCACTTACTCTGATGTCTATATGCTATCTATTATCTATCTATCTATCTATCTATCTATCTATCTATCTATCTATCTATCTATGTATCTACCTACCTATCATCTATTTACTGTATTTATCTATTTTATCACCTGTTTATCATCTATCATCTCTACTTGTCTATCATCTATTTATCATCTATCAATCTATCATTCTCCTAACATTTATCTATCTTCCTACCTATCTACAGATCATCTATCTGCCTATCATCTATTTTCTATTCTCTCTCTCTCTCTCTCTCTCTCTCTCTCTCTCTCTGCCTATCATCTATCTATATGTCTTTAGACACTCATTTATCACCATGGCTGTCTTTTTCACTTCTGTGCTAGCTTTGATTGAACCAACTGACGATGAACTGAAGCTTTTTAAATGTAGCACTCAGTCCTGTAAACTTTTCTTTTATACGGAAACTGAGAACACAGTGTGAAGAGCAACTGTTGCCTAACATTTGAAGATCAGACCTGAAAAGGAAAGAGCTGTCCTGACATCCATAGTTATCTCACCATGTGTCTGAGTTTGCTTGAGGAAGTTTTGTGCTAACAGTCCAGTGGTAGTTATTAATAGCATTCTTTCAATTTTCAAAGTGTGTGTTAGGAGGATAAAGCATTTGTATATTTTGTCACCTATAATCAGTGGAGTAATAGTACTGCTAAATGCTATTTAAATGATAGACCTGAAGAAAAACAGTTGAGTTGAGATGGTCAAAGGACCAGAGGGAAGCTGGAACACAGGCTGGAAAGGAGCTGGTGAAGTTATTCTTTTCACACACTGGGAGTAACAGACTCTTCATGTGCGTCTCTTCCACTTCTTTAGTAGCTGGACTCTTGGCCATCAACCTGGACACAACATGTTTTATGTTCAATCTTAGTTCCTAGAACTAGTAATGACTTGAAGAGCAATGCAAAATATTTACTCCAAGAAAGAAAATGTTATGAATCTTAATCATTTTAAACAGCAAAGAGGCTAATACGTACTTTTCTATAGGTTTCTGTTTATATTAAATACTTGTAATACTAATATAGGCTATTTTGAAGACAACTAGAATATCACAGTGTCAGTCCTATATGTTTATTCAAAACTGCTTACTTAAATTTTTGTGTGTGTTCATATGTGGTTGTGCGCATGCATGCTTGTGTGTGTGTGCTGACACATGTAAGCCACTTATGACTTTTCTCATTTCAAGCCCATTTTCACTAAACAAGAATTTAGTTTGTTCTTCATTAAGGGCTCAAATTTTGTGGGCTCTGAGAAAGTTGGTTATGTAGGCATTAAGTCTAGACTAGTCACTCTTTCAGTATCCCTATCACGTTCAAGTTAAACTTTCTATTTAAATAACTGTAGCTTCACATGCATGAGAGATTTGCAAACTTCTCCCAAACTCTACTTTGGTTTTTCTCCCCCTGTTTTTAAAAGCTATTTCACTGTATCGTGGTGATTAATTTTATGCCTGCTTAAATGAGTTAAGAGATTCCCAGGCAGTGTCAGAAGACGCCAAGGGTAAACAGTTTTTTCTTGACTAAAAGCTAGAGATTTACCAGCCCAGTTGCCAGTTCTGTCTTCGCAGAAAACCTGGAATGCCAGAAGGGAAGTTGGGTTTTTCGTTAGCTCTGGTCCCATAAATATACACCCCTGTTTAGAGTCAATGATCAAGAACATAGCTGAACCTTTGAGAGAGCACCTGGACTCATCATGCCTGAGCCACCTAGACTGACCGATTCATCGGTCACCATGCCAACCTCATTGGTTGAGAGTTAACATGAAATGGAACTCTTTGGTTTCATCTGTTGTCAAATACAGTACAAAATATGTTTTGAAAACTGGTATATTCTGAAGGGCAGTGACATTTTAGAGCATGAACTATGTTTTTAAAGCTATTCTTCTGAGGCTCCTTTACAAGATTGAACTTTAGGGCAAAAAGAAAATAGCGGTGCTGGGCTTTGGGTATTCGGTAAAAGAGAGTCTGTTACCACATGCTGAGCGCACGACTTAAGGCACAGTACCCTACATCTGTGTTTAACTGCATTTTCCCCTTTGATAGTAGCAATTTGGAAAGTTGCTTTGCCAGCCAAATGCCTATTTTCCACCCACTTTGAAAAAAACAAACAAGAACCACCCTTGGACTAGAAATAGAAGCACACATCAACAGTATAAAATATGCCCCAAGGCAACTTTTTTTTTTTTTTTGTCCCCGTGAACAAATGCTTTTTTAAATGCGAAAAGTAACATCCAAGGTCAATTCCAAGTTAGTATTTTTAGCCCAATTTACTGTTCTTTGCCCTCTGTTGCTGCTTCAACATATTTATGTCTGTCCTAGTTTTCCTGACTCATGCCAGCTGCTTCTTGCGAGGGGCACGTCTCCCCTCCACCGTGCACATTCACTGTTGTCTCTAATGTTTTCTGGAATACTCTTATGTAAACGTATCTTTTATTCGCCTGATGTAATAGTTGTCAAGGAGGCACACTGCCTCCATCTGCTAACCTAGCCCTAGTCCTGGAAGCTTCTAGCCTCCATACAATCTAATCTGAGCCAAGAATGTTTTCAGCCTCTGAGACTAGCTGCTGAATAAGCTCACCACTTTCTAGTTCTCTCTGATCTCTGGGTGGCTGGTTGATTCGACTCAGCTTTTCTGTCTCAAACTCCTTTCCATGCTGACTGATTCAATCTGGCTTTTCTTGGGTTCTCCTGAATGGCTCCTGAATGCTTCTGCCTGGCTTAACAG
Organism: Mus minutoides; assembly: GCA_902729485.2. Lineage (NCBI taxonomy): Eukaryota > Metazoa > Chordata > Mammalia > Rodentia > Muridae > Mus > Mus minutoides. Next base: position 108,801 of record CACVCL010015158.1, on the reverse strand, counting down.
TAACGTTGGTAATCTGTTCTAATCTGGCTTCTTCTCATTCTCTGGCTCATTCTGTCTTCACCTGTGTCTGGCTCTTTCTCTCCTGTACCTGTCTCTGTATGTCTGTCCAGGTAAATCTGCCCTCTCTCCTCTTCTCTCTGTGCTGTTCTCTTTTAAGTATCCTCTCTTTTGTCTCTGTTCTCATGAGAGTTGGGTATATTCTAGTCTGTCAAATCTTTCTGTGATTTGACAGTTTGTTTGCCTCTCAATGAGACATCACTTTCAAACAAGGGTGCTTCCTTCTACAAAATAATTGCTTTCATTGTTTGAAATTAAAGGTGTGTACTAAGACTGAACCACACCACAACTAGAAACAGACTTTTCCAATAAACAGCACAATTTGGGGGTTCACAGTGTGATCAAATATCCTTCAATGCTCTTACCCCAAGTCAATGAGAGAGAGAGATTAAAATATGTTTGGGGAGAAAAATATTAATAAAGTACTGTGGGTGTTAAGCCTTATTTTCTTCACCTATGAGAGGGGGCATTAAATCATAATTGGGCTGTGTTCTGTCCGAGACCCAGGACTAATCTTTGGCAAGAAGGATCACAACTTTAAGCTCTGCCATGGAACTCCCTACCCGTGCCCAGGCTTTTGCGGATTTGGTTGGTTGTCTGAGCCAAGGCCTACCTGATTTGCCTGTTTGTATCACATTCCCTCTAGAACTGATTCTGACCTGGGCCTAGCTATCCTGCTTGCTGTAAGTGGAAATTTGTGCTGGTGTTTGAGGGATCTTGTTGCTTTATAGTGACACTTTACCTCTGAGAAACTTTTTCTTTGTTGCTTAATTTACTGTCATGACCCCATGCTCTTTATATTCAAGTGCTTACACAACTGTTCTGTTAGTTATTGGTCATTGCTTAGCATATTGATAACTGCATATCATAGCTGCATGAAGGTAATAGCCACATTCCTTTCTCATACTCCTTCCCTAAAGGTCAAGTTCCAGAGCTGGGTAGTTCACCTCCTCTTCCCAACAATTGGCTGACTCAAGGTTCAACATGAAATGGGCTCTGAAGGATGGTTCTGTCAGAGAATGTGCTTTTTTTCCATTATTGTCTATGCAAACAACCCATAATTTTTGTCTTTTACCTATTCAGATGAAGTATACTTTTCTTTTCCTTCTTTCCTTCTTTCCTTCTTTCCTTCTTTCCTTCCTTACTGCCTTCCTTCCTTACTGCCTTCCTTCCTTACTGCCTTCCTTCCTTCCTTCCTTCCTTTCCCTTCCTTCCCCCTCTTCCTCTTCCTCCTCCCCCCTCCTCCTTAACAACTGTGTCATTGAAATTGGCACAGATCCTAAATTGTACCTTCTCCTCAAAAATGTTGTGGACTATTGATTAATTGTGCCAGAGCAGACTTGCTATTAAAGGACTAACAGTTCTTGAAATGTACATCAAATATGGTGTTCACGTTTAATATCTAATCTAGTTTTCACTAGCATAGGAGAAAGAAGCCCAGAAAAATAATCTCATTCTGCTCCATATAATTCTCATAGCTTGATCATGTAAAATCAGAAATTATATGCTGCTTTTATTCTGCGGAAATTAGGAAAACAAGCAAAATAGAAACATCAGTTAAATTAGAATATGGTGATGGGGGAAGGAAGATGATGATAATTCCTTAGCGCATGAAGAAATTCAAATACAAATAAACAAACAAAATGATTGGGTATCTTAGAAAGCTGAGTGAAATTTTAAAAATGGTAGAAATTACAGTGTCCAGACTCCATGTATTATTCAGTCATGCTGACTCCAGTGATTTTGAGCTCAGGGTTTCCGGTTCCTGTTTAGTCTGGTCTCAGCATCTCTTCCTCACTCAAGGCACTGTCCTGCAGGTCAAGACACTCACTTAAGACTTTGAGCACTTTCATTATAAAAGTGCTCCTGATAGGAACCTGAATTCTGTAACTCCAAAAAACAGTGTCTCATGATTCTAGTTCTATCAATAACACAAGATAAAGACAGTCCCTGGCTTAAAACAATCTGAAACCTTTATACTCATATGAAAGTAAAATTTTGCAAATGAAATACCAGTGCTCTGAAATTCAGAAATGTGTTCAGATAATTTCTTTCAAAATATATTCTTCTTCTACTCTGTCTCCTCCTCCTCATTATTATTATTATTATTAGTAGTAGTATTACTACTACTACTGGGTGTGTGTAACTGGGTGTGTGTGAGTGCATGCACCCAGATTTCATGGCACAGGGTAGATAGAGATCAGAGGATAATTTTCAGGCATTGGTTTTCTTCTTTTATTATGGGTTCTGGGTTTGAACTAAGGTCCTCAGACTGGCTGCAGATGTTTCTGCTTACCGAGCCATCTCCCTGGCTTCAGAAATTGTTTCATTACTACCTCCTCAAAAGAAATACATAGAAACTAGAAAGATGATTCACTGATAAAGCTCTTGTTGTAAAATCTTTAGTTCAATCCCAGGAGCCCACTTGCAGGTAGAAGAGGATAGACACCACAAAATTGTCCTCTGCTGGCATGCATGTTTCAAAGAAGAAGTGGAGCCTGCATTGTTTTAAATAATGGTCTTGTTTTTACTGGTGGTGTCTGTGGTCCCTTAAGGCTGTCATGCATTTGCTTTATATATTTCTTTGAAGCATATTTGACTAAATTGACTTTTTGCAAGCTATTCTAAGCAATAAAACTATACATAGTGCTATATTACAGGAATATTTAAGACTTTTGGATTTGAGGAGACCATAGTATTCTGAGTGCATTTGTATTAAAAAAATAAAGTATCAGAATGTCAAGTTGTACAGTAAGAAATTACATTTAAGAGGGAAGTTGGTTATAAAGATCTACAAAAACTAATGGGAGAGAAATATGGACACAAATAGTAAAAGGTGACATTGAGAAGTAGGAGCTAGAAGAGAGAGAAGATCACGGGTTTCCTGGCATGACCAGTCATATAGGTAAGCTAGCGATGCAGGTAGGTCAGCAATGCAGGCAGGTGATCCTGAGACCTTCACTTTCCCTCCAGTCCTCCAAATCAAATCTCTCAGACACATCGTCAGCTCTGTAGCAGACTATCTGCTGTGGCCTTTCCTCACTCCCTGCACCCATTTCCAGGGTACGAAGCAGTTCCTGGTGGCACATCTTGCTCCCCTCCCTCATGTGAAACCACCTCAGCACCCCTCCCTACTTCTAGACCAACTTTATCCCTAAGCATCAGCTCCCAATACCTAGAAACTCATTCTATCCAGAACCTTCTGTGGCCACACCTGGAAGGATCTCAGAAGAATTTTCTACCATGTAACCCTCAGCCATCAAGTCTCCTGAGATCCAAAGAGAACAATAGAAACCCAGGAAAGGAACATCTACTCAAGACACACAAGACCAGATATCATCACCTAGAATAGCAATCACCCCAAATCCAGATGCCTATCAGCAATCATTAATAGCCAGAACAATAAATCTCCATTAAAGCCCAACAACTCTACTATAGTAGGCCCTGTGAAATGATATATAGCTGTAGCACAAGACTAGGACTTAAAAATAAACTTTATGAATATGTTAGAGGCCCTTAAAGTGGAAATGACTATTCTTTAACAGAAATCAGATAACAACAAACAAACAGTAGGTGGAAATGCATAAAACACTTCAAGACTTGCAAGTAGAAATAGAATCAATAAAGAAAACCCAAATTGAGGAAAACAGTTTGAGCATGAGGGCTAGGGAGACTTTTGTAATGATTATGCCTAATAAGTTAGGTATTTCCAGGGATTTTCTAAAATCATCCAGAAGCAAAAATTAAAAATGTTTATCCAGTTTGGTAATGTCATTAATTTGTGAAGGGAAAAATGGGGAAGACTAAAAGAGCCCCACCTAGGACTTCAGGCCCTCAGTGAAAGTGAGTCTCACACAGACGACTCCTGAACGGGGCCACTTAGGCTGGCCCAGTCCAAGAGCTGGCCCACAGTTTCAGCACCAGGGGCCCAAATGGTAACTTGCCTGAGAAGACTGTAGTGGTGATTGGTAATCGGTTCTGAGCTCCAGTGGGTGATCTCACTTCTAGATACCTGCCAGAGCTTTCTAGATACAAAAATGAAAACACACACACACACACACACACACACACACACACACACACACACACACACACACACACACGCACACACACACACACACACATGCACACACACACACACGCACACACACACACACACACACACACACACACACACACACACATGTTTGCTTAGTTTTAATGTACCATGACTACCTCAATGGTTGGGCACGTCCAAACCTCCCTGAAACTAGCGCACACTCAGGTATTGTTGAATTCATCTTTGCTAAATCTATATTTTATCTCTACTATCCCAGTCCCAGTGGGGACGTAGCCCCTGGGGCCACTTTCCTGGATTCTTACATGTCAGCAGGCCTTTAAGTCTGATCTTTCTGCTTCCCAGGCCCCTCTCCTGGTAGACTTCCTTCTTTTTTTCCCCGTGTGTTTCTTGCCTGAGAATCCTAAATACCTGCCTTTTTCACTCTGGCCAGCCATTGGCCATTGGCTCGTTATTGATTAATCAAAACCCAATTGGGAACAGGAACCCTCAGCATCCAGACATGCAGATTCCCATATGATTTGGGGAGCTGAATTAAGACAAAGCATTAGAACTAATTCCCAACAGAACACAGCCAGTATTCACAGGCAGATGGGCTCCCAGGGCAAGGAGTGAGTTGGAAGCCATCCCAGACAGCTGATGCCTGCCTGGGACCACTCAGGCATACCCAAAATGACCCCTTTCCAGTGTCATAATGCACGGGCCAGGCAGGCATAGCACTCCTGAGACCACTTCTGAGATGGCTGCAGATAGTTAGAGACCCGTGGGTACCACTAAGAGGAGAAAGTAAGTAGAGGAGAAATAGAAGAGAAAGGGAAGCAGAAGGATGTGGGCACCATGAAAGGAGGCAGAACTAGCGAATCAAAGGTAATGAACAGCTTGATGTGTGTAGCTGGTGATGCCACGTGGGACCCTGGTGGGGTCCTGGCCTGTGCTGCCACCAGGGGCTACATCTGGGTCTGTCGCCCTAAAGCAAAAGGGAGTTGCTGCCACCAAAGGGCAGGTGGATGTCTCTGGTCTGGGCTGTCACCTTGGGACATATTTATGCCTGAGGGAAATATAGAACCGGCCTCATTCCTAACCTGGACATATGGGAAAGCTGACTCTGGGGACGTAAAAGCAGGAGAGCTGATCCCACCCTTAGCCAGCTGCAGTATCAGGGAGCTCCCTTCTTCATGCCCCCTGCCACCACCCACCCTCCACCCTGACACTTCCACACATTGCCCGGGAAGCACAGTAGAGCTGACTCTGGTAGCAAGCACTGATCCAAGAGCACGGTTGTAGGAGAGCTGGCCCCACCTCTTGCCTGCTATGTGGTAGTATGGCCAAGGGAGAGATGCCCTTCCTCCCCTTCTCCCCTTACCACCTATGACAAGCAGGACCGCTGGCCTAGAGGTCATGAGAGCAGGAGAGCTGTCCCTGCCCCTCCCTTCCTGTAGCACTCAGGAGAGTGGGTCCTGTACCTAGCCAGCACAGCAGGGTAGAACTGGTCCTAGTTGGTCCTGAGGGCATGAGAATGGGAGAACTGGTTCAGCTCCTTGTTGGCTAAAACATTGGATGGGCCAGTTGGGCAGAAGAGGAGAGCTCAACCCCGTGGTGTGGGTATATGAGAGTTGGGGAACTGACCAGCTCAGATACCAACTCAGGCCTAGATCCAGGGCTTTGAATTGGCCCATCCCAACATCTACTCCATCAATGAACTGCTGGAATGCATTAAAGGGCACATACTACAGATCCAAATCTACAGGCTCTTCATGACACAAGGCAACAACAGGATATTTTATAGGAGTCCCAGTGAGTTCCATTATTGATAGCGTAGCAGAAGCTAGATGCCTTGAACCAGATCAATGACTCATTGCGATGACGGACAAAAGGGTATACTGTGGGACACACTGGTGACACACTACAGTTTCCATAAGGAGATTGTGTGTGTGTGTGTGTGTGTGTGTGTGTGTGTGTGCCAGTGGGGCGTGGTGGCAAGGGTGTAGGGAAGGTACAAGGGCACAGGTAGATTAGTGTGATTGGGGGACATGATGTGGAATTCAGAAAGAACTAATAAAAAGTTCAAAAAAAGGTTTGTAGTGTATGTATGCTTGGGTGGGGGGCGTGGGTAGGGAGGGAAAGGAGAAGGAAGAGGGAGAAGAAGATTGAGATTGCAGAGACTAAAACCAAAGTAAATAGCTTTGGATTGTGTCTAAACCCTAATAAAAATCACAGAGAAAAGAACTCAATGCTGGAAGACTCAGACCATTGTTTCTTTTTTTTCTTTTTTCTTTTTAAATTAGAAATTTTCTTTATTTACATTTCAAATGTTATCCCCTTTCCTGGTTTCCCCTCCAAAAACCCCTTATTCCATACCCCTTCCCCCTGCTTCTATGAGGGTGTTACCCCAGCCATTCACCCACTCCAGCTTCCCCATCCTGGCATTCCCTTACACTGGGGCATCCAGCCTTCACAGGACCTAGGGTCTCTCCTCCCATTGATGATCAAGAAGGCCATCTTCTGCTACATATGTGGCTGGAGCCATGGGTTCCTCCATGTGTACTCTTTGGTTGGTGGTTTAGTTCCTGAGAGCTCTGGAGAGGTCTGGTTGGTTCCTATTGTTGTTCCTCCTATGGGATGCAAACCCTATCAGCTCCTTTAACCCTTTCTCTATATCCTTCATTAGGGACCCCATGGTTAGCTGCAAGCACCTGCCTCTGTTTTTGTCAGGCTCTAGCAGAGCCTCTCAGGATACAGCTATATCAGGCTCCTGTCAGCAAGTACTTCTTGGCATCAGCAAGTGTCTGGATTTGGTAACTGTATATGGTATGGATCCCCAGGTGGGACAGTCGCTGGAGGGCCTTTCTTTCAGTTTCTGTTCCACTATTTGTCTCTATATCTCCTGTGTGTATTTTGTTCCCCCTTCTAAGAAGGACTGAAGCACCCACTCCTTGGTTTTCATATATTTTCTACTGAAGCTTCTGATGAAAGCTCCTTAGTCACAGAACATGAGACCTGTGCGGCATAGGGAGGTGGATGCTCATCAGATGGAGAAAAGCAGGAGTTGGAATAGGGTGGGTAATATGGCTCAGTGAGTGTGGGCTCTTGCCTGATTACTAGAGTTCTCATTTGGCACTTGTGGAATAGAAGGAGATTACCAACTGAAAGTACCTTGATCGATCAGATAAAGAGCTGTAGACGTCAGATTTTAACCCATCAGAAGTAACACTATAGACAGCTGACTATAACACATTAGCTCAGATGCAAACCAACTCTGTTATCCATCAGTCAGCTCACAATATGGAGTGCATACATCATACCAAGAAGGAACAAAAAAACAAAGGCTTTACAAGTGTTACAAACTTTTGATGGATTTGGATTTTTTTCTATTTTCTCTTAGATAACTGTGTGTCTGGTATATAATAGGAAAGAGAGTAAAAATTAAACAGTAATTTAAATACAGCTTTAAAGTGACAAAATTTCTTTTCTAAAAGTGATCAGTTCTCCAAATTTGAGTCCTTTGTAATAAGGTACTGCCAATATTGTTATTTGTATTGTTTGTGACATTTAGCATCTTTTACATCCTAAATCCCCTGAGTATGATTATCAGTATAGTGACAGGGAAGTGGGTCTGTCTTAGTTGATAACTCACTGACAAAATCAGACTTGGGAGGAAAGGGTTTATTTGATTTACCCTTCTAGGTAACAGTCCACTGCAGAGGAACTCATGTGGCAACCTGGAGCAGAGACTGAAGCAGAGCCATAGAGAAAAGTTGCTTATGTGAACTGCTTTCTTATACAACCCAGAACCACATCCCCAGGGCTGGCACCACCTGCAGCATGCTGAGGCCTTCCATCTTAATTATAAGTCAAGAAAGTGCTCCCGCAGACATGCCAACAGGCTAATCTAATGGAGGCCGTTCTTTAACTGAGGTTCCCTTTTCCCATGTGACTCTAGCTTGGATCAAGTTGGTAGAAACTACTACAGGGTAATCGTAAAATTTCTAAATCCTACTAAGACACCCATTGGGCTCTTAGGAAACTAAAGAGAATTTAAGATCCTCAATTTTACACATCACATTTTCTTCATTATGTCAGTATTTTTGGTTTGAATATAGTCTGTTTAGACACTTATTTACTTGCATGGGACTCCATAGAGCAGTAGAAATATTGTTAAGACTTCTGGAACTAGATGTTGTTAAAGTTGTATCTGTGATCTTGTGGCTTTTGGTTCTTTCTGAGTTTTAAGATGTAAAAGAAATAAAGAAGATATTCTTCACACATTAAAAACCAGCAACAGTGATCATTTGGTGGTTTTATCTTCTTGAATTCATGCATGTTAACACAGTGGCCCTGCTGGCCCTATTTATTTTTCACATTTTCCTCCGTGAATAGCCTTTCTGATCCAGCAATGATTTGTTTAATAATTCATTCTACCGCAATGGTTACTTTACTCTTCATAATAATCACTTCATGGCATAAAATGAGAATACAGGAAAAGACAATCCATGAAAATGACAGCTATGGAAAAACATACCTCTATTAAATTAGAATCTTACCAACATAAAAAATATCAGCTCTGAACCAATGGCAAGGCTCTAGCTATCTGGTTCCTTTTGAGTTGGGACACAGCTGTGTCCTTTTCTCTTGGCATCAAGATTATTTCTTCATACATGTGCAGAAATGTGTGATAATCTTATTTTTAAGATACAGAATATAAGCTTGGAATTGAAATAAAATCATAGTAAAAGAGACTGGTTTTTGTTTGTGTTTTAGAAATTTTACCAATGTCAAATGAACTATCAAAACAAAGACCAACAGAACAACATACATTTTGTAGGATGTAGTTGAGATATTGTTTGAGACACTAGTTTGAAGTAAATTTTGTCACTGTACCAAATTGTAGCTTCATAGTGCTGTATTGTGACATCTCAATTTTGAATTGTGACAACACAATAACTCATTATTCCATTATACCACCATGTTAAATTGTATCAAATGCTTCATTTGTATAGTCTAAAATGAATTTTGACGTTATAACATTTCATTGTGATAAAACAGCACTCTATTATGATATTATACTGTTGTATTTTGATATCATACTTCCCCACCATGACATCATAGTGCTACCATTTCATTCAGGTGTTACGAAACTCAGCTGATAAGTCAGAAACTGCATGGTGTTATCACAATGCCCCACTTTGCCATGACATGGCCCTTTGTACCATCACAATGGTCCATTGTGATACTACATTACTACATTATGACATCATAACAACATTTTTATATTATAGTGCCCAAATGTGACATGATAATGATCCCAGTTTGACATCAGAATGCTTCATTTTAGCATTACAATGCTACAGTATGCCATTACAATGTTTCATTGTGCCATACTACAAATGAATTATGGCACTGCAATGCTGTAATAGGCTGTCAAATGTTGTATTGTAATATCATATTACTGTGATCTCACATGGCTGCATTGTGACATCATAGCACTACATTGTCATATCGCAGTGCTCCACAGTCATAAGTCCATTATGCCATCACATTCCTGCACTGCTCCATCCCAGTGCTAGGATGCTGTATAATAGTTCTCCATTGTAACCTTGAACTACTTCAGTTGTGACATATCAGTGCCCCATAGTGATATCACAATACTACAGTGGCGCATCATGATGCTGAATTATGCATTCCAATGCTTCATTTTGTCACACCCCACATGGTTTGGACTGTACTGTAGTATAATACTAAATCAACGCATTGTTAAATCACAATGCTTCTCTTTGTATCACAATATTACATGGAACAAGACAACAATACAGCAATAGGCTAAGCCAGATGTTCTTCAAGTTCTGAGCCATTGACACTGTAAAGCAGAAATGAGGACAGTTCTGAGAACGAATATGTGAATACCCCGTCAACAATATCCTTCAGTTAATGGGGAAGTCCCACAGCTACATTCACATCAGTATATGAAATCTAAGATAAATAAATATGGTAGAATGATTTTGTGTTAGAAGTCTTTACCACCTTGAATATCCAGTGAGTGCTAGTTCTTTCCTGGCTATCCTAGTAATAATTTGTGAAAATTAGCTGGGTTTCTTTCTTTCTATTTTTCTTTTATTGAAAATAGATTTTTAAACTATATATACAACATATCCTGCTTATGGGTTTTCCTGCTTCTACTCCTCCCAGGTCTTTCCTACCTCCCCCCTGCCATCCAGAACCACACTCTTTCTTTGTCTTTTAAGAAAATGAATGGGTAACTAGGGGAATATAATATAATATAATATAATATAATATAATATAATATAATATATATATAACATAAACAAACAAACAAAAATAGAATAGGACAAAACAAACAAAAGATAAAGAACCCAAGAAAAGACAAAAGAAACAAACTCAGAGACCCATTTGTTCACACATTAAAAAAATCCCATAAAATCTCAAAACTGGAAGCTATGCTATATAGGCTCAGGAACTGTAGGGCAAAAGTAAAAAATAAAAACTTAAAAGAAAAGATAACAAAGAAAAGACCATGATATGACATTATGAGATAAGAAAACTTCAGAAAAGCTTTGAATTCTTTTTCTGTTGGCCATTTGCTGCTGAGCATGTGACCTACCATTAAGATAAACAAAACAAAACAAACCCACACACATATTCATAATATTACACGCAGAAAAGGCCTTTGACAAAATCCAACACCCTTTAATGAAAAAAGTCCCAGCGAAATTAAGGATACAAGAGAACATGAAATAGCATAATAAAGGCAGTTTAAACCAAGCCCTTAGCAAACATAAACTTCAATGGAGAGGAAATTTAGAACATTTCTACCAAAATCAGGAACAAGATAAGGTGGCCCACTGTCTCCGTATCTATTTTATTTAGTACTTGAAGTCTTATAGCGCTAGAGCAACAAGACAAGTAAAAGAAAAGTAAGGCAATAGGAAGGGGAGAGGTCGATGTATCTTTACTTGTAAGCCATATGACAATATACATAAGTGGCCCTAAAATTTCCTACCTGCTTCACTGGCTTGCTTGCTTCTCTGTCAGGCTTGTCTGGCAGGTTCCCAGGGAATGCCTGCTGGAGTTGGGAGTTGGAACAATGGGGATGGGTAGGTAGAGTGGTGGAAGGAGAAGATCTGCCTGATCTGGTGGAGATGAGGGCAGAGAGGAAGGGGGAGGGCCCAGCAGGTGCTCTGCTATAGAGATGAGACTGGAGAGTTGGATTTGAAGGAGAGGTGGACACAGGAATGGATGAGTGGGGCAGGAGTCTTATTATATAGTCTTATATTATATCTGGAGTATAATATAGTCTTATATTATATCAGGAGTCTTATATCTGGGGGGGGTGATAATCTGCCTGGATTTTTAACTTCTGACTTATAAACATTTAAAAGAGAGTTTTGGAACTCTGTTTTACATAAAATTTTTTTTAAAACATTTGTACATAAAACATGAAAAATTGACGGGAAAATCCCAACCTTTTACATGCCTTTATCAAATTTGGTTTGTGTGTAGTTTAGGTCTCTTTCAATAAATGTACATCTCTTAGACCTTTTTCTATCTGCATAAATCAGAAATAAATGTCATTTTTGTAGCTTCTCATTTACATCAGAAACTTACTGCAAGCTTAGGTTTTGTTTGCCTGACCATTACTTTAGGCACCAAGAAACAAAATATCTGATTTTGGATATTTGATCCTGTACTGAAACTTGGGTGGTCATGAAGGGAAAAAGATCTCAACTCCCTCAAGGGATTTCCTTCTTAGAGAACAACATTTATCATCTTATGAGGTAGAATATTTGCATAAATAGGCCCTGGGGGCTAGGCAATTGAGAGTATGTACCCAGATGTGCTTTGTGCAAGGAGCTACTTCCTCTGCCACAGTTAATATGAGGATTCCTACAAGGGCTGACCAACCTTCTCTTGAAGTATTTGCCCATGTGGATCCAAGAAGGCTTGCTGTTGGTTTTCTTTATTGTTGTAGAGAAAGATTAACATTTCTCCCATTTGTTGTTGTTGTTGTTGTCACTAAGAAACATGAATTTTAAGAGAATTGAAAACGTGACACATTTCATTGTAGAAAGTACAGACTGAAGAATTTATTAAACTAGATATTTTCAAGTAGCTGCATAAATTAGTTTGTATCTTGACTAGAAACTGTGCTCTTGCCATACTCGATCTTTTTTTGGAAAAATAAGCATATTTTGACCCAGAATTTGAGAATAATCTCTCAGGCTGCTTACTTAAATCAGAGAGTTGCTTATTCTGGTGCATTCTAAAAATTCATAACAGTGTCTATTAATATATTTCCCCTAGACATATCTAATTGAGCATAATTATGTTCAAGCACTAGAAATATATCAGCAACCTGTACACATGCCTACATACTTAGGCATGTGCACACATGCACATAATTTACCATCTTCAGATTCAAACTTAATGATGAAAAATGGAAAAATCACCTTTCCTTCTGTAACACTGTCAGTAAAGTTTCGGATTTTTGCTTTAATGTTCCACCTTTTATATTAAAATGTTTATTTTCTATTTATAATCGACTTTTGCTTTCATTTTTTAAGAATATATTTACTTGGAGAATTTCAGGTTCATAGATGTGTGTGTGTGTGTGTGTGTGTGTGTGTGTGTGTGTGTGTGTGAGAGAGAGAGAGAGAGAGAGAGAGAGAGAGAGAGAGAGAGAGAGAGAGAGGTGCCCATTTGTTTGCATGTTTGCTTTTATTTAAATTGTTCTAAAGATATTTGATTTCTTTTTGCTTCATTTCTGGATAAGCCAAGAGTCACTATTATTGCTGTTCTTCTGTAGACCTGTTTAAGCTTTACTACCTCAAGATTTTTCTTTAGTTTGACTATGTACACACTATTATGCACTATTTTTTCTAAATATTTTTCAATTTTTATATTAAAATTTGACTTTCTGGCACAATCATTCTGTAAACAGTCTTGCTGCCCTAACCTGCTTACTATGCCTTTTCAGACTATACTTGCATTAAGTAGTACAATAAGGCTCACCTTTTATTTACTGTTTTCTTCTCCTGCTCTATGATTTGGCTTTTAAATTCTGATCAGCTATAAATTTCACTGTCTATTACTTTGTCCTTACAAATTTATTCTTTTTTTGTTTAATTATTTTTATTGGTTATTTTATTTATTTACATTTCAAAATTTCCCCTCCACAAGCGCCTCTCCCCTCCCCGATCCCCTGTCTCTATGATGGTGCTTCTCCACCCATGCACCCACTCTCACCTTAGTGCTCTAGCCTTCCCCTGTGCTGGGTCAACAATTCTATTCTAGTGAGATTTAAATTTTTACCATATTACATCTTGGCTTCCAAATTTTTGCCTGGGACAATTTTTTTTTTCAAAAAAACTTATTTAATATGTGTGAATGTTTTGCCTATATGTATTCATGTGTATCATATGGATACTTGATGTCTACAGATGTCAGAAGAGGCATCCAGATCCCTAGAATTGGAATTATGGCTAGTTGAGAGCCAACATAATGATTATTGGAACAGAACTTGGGTCTTCTGCAAGAGCTGCAAATGCTCTTAACCACCCTGGTCTATTTTTTAGTTGTTATTTATAGACTAAGGTTTGTTTGTATCTCCTAGTCACTATGAGTCATGCTCCTTCCATTACTCACAAGGACCAAGTCTGTACATGCGGCTATGGAAACATGACACTATTTGACTTTGAAGAATTTATTTTGCTTTTCAGTTCTTCTCAGTAAGTCTTCATGCATTCACCAGTCAGTATAGCCCCAAAATGGCATGAGTTACAGTTCATGCATTTTTTGAAGTTCTTTAAGTACTAAAAAATGTCTTTTCTATATTCTATCTAGAAATAAAAAGAATCTCTTTTCATTTTGAAGAAGATTCTTACTGGATTTAGAAACACAGTGTGGTAGTTATTTTAATTTTAACTACATTCTCTATCTTCATTAGATTTCCATAGTGAGTAGTAGTTGTCACCCTTACTGCTGTTTCATTGGAGGCAGTATTTCCTATGCTGCCTCCTTTTCTATTACTGTGTGACATCCTCTTCATTCTTTTATTTCTGCTTATAACTATTTTCCAGAGTATCTTTTTCCTTCGTGACTTTTAGAAGTTTAATTATATAGTATTTAGGGTGGCATTTCTCTGTTCTTAATATTTTTGAATTTTGGAGATGTTGTTTGAACTCATGATTCAATGTCCTCCATGACTGCAAATTCTTGGACTTTGTCTCCTTCTGTACTGCCTTAGTGTATTTCCAGTTATGAAATCCAATTATGCATTTATTTGGTTTAATAACAATATTAGGATATCTCTTATATTCTTTTCTGTTATTATCTTTGGTGTCTGCATTTTATTACATATTTGTGTTGAGATAATAATGTTGTGTAGCTGTACATATGTACGAATGCTAGAGATTGATAATAGGTATTTTCTTGGATCATTTTCCATCTTATTATTTTTTAGAGAAAGGGCCTGCCATGTAACCTAGGCCTAATTTGGAAAGACTACCCAATGGTTTCTGGGATTTGCCCATCTCTACTCTTCAACACTGGCTTACAGTTGTGTCCTGACATACCCAGCTTTTGCATAGGTGCTAGTTTCTGAATACAGGTCTTCATCCTTGCACAGCAGGCAATTTACCAACTGAGCCATCTCCTGAGATTATTTCTTTATTTTCTATCTCCCTTTTATTTTTGTGTTATCATGTGGATACAATATGAATGCAGTGTTAATTTTGGATAGATTTATGATACTTTAAAAAAATATATGTTCGCAGGTTTGAAAACCCCTTTCTTCATTTCAATTAATTGTCTATGATTTATGCCTTGATTCTTCAAAATATACAAGTTCAAAAATTCAAAATCTTTATTCTTCTTGTCTGGTTCATTGGTTTACATATATTCTTTCATCATCTGTTTATAATGACTGTTCCTTTATGATTTTCATAAAGATACTAATTTTAAGCACTTCTGTAAACA
Source organism: Mus minutoides (assembly GCA_902729485.2). Lineage (NCBI taxonomy): Eukaryota > Metazoa > Chordata > Mammalia > Rodentia > Muridae > Mus > Mus minutoides. Next base: position 93,698 of record CACVCL010015158.1, on the reverse strand, counting down.
TAGCTTAACCATTATTTACTATTTTTTTTCAGTCAAATCAATATTGATATTGCTACAACCCTTGAATGGGTTATAAGGTTTGAATGAATGCCACTGAAGAATTCTCAGACCTTTCACTGTATGTTTTCAAACCATGCATATACCTCCATTGAAGAACTTTATGAATAAAGTCAATATATAAAACAGATAAATGTAATGCCTTGGGATTGGTATTATAGGATCTTTCTTTAATTTTGCACCCATGAAAGCAGAAATTGAAATTACCTATCCTTAGTAATCTCAACTAGAGAGCAATTCTTGGCATATATTTTTATACTATGCACAATTTATTTATTAGATACTGTGATGGCTAATCTTGGTTGTCAATATGACTACATTTTAGTAATCTCAACTGGAGGGCAATTTTTGGCATATATTTTTATATTATGCACAATTTATTTATTAGATACAGTGATGGATAATCTTGGTTGTCAATTTGCCAACATTTGGAATTAACTAAGATACAAGACAATGGACATTCATTTGAGAGATTTTCATGCTTGGATATTTTGAAGCAGGAAGATCTATCCTAACTGTGAGAAACATCCTCAGGTGGCACTCCCTGCAAAAGGACAGAAGAATGAACTTTGTTTTTTGTCTGTTTGCTTTCATTCTTGCTGGAAAGCTCTTCTTTCCCATTCCTTTATTGATATTAGACATAGTCCCTTCAGTATTTCAAGGTAAACCAAAGATCACAAGAAATTCCCCAGGCGTTTACTGCTGGATTGGGACTGCTTTATGGATGGAACAACTACCAGAGACTGTCTTTCCAGTGTGAGACAGGCATTCTTGGACTATAGGGACCTTATCCTGTAAGCCAATTTAATAAATACATCTTAAGCCTTTTAATATATATGTTTGTAATAGCTATGTTGCTGTGAGAATTCTGACTAACACACTATCTTTCATATTTCCTTATAAAGCACAATTGGCTTCCTCTGATAAGTCTTACAAATATGCTATTTAAGGTTTTACTTTTGACATAATATGTGAAATTCTACATTTTAACATTAATATGCATGGAACATTTCTTACGCTTAGGTTCAGAGTAGGAATCTAAATGAGTTCTCATTATTTATAATCCAATCATGCATCAGATCTGCAGACTTAATAATGAAAAAAAAGAGAAGTATTTACCTTCAGTACCATCAGTAGACAGTTGAAGAAAACGCACTATACTGTGAAGGAAAACTGTAGTAGAGAAGCTATACATGATGCTAAACATTACCTGCAGCTGGTTCTTGTGGCTCGGTAAATACTGGAGTTATTTTAGGAGTGCCCATTTTCCCCTGGTTAATCTCAATACGTGGTCTCCTGAAGGGAGAAGTTATGAGTGTTAGTATCATGGGAAGCTTTATAGTGTTAAGAAAAGCACAGCAGCAGCAAATCAGCCACCATAAACGTTGTCCTGTGAAATTAACCTTGAACTCCCATGCTGTCACCTCCCATTGAAAAATAAACAGCGTCAACTATAAGCAAACTTATCAAGGAAAATTTATTAAATAATATGTTCTTTTCAATAAACTTTAGCCAATTACTTGACTGCTTAGGATGCTCACAAAATTGCTCATTCAGGAACAGTGGAAGGGGCCACAGAACACGACAGATGAGAGTTGATGGCTGGCTCCTTCCCTGTCTCAATTGCTTGTGCGGGCGTAGGTTGCCATGGAGTGTAATTGTTGTGTACTGGAAGACTGAAATTGGGATTGCTAATAGCATGTTATTAAATTATTGGACAACCTTCTTGTTACTGCAATTTTCTTCTTTATTGTTGTCCCAATATAATATTTTTGGAGTTTGTATAACCCTTCCAAAGTCTAAATCCTCAAAATATGACATTATTTTTAATTAACCCAGGAAATAAACTTGTTGAGGCGACCACAGTTTTCTTTTTTTTTTTTTTCTGTTGCACTTAGAAGCCTCCCTGTGTTTTCCTATGATGTTCATATTACATCAGTTTAGTTGTCTTTTGCTTAAAGCAACACAAATCATTATGTAGCTTTAATAATTAATACTTCATCAACATTACAAAGGGGACCTAACATGGGCACTAAAGTCCCAAGCTTATTCTGCTCTTGTGTTCCTAGATCTTTTCTATAGTGTACTCACTCCTCCAACTGTAACTCTGACAATCAGAGTGCAACAACTATAAGCTATACAATTGCCAGGGGCCATGGTGATGCATACCTTTAGTCCCACCAGTTGGGAGTGTGAGCAGGGTGGTAAATGCTGTGGCAGGCTGGGTTATGTAATAAGATGCTACCCCAATTTCTACCTTTCCCATCCATACAAAACCTGCCTGTCTTGTAGTCTCATTTATAATTTTACCTAAATTGATATATAAAAATTTAGACATCTACAGTATATATCATGGTGTTGTAATTAGACTAGGCTGGCACTGAACTTAGAGAGATCCTCTTGCTTCTGCCTCTCAAGTGCTGAGATTAAGCCCATGTCAAACTGTCAAACTGGAAGATAAGAACTGACTGCACAAAGTTATCCTCTGACCTTTGCACATGTGACCTCCATACACACACCATGACGTGTGTGTGTTGAATATGCATATGTATATGTTATATGAAGATATATAGTTGGTCCAGATATAGAACACATTAATAATAAGATAATCATGGATACATATATATTAAGTTGCCTCTTCAACTGTTGAGTTTGAAAGAAAATTAACATTATTGAGTGCCTGCTGGGTAAAGTCAATGTTTTATATTCACTATAAAATGGTTATAATGCCATGAAACAAATCATTATTTTTAACATGAGGAAACAGGAATTTTTTTCTTAATTATATTCTTAAAGATTTGAAGCAAGCAATGTGTTGAGACATGGCCCCTTTTCACTGGAGTGCAGCTAAGCCTAGAGGCAACAAGCATTTCCTTCAATTACGGAGATGAAAACACATTAATAAATTCTGGCGTCAAGGTTAGAATTCACACTGATTCTGTCCCATGCAAGCCATATTCATGCTGTCTATCTAAAGGCAGCTGAAACACCAGTGTGAGACTGATTACATCTCCATAGGAAGTGAATGCTGTGTTCCTTTCTCTCATAAATGTTCTCAAATTCTGTTGCATCTTTCTCTACCTTGGGTTTTTTACTTAGCCCTCTACTGCTAAGTCCAGCTTATTTTTGTGACTATGATCTTACACGTTTTAATTCTCTAAGTTCTATTTCTTGTTCTTGTTTTGTCCTGGCTTTTTTATTCACATTCTGGCTTCATTCATACTGTCAAAGGAATATCAATGGCAGGACTTACACTTATTTTGGTTGTTGCTGTTTTGACAAGCATAAGACAGAGGATTGAAAATAAAATTAAACAAGATGTATCCATAAAGAGGTCATAGTCAATCCAAAAGAATCCCTATCGAATTATGGTTTAGAGGAGTTCACAAGATCACCTTCTGATTGGAAATTAGAATAAATAGCAGAGGCTACTATAGAGCTTCTGATGGCAAGGGAGTCAGCCAACTTTACCTCAATTTCACCAACAGTCACCAGCAGGGAAAGAATAAATGATTCGTAGGGGAGAAAAATGGGAGGACTCAGGATGTCCTAGTTGGGGCATATTGGCTTGGAGAAATTCTTGCTAGAAGTAGGCATTCTATGTAATTGGATACTGGGATATATTTAGCTTCTCTGTTTCATCTAAAGATAATACTAGGGACAAAAATTAAGGAATCTATATCATTGATTAGTGAAAATTTGGACTAATTTCTATTAAAAATCCTGTTTTGGATTCTCCAGGGTTAATGATTTAGTCTCTGAGTTAGGTTCTCATTTTCTATATTGTAGGCTGCTGTCTGTTACTGTCTCATATTCTCATTTACATACAAAGGTTATGTATTATTGACATTGTAAGCCACTGACACACCATAGTGTGTCAGAAGAACAAGAGACACACTTCTGATAAATGGACATGGTAACACGGGTCTGTATCTTCAGGGGATTCATCCTTCCATGGAGTTCCCTCCTCCAGAGACAGCCATTTGACTGGTCTGTTAAAAAAAAAACCTCAGCTAAAACACATAATACCTGTTAAATCAGTGTAAGACTAACAGATGATGTGTAATCTGTGCCTACTAATAAAGTTTTCGTGCATGGGAACTGAAGACCAGAGTAAGAGTTGGACCTTCTTTCAGAAAGAGGGTTAAACATAGGTAGGCAAAGAAGTCAAAGTCTGTCCCCTGAAATTGCATGGCTTTGTTCCATAGGATGTTGCAAGAAGAAATGGTAGAAAGGCAAGGGGACCAAACAAGGAAAGGGGTGATACCAAGAACCTAATAAAATACCCAAAACCAGTAGAAATGCCCAGCTTTGTAGGCCTCCCTTCCTGAAGAGATAATAAGATGGTTACTTTTGCCTTCTGAGATACTACTGTCATTCTCTCCTCATCTCAGGGAATGAGCATATCAATCCCCTAGACAATCCCTAGCATATTATTAGATTTCTAAGGACCGCAGACAGAAAATTGCATCTGAAAATTGTTATCAGATAGATTAGAGGACTTGTTTCTTTGATTCACACAGCATTAGATAAATTATATTTTCTTCATTTATTATTACAAATAACTCGGCATACCATTTATATAGCCACTTTGAGGAGTTGCCTAAGAGATGTGGTAATTGTTGGCACTAGCAAAACATCATCTTATTGAGTCTCCACCCCCTCTATTTCACTTCTGTCATTTCCTACAGCTGTGTACTTTGCTCTCCCTAAGAAAGCCATACTGCATATGGGGTAATCTTGACCTATGGAACCCATACTGAAGCATGAGGGTTATGGTTTCTTTTTTTTGGGCTACAATTCACTGTTCTGAGAGACCTGAACAAAGATTAAATCTACAATCAAAAGATTATTCATTCATTCAACTTGAATTTGCAAAGGAAAATATTAGGAGACTTTGGGATATGTGTACATTATAGTATAGGAGAGAGAGGTCAGGAGTGAATATAAAATATGATAAAGTCATTTATATGGGACTATAAACTGAAGTTATGATGAGAATGGATTGTCTAGAAAAAGGTAGTAGATTAATAGGATAGGGTTATGAGTGACCCTGCAAAATTTCACACAAGGAACTCTAGTGGCACAATTGGTTAGCACAAAGCACTTCTTTGACATAACACATATATTACTTCAGATGGAGAAAATGAAATTGTGTAGAAGCAGCCAAGCAACTGAGGTAGAATTACAGAAAGGCAGAGATTATTGAAGCCAAGAAGAAGCTGAAGTAGTCCATATACAAAGTCATTGGTAACACTGTAAACAGCATTATGTCAAGTAAAATCAAGACAAAACTGTCAATTAGATTTCTGGCTATGAAGATGTCTAATTGTACTTCCAGGAAGTGTTCTGGAGAAGCTATTTCCTTGAAGTAAGAAGTGTCAAGTAGAAGACACATTGGGCATTAGGAAAGCTATAGCAGTAAGAGGAGGTATTGGGGTATTCTATCAAATCCCTGTAGTTTGGTGATATTAAATATAGAATCCAGTAGGTCTTGACACTTGCCATCATTATGATGCATGGGGCATTTGTCTTCTCTAACCTGGGTATCATCTAGACCAATAGTTTTATGTTGTTGTTGTTTGTTTGTTTGTTTGTTTTTTCGAGACAGGGTTTCTCTGTATAGCCCTGGCTGTCCTGGAACTCACTTTGCAGACCAGGCTGGCCTCAAACTCAGAAATCCACCTGCCTCTGCCTCCCAAGTGCTGGGATTAAAGGTAGACCAATAGTTTTAGTAATAGCCAGTAGCCCTAAGATGAAATGAAAGAAGACTTCAGGGAATAATTAAATTATACTCCTTGTATTTGTATAAAATATTCATGGTGTGATGGAGTGTGTGTGTGTGTGTGTGTGTGTGTGTGGTGTTGTTCTTCAAAAAAAGGAAAACTAACCAACAAAACAAAAACTAGCAAGCAAGCAAACAAACAAACAAACAAAGAAAATACAGGTACTCATTCACTTCTGAAAGAGGGCCCAAGATTTCAGAAGACAAAAAGGCACTTATATAGGGTATATTTTAATAGCTCTGTTTGTAGATTCATTGCTTTAAGAATCTTTTAAATTGCTGAACAAAAATGTAAGACTGTAATTATGATCTCAAGTATGCTTGTACAGATCTGAAGTGTGGGAAGCCATGTAGTCTGTGACAGCAGTAAGATAATTACAGGCAGCATGCAAAATGTAATTGTGGGTGTGAATGCCTAGAGCTAAAGGAAGCGTGAACAAATATGCAAGGAGGGAAAGAAATTAATGGAATCAAGAACCTTGAAACAGCAGGTAGATAGAAGGGTTTGGGTTCCCCAGGGGACAATTTTTAGTGTAAGCCTGTTGAGTTATCAATTGTATTTGAAAACCATAGATCTAAAAAAATATTGATAAAAACACAGGTTACTTCCTTGGACCTCAGTAATCAATATATCTTCCTCAACCTGTTCCTGGGGGTTAACACAAGAAGTTGCAAAAAAATTCAAAGAATTATCCTAAGAAATGTAACGCTATGTGATTTAAGTTATACGTTAACAACAAAGCTATAACATCCATAGATCTCAGAATTACTGTGAAAACTCAGATTCGAAATATTATTACAAGTTTAAAACTGCTCAGTATGGGTATGATATTTCCTCTTTGATTTACTACCCTCTTTTATTGTGTACAGCAGTCTGAACTCAGTATCTTGCACTTTTAGGCAGGTATTATACTGCTGTAATACGTAATTATTCCCTACCCCCAAATTTTCCATTTATTGTTTCCCTAGTCTGCCTTGCCTCCTCCTGCCTTAAAAACCCTTCTTCACTACTCTTCCCCAACTCTGTCCCATTCTTTCTCTCTCCTTCCATCCCTTCATTTCTTTCATCCTTTCTCCTTTTTCCTCCCTTACCCTCTCTTTTGTTCTCTCTTTCACATGCTCCCCTCTACCTCCCTCCCTCCCTCCCTCCCTCCCTTATTCCTTCTCTCCCTCCCTCCCTCCTTTCTTCCTTCTCTCCCTTCTTTCCTTCCCTGCTTTTTGTATGCTGTTCCAAACTCCAGATGGAGCAGATTAGAGGGGTATGTAGGTAAGCAAAGCTGGAAATAATAACTACATCAAAGCTGAAGTAAGAAGGTTTCTCAGGGTATAGACTGTTCCTTCTCATCGTGTTATTCTTCTAAAGCTATTAGTCCCGTGTTGACAAATAACTCTTATCTCTTTCTAAAGCCTTGCATTCAGGGGATGTGGCTTTGAAAGCTTTTGATGAAGTGGACATAGACATAATGAGGACCAGTTGACAGCAGGTCCTCCACTCAGGACAGCATGCTGGCCTCTCCTTCTAAACAGTGTGTGTGTGTGTGGGTGCTGAATGCTTGGTGACTTGGGGTTGCAGTTCTGTTGGGATCCCTAGCTTGCAGCACATTGGTCAACACACTAACAGGAAGAAGACTAACATTTCTGTCAACATCCAGGGCACAACCCTGTGTCTGATACCTGGAGAGAAAGGGACCTAGCAGCTGGCAGGCCAGGTGCACACAAAGCCCCACAGCACCTCTGATCATCTTCATCATCTCAGAAAATGAATTAAAAAAAAAACCACTGTGACATTGTAAGAGGTGGTGGAAAAAGCATCTTTCAGGTGCTCATTTCTGGTTTTTGAACAAGAAGTCCTATATCTTTATTTTGTACCAGGGACCACAAATTGCACAGCTGGTTATAGGTGTGGGTGGTAAAATTCAAGCATGATTCTATATTGAATATATTTTCTTGTTATTCCTTATTCAATTCAAAGTACATAAAACAATTATGAAGAATGGTAGAAAAACAGACAATCAAACTGGATGGATGACCACTGTGTGATCCCAAGTGAGGACTCAACTATAACTGGACTACCATGTACTTTACCTGTTTGTAACATTGATCAATGAAGTTGTAAAGCCAATGACAAATTCTCACAGAAGATATTTCACAATAATCTGTTGCTCATAACTTATGACTTTCTCAGGGTAGGTTGTTCCTAGGATAATAATTGTCTACTAAAGGACAAAGAGAGTGAGTGCCCTGTAGATGGAAGTACCTAGCATCAAAAAGCCAGATTGCATAAAAATATGGTATACTCAAGAAGAATGCATTACAATGTTCATGAGAAGTCTGAGGGTAGAAAAAGGATTAGAATTTCTTTTGGCTAGATACTTCTGAGTTTTGTTAAGCCATCATTAAAGTGAAGTTTCATATTTGTCGTGACAGGAATTACAGAAACAAGACATCACTTGGTGGCCAGATTGCATTATTGATTAAGCTTGCAGACGGGGCACTGTAAAATCCTCAAGGCCTTTCAATTCATTTAATTTCATTTTAAAATAGTGGTTGCAGTGGTTCCCTTGAAAAGGAAAACAGTGCTAAATTCCTTACAGTGCTGAAGGATTGCTTTTAAAATCCAGTAAGAGTAGAGGGGTTCCCAGGGTGTTAACAATTTTGTTTACCTCTTTTAGGAGAAGAGATGCCCCTTTACTCTTGGCCTGCTCTCAACTTATTTGTACATCAATTGTATTTTTCCATCTTCCTGTCACATTAATGTCTTGGGTAATCTTGTTTTTATTTAATTACCATTTGAATAATTTTGTTTATAGGAATTAATTTCTGCTTTCCTTAAACATTTCATATTATTTTTAAAAGTAATTTGTTTTAGACTGTGATAAAATGTGAGCAGTTATAATATTTTAAGCCATACAAACAGCAAATCTTTAAAGTACTAAAATTAAGTATAAATAAAATTCATACTATTAAATCCAAACAGTATTAGAGATGCCAAATTTTCTAGTTTAAGAAAATTAAACAACAATTTTAAAAGTGCACTTTGGACATAGGGTGTTGAGTAGATATCAGCAGAGACAGACATTAATTTTAACAAACTTAATAGAAACAAAAAAGAGTTAGTTTGTACAAGTGGTACACTAAGACTTAGCCACATTAAACATGACACAAAAATTTTTACAGAATCAATATATAATTTACATACTGTTTGGCAGAACCCATTTTAAATAGCTGGCCCAAGTGGGGACCACATGGTTCCTAAATGATACCTTGTATTGCTCTTTAAGCTTAAACTCTTAATAGTGGGGAGATAAAAGTTATTTAATTCTATCTTTGGTCTTTTTACTTTTGAGCAGTATATGCTGAAAATATATACATTATTTGTGTTTATGTCCTCTATATACAGTTGACATGTTTCTGTAGGAAAAGAATGAACAATAAAAATTTGATCAGAGGGAAGAGAGAGGAGAGAGAGAGACTTCCAAGGTGACTGGAGACAAGTTGCCTACTTCAGAAATTCCCCTCTGACTCCTAAATTCTGAAAGCCAAGTATCAAGACTTTAATGGAGTAATCATTTTCATCCTTACAAGATAAAGTAGTATAACCCACCAGGGGTGCTCTTAATGACTGTCTGATATACTTTATGAAGCAAATCCTCTAATCTCTCTCAAAAGGGATAGATGAAATAAAACAACCCACCACGTCCACTTTGAGACTAGCAGTATACTTTTTAATTAAAAATGTCTTGTGGAGTGAGATTATTATGAATCTCCCTGTCAATTAAAATGTACAAATATTGCCTTATTAGGTTATGAATGACTTTAATATCCCACAGGCCATTGATATATTAGAATTCATAGGCTGCAATATGAACCTTCTGACTTTCCAATTTAATAAAGGGACTCCCAGAAAATGTCTTAGAGTGATTTGACAACCCCCCAGAGTGAGGGGTTATATCAGCAAAGTTCGTGTAGGTCAAGTCTTCAGGACCTATTTATTGCTTTCTTCCCTTCAGAGTTTGGATTTTCACCATGCTCAATGACTGTGTTTTACTTCACACCAGTAAACACTGGAAAAGGGTATGCAATACTTACATACATTTAAGTGGCTGTGTAGATTTCAGCCATTTCTCAAAATGCTCCATTACTGTGACCTTCAGAAATAATTCCATGCACACTTTCAACATTGGCATCACTGGCACTTGTGGCCAGAAAATTCTTTGTACCAGGAGTGCTCCTGTGTACTGTGAAGGACCAAAAATAATAAGAAAAAAAATGTCTCTAGAGATGACCAGACGTTTTCAGGCATGACAAGATGTAGTAACATTATATTCTTATTATACCTGGTGACACATGTGACTCCAGTATGCAGCTGTATTTACCTCCCAACTAGCAAATGGATAGCTTTTTATTATCTTTTGCTTAGAGTGGACACAAGGTTGAAAGGACTTAGTATCCTGACTGATGAGGAGCTGTGGATTTTAATAAGTCTACCTCGTAGGGTTTAAATATAATTGATATAAAAGGGCTCTGCAAGCTCTAGTATACAACTAAAACATAGGCAGAGTTATTAGGATACTAATACTATGGATAATGTCATGGGGTAGTGAAATTTTTTCTTTTTCCATAACCAGTAATTTACAATTCCAAGTGAAGTATACCTGCTTCTCATCCACAACTAAATTCATTTAGCTGATGTTTTAAAATCATCCCACGTCTATGTTTTATGATGCTATTTTTTTTTAAATTTTCAGAGCCTTGCTCCTATAGAACTTACAATAAGCCAAATCACACATTAGTGGTATATGATTAAATGTAAATTAATAATAGGGCCATGAGAAACAATTTTGGAAACTCTTGTCTGGATATCATTGCTTTACAGAAGTATGGCAGCTTGTGGTTTAGGGAAATACTTTAAAAATTATTGTGTTATTGCATTAGCTGATAAGGGATTAATGAGAGGTTCCCAGTCTAGCGGGATATTAAGATCACCTGAAGACAATTTATGAGCGTTGGCTGTCAAAGCATTGTCCCAGATGCGCTTAATTGAATTTTCCAGAGTCTCCACGGAATTTGGCACTTATGGTGGATTCTGACATGCTCACATGCTGACAACTGGTTTAAACTTCCAGGTGTTAACAAACTATCTATCAATTAATTTATTAATGAAATTAGCAAAACAAGCAAGGGTTTATAAGATGTTTTCCAATGCAGAAAAAATGATATACAAACAAGTAAATGAAAGAAAGGGGAAATATTTGTCTTTTATGACCTCTGCTGATAAAATGTGACCTCTGTAGATATAATTTCAATCTCTGTGGTATGGATTTCTGAATATTGAAGAGCTAGAGAATACTGTGTCATATAGTTTCTACTTCACAATTCCTTGTAGCATTTTATGTTTATTGAGAACTTTTTTTATAGTTGCTACAGAGATTTTATGACTTGTCACAGTTTTCTGAGTATTAAAAATAAAGTCTAACACAATTATAATAGATAGGTAAACCTGGAATCCCACAAAAATATGTATTTTAATATTTACAAAAAACTGAATTAATAAAATCTTTCTAGCAGTGTGGTGGCACATACTTTTATTCTTAGCATTCAGAAGGCAGAAGCATGCAGATATCTGTGAACTCAAGGCAAGCCTGGTTTACATAGCCAGTTCTAGAACAGCCAGGGATACATAAAGAGATGTCCATATGAACCCCCACCTCCTGCCACACTCCTTCCATAGCCACTCTGTGATTTCCTAAAGTTTTTTTTTTTCAATAGTGTTCCTTCTTCATTTACACAATAAACACATCTTCTTACCTGACTTTATGGATAGAGAATTTCTTGATGTTTCTCTTTCTGTTTCTTGGAATAGGTCTGAATGCCACTTTCTCTATGACAGCCAAGTCACTGTGATGATTAAATGATGGCCTGAAGAATTGCAATTTAATGGCAAAATTCTCATGTGTTTGGTGGGACCAAAAAAATGTCCCACCAAATTTGCATTATTTTACAGATAAAAAATTTCACTCCATGATATGCATTTGCTGCATTATTTAAGATCATATTAAGAATGCAAACTATTGAATCCAGAAAAAAATAAATAAGATAAATAAGATTTATGATAGATGAAAGATGTGAGATGTGTTGATGGAGATAAAACAAATAGAACGTATTGATGAGAAGGAAGGACAGGCTCTAAAGGATTAATGTCTCTCAAATGCACAGAAACACAGAATGTGACCCTATTTGGAAGTAGTCCTGTTGAAGCTGTGAATAGTTAATGTGAGGTCATACTGAGTAGGATTTACCTATAACCCAATGACTTAGTATTCTCATAAGGGTGAGAATATCTACACAGATACAAATATCAGAAAACATGGCATGTGCCGATGGGAATAGAGAGTAAGTGATCAACAGGGGTGGAAGATGTTGGACTTCTAGTAAACCCCATAATCAAGGGAAGGTTTATGCAATGGATTTGACAAATAGATCTCAGAGGAAGCAAGCCTGTTGGCATATGGCTTTTAGACTTCCAGCCTCCATTCACTGAAATTATGTATTTCCTTTGTTTAAACCACAAAGTGTAGCATTATTATAAGAGGCCTAATAAGTAGGTTCTGCAGAATTTAGTCACCAAATGCTCTTGTGGCATCCAGGATGTATGAGCCTGGTTCATGATGAAGCTTCCCCTCACATCATGGAGTATCAGATGCACAAGGCCTTTGGAAGCTCATGTATAGCTCACATATAGCTCGCTCTTCATTATTGCTCAGAATAACAAATCCTTCTGAAAATTGTAGTGTCCTCCTGATACTCAAATGTGTGCTTCTAGAAAACACATGTAAAGACTTTTAAAAAGAGTTTCCTTTGGAAAACTAGACATCACCTTCTTAGTGTGAGAAAGTCTTGAGTTTGCTGATGGCATAGTCAGCATTTCAAAGTCATTTAATAAACAATTGGACTGTGTCTTGCAATCTTGATTTACAAATCAATAAAAAGTCTGTTTAGCCTCTGTAAAAGTCACTGCACATGCTGGTAATCTTTTTTTTTTTTTTTTTTTTTTTTTTTTTTTTTTTTTAGCAAACTTGACTTTTATCATTATTACAGAATTTTTAAACATTTCAAAAGAGAGTCACAGAGAAACTCTGAAGTTCTTAAAAAGGAATTTGTGAAGTGGTGTGTGTTTACATGTATGGAGTAAGCCCCTGTAGGTGGGATGGATCTCAAGGCTATCATTTGTTGGTTGGCTTACTATATTCAGTTGGGACTCTGTTGAGGCAGGGGTAAAATGAACTCAAAGCTTTTCATCCTAGCAATTTACCTTTCTACTGTTTATTTCTGTTTCTCTAAGTAGGAATTTAACATTCAAACATAGTATTTCAGACAGGCATAATGGTACCCAGCATCCTGATTGCTGATGAAACTGAGTATGATTAGATAGCATAAGACTGAGCCTACCCATTCCCAGTGATGAAGAGCTCAGCAATGCAAAAAGAGAGTAGCAATTAATTCATCCGTTAAAAAAAATAGTCATTGTTTGGGTTTTAGGATATTGAGACTTATGAATTTCAAGCCCAGTCATTTCCACAAGTAAATTTTCAAATCATCAGGTAGCCCCGTCTCTCTCTCTCTCTCTCTCTCTCTCTCTCTCTCTCTCTTTAAATGGAGATTTTATTTCCTTTATTTGAGAAACTTAAGTCTTGGGTACATCAAAACCAATTTCTGGGATGAGGGGGTTAAAAAAACCAAAACCCACAATAGAAAAAAAAAGTTACCGTCTGGGTCACAACAGAACACAGAGAATATATTCTTATACTTGAAAAATTATAGGTGCTTCATAATTGACCTTCTGATACAAAATGACCTATTGAATTTGCAACTTGGTTCTTGGTGTGGAGGTCCACAGACAAACTAGGACGTCTTCAGACCTTAGCTGGATGCCACGAGGGGTTTTTTGGCTTTCGACTCTTTTTTTCTTGTTTAAGAGGTAGCAGTAGCAGCAGCATCAGTGACCACCTTCTGGGCAGCTTCTTTCTTGGCATGATGAGCCTGCAGGACTGCCACAGCTTCATCTACCTTGGAGCCAAGGGACTCGAGGGAATCAGCACGTGCAGCAGCTCAGAGTTGTTGATTTCCAGCAGCATCCCGGTGTTTTTCCCAGCCAGGTTTGAATGCATTGTTTGGATAAGTGGGAACAGAAGCTCCCCCAGCATCTGCTTCTGCTTCTGAGGGGGGGGTCACTGCAGCAAGCATGGAGGCAGTCAGGGGCTCTTGATACTGGACATGGACTGCAGGCTGAGGGACCTGCAGTGGCTGGTTGGCAGGGTGCGGGCTGCAGACACTGGAGGCGTACTTGTATGGAGCTACAGCCCTGGGAGTGGCAGCAGCAACTGTGGCCCCAGGAGCAAGGTAAGCCTGGGAAACTCTGGCATTTGCCACACCCACATAAAGATAGGTCGTCAGTTACTTAAGCTTAACCTCTTTCCTTGACTAAAAGTCATTGGAGCATCTACCTCCTAGAATATTATCTAGTTTAAATAAGCAACACATAGAAAATTCTTAGTACAATATCAGACATACTATAAGGACTTTATGCTTGCTAGTCACTAGCTTTTACTTTCTTATAATCAATAATATTCCATCTTTTTGTTAAATGTGAGGAACCTGGATTACAAAAATGTCAGCTATTGGTTTATTCTGAACAAACTAGTTAGGGAGAAAACCATAAAACAACTCAGTATACTAAGATAGAGACACATAGAGGGTAGATAAGTTATCAGGACAGAAGAGAAGTACCTCAATTTGTTTCACTCCTTTCCTTTTCTACTTAGTCAAGAAAGCCCAGAAGGAGATTGAAAGGAAACAGCTTGAGTAGTAACAAGGAGCCATGTAACTAGTTGCCATATGCAATGCAAGTGACTGATAATGATTGACATGCAGAGTATGTGTTACAGTTTGAACTGGAAACATCCCCCAAAGGCCTGTGATAATATCAGCTGTTCGGGCATTTAGGAAGTGATTGCATCACAAGGACTCTGCCTTTATCAGTGGATGGATTTATAATTTGATGACATTGTTGAGAAATTCTGGAAACCAGAAGGTGGTACTTAAGACTAAGAACCCAAAAAGAAGTTTTCACCAGTAATGAGAATATTATGTGGTTGTGTGTTGATGTGAGCATTTTTCTCATGAGACATCCAGTGCAAATAAAGGTCTAAGAATAGAAGTGATATGTAGGGTGCCACTAAAGGGAAGAGATCACTATAACTCTCACTATTTACCTGAAATCAGATTGAACTCATCTAAGTATTTATGATTCTGTGCAGGAAAAAAATATTTCATAGTGAAAAGAACAGTCATGTGTGAACAGTTCTGTTGGTGCTAAACTCCTTTACAAATCATGTTATTAATTTTTTTTACATCTTTTCCATTTTATCCACAATAAATAGCAACTCACTTTGTTTCAAGTCTATTTTAGTTGCTCTTAGTTTTGTCTATGAATTTCTTATTTTTATCCTGGTATATGAGAAGCTCTGAACAGTCTAACTACTCCCATTAAAATAAATATAAAGTAAATCAAATTCAATGTATTTAATAGATACTTATACTGAAAGTAGTATACAATGAAGTCTAAATTTATGAGTCGTTAGTTCCTATTAAATTAAATGCCTCTTTTCTTCAGTATTCTGTCTATATGCTTTCATGAGCAGTTTAATCCAGTTAATCCCAGAAGGATTAATGGTCCCTTGACTACTGGGGGCTTAGGTTTTTAAACAAGTTGGCAACTGAAAATGGTGGTGTCTGTTGTTTTCTTGCTCTTTCTCCATTTCTCCCTGGAGTTTGAGATATGAACAGGAGGCCTGGGAAACAAGGATTATACAAGTAGCTGGTTTCCATGTTCTAGCCTTGATGTGCACTTGTCTTGCTCTGCTTTGCTGTAAGTCCATCTTTTGTTAGTCTCTGCTGATACTGCACTGGTGTGTGACTGTGACCCTTGGAGAACAGTAGGCCTCTCCATGGTGTAACCATGCCTTCCTCCAGCCTCTGTACAAATCTCTGATTGGGAAATGCCCTTGGTTTCTTGCATATTTGCAATTTTTGTCATATGTACACTGGGCTGTCTGCCTTGTAGAACTCATAGAAATATATTCAGTCCCAGCCCTAGGTTCATCCGTATCTGAAAATGGAAGGGAACTCTTGAAAGCCTTCCAACAACACCCTCACTGTTGTTAGCTTTGCTCTCCATGACAGCAGAATGACGAACAAAGACAGTTTCGAGCTTCTGAAAGGACCAGCCAGAGTGAAAGGACATGCTTCTCTGTTTGCAGTCACTTAATCCACTTCAGATGCTCGTCTCAGAGCAGGCTGTCTGTTTGCCTTTGAAGGGAAATGATACTGTAACCACTGTACTTAAAATGTGGCACTATATTCAGCTCTCAGCTGCCTCTCCTCACCTCAAAGTGCATGTGGCTTTTTTTGTTTAGTCCTTATACACCTTATAGTAATGGTGGAGACTTAAGATCTGTTGCTTCTTCAATGAAACCTTAGAAGATTCCCTATGCCACTATTGGCTGCCCATAGGGCATTCCCTTCAAAAGGAATATTTCTTTTTAAGACTTAAGTTTTGAGTCTCTCCAAGTCCAGTATAACAGAGAATGTTCTACCGAGCTCTCTGTTACCAAATTTGGATTGAAAGAAACAGTATGATCTGAAGCAGAAGCCACTGAAAGATTTCTACACAGAAGACACAACTCTGGTTCTGTAAAAGGTTCCGCTTTGCTCTGGGGACACTACATCCATTGGAAAAGATGTCAGCTTTTGACGGGAAGCCCTGTCAATGAACAAACTCAGACTAGACGTCCTTGGAGACAGTGTAGACAGAGGAAAGATGAATAGCCTGCGAGTTAAGCCAGTCTATTAATCTTGGTCCATTACTTAATAGTCTTGTAAGCAAGTTGCTTTGATTCTGTCTTTGTGGTCTTCCTCTGGAGAAGGAGGGTAATCTTGAGATGATCTTAAAATGCTATAATTCTGTCGCTTGGATTTATGATTCTAACATTCCACATACAGTAGGAAGGATGAGAAAAGACTGTGACAGTTTTCCCAGTACGGTCACATGTGGTATTTCTCTAATGTCCTTTCCCAGATGTATTTTATCATTCTGGACCAAAATTGAAATTAAATTGTTCTGGGCTAGATTTCATTAATTCCTAGAAGTCACAGAGATGTTAAGTAAGTAACCACTGCCAACATCATTAAAGAGCTGAGGCAGCAGTGAAGATGGCCAGTGTGCATAAGGGATGGACTAAGTACTAAGAAAAATAGCGTGTAGCAAGAATTCTTAAAAATTCAGCAGGATAAGAGTGACATCAATTTTCACTCCCATATCCAAATGCAGATATATATCAAACTTTTCTCTCTGTCTCCCCTTCCTTCCTCCTTCACTGACTCCCTACTGATGTCAAGATTTAATCCTTCAGTAAATGATTTTATTGTCTTTAGCAATTGTGTCTTTGAAACAAATTAAAAAAGTATTCTTATCAATATAATATTTGTAACACTGTAGCTCTCCCCTCACCCAGTACCATGATGAAGGTAATATAGAAGTCTTTGCAGTGTGACCACCTGCTTCCCTTTCCTTGTCATCTATCACCAGGAATGGTTTAAAGTACTAAAATTTTACATTACTATATGCGAAGATTAATCTTGTCAACTTGGCACATCTGGGAAGAGAGACCCTCAAATGAAGAAATGCCTTCATCCGGTTGGTCTGTGGGCATGACTACAGGGTATTTTGTTAATTCACAGTCAACTATATGAACTGCCAGACAGGCCTGGGCTGCATAAGAAAGCGTTGACCATGGCTGGGGTCAAGCAGCTTTTCTCACTGGTTTCTGTTTCGTGTTACTGTCTTACTGTCTTGAGTTCCTGACTTGGTGTCCCTCAATGACAGAGAACAACCTGTTAAATGAAATAAGCCATCTTCTCTCCAAGTTGCTTTTGGACAGAATGTTTTATGAAAGCAGCAAAAAGCAAACCAGAATAAATGAGAAAACCATGAAATGAGAAACTACAGCACAAAACCAAAATGGAAACCAAAGGTTATCTAAGTATACTTATAGATTTTCTATGTGTCTGTGTAGACTGGCTTTACTGGCTTTGAATGCCCTATTCTTCTGACTGCACTTGTCATGTGGATTGTGTGGGAAGCACCATACCAGGCTAGGATGACTTTTATGGAACAGGATAGTTAGTAAGCTACTTAGCAACATTTCTTTTAAATTGGAAGAAAGTTTTAAAAGTTTCATAATGTGTTAAAAATATTACATTAAAAGAACAAGTAGAAAATTGTTATATCTGAAAAAAAGATAATGAAACAATAGTAGACCAAACTGTGATAGCTTGGGTCTGCCAATGGGAAGACATTGTACCTTTCATCCTTTGAACTGTGTCTTGTTTCCTAAGATCTGTAGAATGAGGATGTGTGAAACACTTAAGAAGCACAAATCACCTGTATTATTACAGTTATATTTTATGGTCATCAGCATTTAAGGGTGTAATTGAAAACAAGCAATCTATCTTCACTAGCAAGAAAAAGTTAGAAAGCTCATTGCATGTTACTGTTGAACTTGAAAGTGAAAATATTATTTCCTCACATTATGACACTTTGTCCTTATGTAGTGATTAAGAGCTAAAAGAGAGCTCCCGTGGCATCGTTTCATTTATTCTTTATTAATATGTCAAAATCACAGAGCCCAGCATAAGCTGAGCCTTGTACCTACTCTAGTGCTGTGTAATTAGAGCTTCTGCTGAATATTTCATTTGAAACTTCAGACAGAACTTCCCAGTTCTTTCATGGTGGTTGCATATGTCGACCACCACATGCTAGCTTCATGATATACTCTTGAATGCCTTTCTATGTAGAAAAGGAACTATCTTTTCTTCTTTTATTTTGAACTGAAGTTAAAGTCTCTACTTACCCTCTAACTCTTAATGTATTAGCTTCATATTTTCAGCCTCTAGTTTAGAAGTAGGGAGTAGGAAAAAAAATTGTGCCTTCACCAGTGTTCATTGAGACCTCAAGTTGTTGACACATTTTATGATACTGATTGCAACATGAAAAATAATAGTTATTTTAATAGGCTGTGAAATGGGTGGACATATACGGGGTCTGTAAATATTATCACCAATATGCTGATTGGATGCTCATTGAGTAGTGGGATGTTCTTAAAAGTTTATTTTAGGACTTGAGAGCATTCTCTATTTCCAAATAGATATTATTTGAAAAAAAGAAAAGTCAGCCTTCTAAACCCCTTCTGAAATATTCTAAATGGTACAGCCTTGGGTGTATCTTGGAGGTTTTGTTGGGGCATTCTCAGGTGTATAACTCCGAGAAACTTANGCCTGCCTCTGCCTCCTGAGTGCTGGGATTAAAGGTGTGCGCCACCACACCCGGCTGTGTCTAATCATTTTAAACTGTGGTAAAGAAATATAAACACTTACAACAAAATAAAATCAAGTAGGTTTGTTATTTTGTCCACCATTGCTATGACCATTTCTCCTGCTCCTTTAAACAGACATTTCCCAAAGTGTCAGTGTATGGAGCAGCTGGTGAAGACACGGTGTCTACGTGTCTATCGCAGCAGCCAGCTCTCCCCTCCAATATTCTGATGAAGGTAAGAGAGAAATCTCCTCAGTGCAGGACTTGCTCCCTCTCCCGGTGTGGTGGTGCTCCCTCTCCCAGTGTGGTGGTGCTTTTCCCTTTGCTCTGCACTTCTTCCATTTGACGTCCTCTCACTTGTCTCCTTTTTGCTTTTGTGCTTGTATGCTCAGTGTCACATTTACAAAGTCATTTCTCAAGCCAGTGGCACCAGGATTGACATCCACACTTTCTTCTAGAGATTCACAGTTGCTGATCTTGTGGTTGACTTTGACTCACTTTGAGTTGATTTTCAGGTACAACTAATGTTCTAATTTCAGACTTCTGGGTGTCACTATCCCGTTTTCCAGTGCCATTCCTTGAAGAGACTCTCATTTCCCCGTTGCATATTCCCAGCCCATGTTTGCACAGAGCAGTTAACTGTTTATGATCACACTTATTTCTGCTTCATCAGTCTGATTGTGTACATGAACACAGCATCCTATTTTGATTACAGTCATTTTATAATGTATTTTATGATCTAGATGTATTCTTTTTTTTCTCTCAAAATTGGTTTGGTTATTTATGGCTCTTGCCATATATAGAAATGTACAGTATTTTCTACTCCTACAAAAATGTCATTGGTATGGTATCCAGGATTGCACTAAAATATCATATCCAGGTTGCATATGAATAATGCCCCCAACACACCGGGTTCATGTATTGAACATTGGTTGCCTAGCTGTGATTGTATGGGAAATAATAGAAGTTTTAGGAGATAGAGCCAAGTTGAATAAAGTAGGTCCCTAGAGGCTTGTGTTTTAAGGTCATATTCGGTTTCTTGTCCCTTTTTCTTTGCCTCCTGTCACCTTTAAATGAATAGCATTGTCACATGTTTCTGCCTCTCTTGTGTTCTGTGTTATAATGCGTTCAGAATCAATGGAGGAAAAAAATTCGGGGCAGAAACATCTGAAGCCATGAGCCAAAATATATCTTCCTTCTTTTTTAACTTTATATTCTTAGGCTTTTAGTCATAGCACCAATAAAACTTTAGTCTGGACACCTTAATGCGTTCTCTTCCAATTCATCAGTACAGTGTGTTTTTGCATTTGTTTATGCATCTTTGATTTTCTTAATCAGTTTTATAGTTTTTCGTACAAAACATTTTTGTAATCCTTAGTTATGTTTATCCATTAATGATTTCATAGGGTTGAATATTGTGCTAAAATGGCAGTAAGATGTTAATATGAATGAGGCCTTCTATATTATGTGTTCCTCTATAAGGAATTACAACTTAGAGTGTAAACAAAATTAAAATCTTTATGTTTCTGTGTATTTGTTACTTTTTTGTGGTTGTGATAAAACACGATGACCAAATGGAATTTTGGAAGAGAAAATTTATTTTGGCTTATGGTTTTGGAGGGATAAGAGTTCATCATGTCAGGGTATAAAAAAGGCAGCTTGTATCAGGACATTGAGAAATCCCATCTCAGAACATTAAGCACAAAGTAGAGAGGGAACAGGGGATGGATCAAGGCTTTAAACTTCCAAAGCATAACTCTTAGTGACACTTTTCCTTCATTAGGACCACACCTCCCCATGACCTCTTTAACAGTGTCACTAACTGGCAATCAAATATTCAAAAGCCTGAGACTGTGGAGAATTGTATCTCATTCAAATCATCACATACAGTATTGCTGACAAATGCCCATGGCTAGCTATGGAAAGCTATATATCAGTCAAGAGCTGGCAGCTGACTCTGAAGCAAGTAAGGCAAATATCTTGGTATGCCACACCCCAGGAACATAGACAAGTAACTATAGTGAATCATAGGATTTTTCTACTTATGTGTGTAGCCTATGGAAGTTTGGCATTCACACTGCTGGGTGGGGTTTTCAAAACTTCTTCTGCTTCTGAGTGCTATCCAAATCATGAATCACTTCTTTTTGATCAGATAAACTGCTGCATTTAATTTGTTTACAGTTTTTTTTTCCTAACAGTTTAAGTCATATTGTTTCTCTAAATTCCCTTTCAGCTTGCACATTGTCATTGTCTAGAAAGTTGCTATGTTGCAATGTTATGGGATTCTTGGGTTTCTCAAAATGAATTGTATAGGTGATTTTTATAATAAAAGATCATCTTTTCTGCAAACAAGGACAATTTCAGGTCTTCCTTTTGGAAATGTTGATGTTGTTTTATCTCTTCCTCTTGATGGTTACTCTGGCTCATGCTATGGTACTGCTTGCATACAAGTGGTGAGGTCAGGTAACCTTGTAACTGACGCCTGAGAAGGCCCTTCCTCTGGCTTTGCATGTGCTCTTGAGGCGCAGTCTCAAGAACTTTATCATTAACATGTATTGAGCTTTGACTAGTAATTTTTCTGTAACTGCTCTGATAATGACATGCTTTTTACACCTATATTACATTAATGAATATCAGGCTTAACTTAGTTATTTTAATAAGTTTGTATTATTTATATAAATATAAATGTGTATTATAGCTTTGGAACCTATGGTGACTTTAAGCTTGTAATGTTCCTGCCCTACTTGCAGTATTCTTACCTTAGAGTGCTCCTGCCTTACTTACTTGCAGTGCTCCTGCCTTACTTGAAGTGATCCTTCCTCCACCTTCTATGTGTGAGATCACAGGTGTGTTCTTCCATTCATTGCTCAGAAATTTGATTTTTAAATATTCAACCATTCTTTTTTTTTTTAATATAGTCAACCATTCTTATACTCCAGGAATAAACTCTATTTGTTGTATGATTATTTTAATATATAGTTGGGTTGCATTCGTCTGCATAATTTCTTGCCGGACTTTCATGTACACTGTGTTTTGGTTGAGCCATTCTGGTGCTTCCTTCCTATCTCTCTGTCCCTGCTCTCTGCTTGTCCCCTTCTGCCCCCAGTATTCCACTTTCAGATCTCCTGTTCTCTATTATCCTTATGAAACTCTCTCATTAAGCCCCGCTTTCCCTTTTCAGGTCTAGGTCCATGACCTCTACTCCCATTACCACATAACTACATGTTTATAAACTTAGGAATGAGACTCCTCATCTTCATTATTTTTACATTTATAGTTACAAGAAGTACCATCCTAACCTTTTCTTTGTGTGTGGTGTCTGGTTTTGATTCAGGATACCATTTTAAACTTGCTTGGATGTTCTCTTCCTGTGTTAGTTTTAACTGCAAATTTTTGTGTATTGATTTTTCTTGTCTTTGGATTTTTCCTGAGGACATTGAACTTAAGAATTAATTATTATTTTATATGTAACATAAAATTTATGGTCATTTATCTTAGTTATTTCCAGAATGCCTTACTCTAGTCACTCATTTATTTCTCTTTTATGTTTTTATCTTATTCCTCATAAAAATGAGTCAGCTCAGAGATTACTTTCTGATATAAATAGGGACAGAGCTGACTTGTAATATAGTTTGTTCTTAATAAGAAACATCTGAATTATTTTTTCCTCTACTATAATCTTTCTCTGCTAAATATATGAACTCTTATCTCCATAAGGATGATTAAAACATAACATAAAAAGTGTTTATCATTTGCATTCATTCATTCATTCATTCATTCGTCTAGGGTAGATGAATATTTACTGAGAAATATCAGGTACCAGGCACTGTTCTCCCCCACTGAATACTTTATAAATAACAAATTCAAATGTTATTCGAGGAAGCTTTATTCTAATGTGAAGAACAGCATATGAACATAAAAACTTAGTATAATTTAGTAAGTTGTTGTTTAGGTAGTAAAGAGAAAAATAAGTTGGTGAGAGAGTATCAAATGGAGAGAATGTACATTTAAAAGGAGTATAGTGTAACTCATGACATAACCAGAAGAAGAAAGTTTAAACTTTATTCCCAACAATTTACTAAATGTCAACTCTGAGACACTTCATCTTAAGCCACCAGGAGTACACACTGTTCTCTTTTACTTTATATTTTAACTTCTCAGAAACAATCTTTCTTTCTTAGATTCTATGGTTGATAAAGGTTTTAGAAGTGGCCGAAAAAAATGAACTTAAAGAGAAAGTAATTAAGCATTAATTGAATGAGTACTTAGCTAGCTTAATGAGAACTGATTTTCTAAAACCATAGCTGAAATGCTTCAGCAGGGTTTGGAGCCTAACAATGGAGATGGCGGGCAGTGGCGGAGGATCCAGCCTCCATGCTATTTCCATTCCTTACCAAGTACCCTGTAGATGTTCAGACACGTCTGCAGGGGGACTGGCAACAATGTGTACTGTGATTAGTTTCATAAGTAGGAATTCACAGTGAGAAAGTGAATCATAACAAGTTAAAAGTTTTTCATTTGTTTCTTTTTATTCACAGTGAGGTGCTACAAGTTCATCTGGGTATTATAGTAGAGTTATCTTTTTTTTTTTTTTTTTTTTTTGGTTAAACTTTTTCTGTCTCAAAAGTATCATTGTGGGGGGCTGGTGAGATGGCTCAGTGGGTAAGAGCACCAGACTGCTTTTCCGAAGGTGATAAGTTCAAATCCCAGCAACCACATGGTGGCTCACAACCATCCATAACAAGATCTGGCTCCCTCTTCTGGAGTGTCTGAAGACAGCTACAGTGTACTTATATATAATAAATAAAATAAATCTTTAAAAAAAAAGTATCATTGTGACTCCATAGCAACTAAAACTTAAAAAATAAATCACAAGACATCTGAGTGCTACTTCACTTGGCCCATTGATTGACAAGTATGCTTGTGGCCAGTAACTTGGTGTTACTGAGGGCTTGGGAGATACATGGCTGAACAGCTCAGTGAAAGTCGGGTGCAGAAAGCTTTGAAGTGTTCTGCTTCCAGTCTTGATCTTGAAGTATGTAGTTGGCTTTTTGCTTTCCTGTGCATGGAATTAATAAAGTATATTGTATTTCTACCTAAATGAAGAAAATAATTACTGTGATCTCAATGACTCTTCTAAATGAATGCAAGTGAGACTATTGTTGTGTATTTATTTCTGAAAATCACCCTAGCTGTCAATTTCTTCCCCTATTGGCTTACATTTTTAAGTTTTATATTTATTGATTTGTACATGTTCATGTGAGCTGAGCATATATATGTGGATATAATTACCACAGTGCTCAAGTGCGGGTCAAAGGTCAACCTATCAGACACTGTTCTCAGTTTAACAGTACCAGGCACTGTTCTCCCCCACTGAATACTTTATAAATAACAAATTCAATGGCACTCTCCTTCTACCATGTAGGTCCTGCTCAGGTTGCCAGACTTGGAAGCATGTGCTTTCACCCCTGAGCCATCTCTCTGACCCTTGTGATAAAACATTGGTTTTTGAGTCCTTTTTATATGTGCCATGTTCTGACCTTTTAACAATCTCAGGTCCTTTATACCTGCTCGACCTTTCTAAAAAGGGTCTAATAAGCATCTCAAAATTAACAGGTTCAAAAGCAACTCCAGTGTTATTCCTGCCAGAGACTTCATGTCTCCATCTTATTGAACCTAAATTCTAGTATTAACCATTGTTCATAAAGAAAAAAATAATCATCCTGACATCACTGTTTATTTCACTTTCACAAACTCAACCCACCTTTAGTCCAACAGCATTTCCTATCCACTTTATTTATCCACTCTATAGCAAGAGGCTGATGGTGAATTTTCTGTCCATTTTTCATGTTTATCATCTCTCTGTGCCATTATAATAAGGCAGAGTCTGTGCCTTTATCCATTTTTTCTGACTTCTAATACAGTGCACATTCTAAGAGAGAGAGTCAATTTACATAACAATCACATCTTAAGGGCTCTTCTGGTAAGGGTGAGTGAGAATACAGAGAGGCTTAAAACACTCTCACCATATAAAGTAACCGCATATCTTCAACAAAATAAGACTTCTTAGAGAGTCAAGAATAGCAACCTAACAAGATATGTTATAATAAAGAGAATATAATTATTTTTAATGGACCAGTGCTGTGTATATAAATAGCATCAGAGGTCAGAACACAGACTACACTGTTTGGTATTTTGTGCTTCTAAGAATTCATTTGAAATAAATTTGTTGGAGAGCAGATGTAGTAAAAGAAGACAAACATTGGAATGGAGGAAATGTACATCTATGCAACACATCCACAGATAGAAGAAGGATCCAGAGAGCTGAAGCATTTGCAGAATTCAGCTGCCTGGGATTACAGGCATTAACTCTCTTCTCTTAGTCACAGCCACCCCTGTAGGAATATGGAAGATGTATGCTGAAGATGTTTGAAGCAGCTGTGGAGACTTACAGCTATCAGCAGAAAAAAGTGCAAAAATATAAGTCATTGAATTTTTAAATCTCAAAGAATTCCTGCTTGCTGATGATTTGCTTCTTTTATGAAAATTAAAGCTTCATCATAATATTCTGATACATAAAACTCTACAGAAACTTCAAGACTCATTCAAAATTTTCATTTAGCTCTGGTTATATTCCTGTGACAAATGTTTGCCAATATGAATCCTTAATTCTTTAACAGTTGCCGCACATTGCCTGTACATCAAGTACCTAGATGTCATTAAGCTGGAATCAAGGGTATTTGAGAAGATGAAAAGTTTTGCTTTATCTCCTCCCAGCCCCCCACCCCCTGTTGCCCATTGAATATATAAACAGGAGTGTGAGAACAGCATGTATGTGGAGCATAGCACAGGCTGCAGAGAAGGGGGCACATGTCAACCATGCGTTTACACTTGAAATACACCTATTGTCATACATTTTACTCACTGAAGATTTGGCCATTGTGTAAATGTAGCAGCCTCATAAAAGGATCAACAATATGAACCAATCAGTACCCCCAGAGCTCCCAGGGACTAAACCACCAACCAAAGAGTACACATGGAGCGATCCGTGGCTCCAGCCATCTATGTAGCAGAGGATGGCCTAGTCAGTCATCAATGGGAGGAGAGGCCCTTGGTTCTGTGAAGGCTCTATGTCCCAGTGTAATGGAATGTCAGGAAGTGGGAGTGAGTGGGTTGGTGAGCAGTGGGAGGAGGGAAGGGATAGAGGGTTTTCAGAGGAGAATCCAGGAAAGGGGATAGCATTTGAAATGTAAATAAAGAAAATATATAGTAACAAAAAAGTAACAATAGAAATCATTGTGCAGAGTTCGATTCCCTGTTTGCAAATTTCTACCTGAGACTGTGGCCCTTGACACGACCATAGTATTTTAAGTATTAAAGTCTTACAATGATATTGGAAAGAGGTTGGAAGTTATAAGATTTGTATTAAGTGCCATTCTTTGCATCTATTTCTATAAGCACAACCTAATTTTATTGTTATAGATGGGAAGCAAACTTCACAGTCCTCTTTTCATGGTGAAAGACATTAGTTACCTGAGAATCTGTGGTTACACATGTTGAGTGGCAAAGACCAAGGTCTTCTGCTGACACAGTTGGCTGAGAAAGATTAGAGATGCTGAATTATCTGGCGGGGGGGGGGGGAGGGGTTACAAGATTATAAATTCTTACTTACCATCTCATCTCTCAGCAGAAATTTTAAGGGTTGTCGCTGATTGTTTTCACAGCCAAGTGTGAAAAACTGAATAGGAGTCTAATATTAGTAAGGAGAGAGAATGATTTCTTGTATTTTTATCTACTTATTTCTTTCACATACCACATATGTTCCACAAATGCCATGTATGTAATAGTTTGTCACAATTCTGGTAGAACAATGCATTTGGAGTTCCTTGACCATATGAGTCTAATCTATGTCTATTATCTCTAGATTCTTCACTCCTATCAGAGTAATATACTTTGTCTTCTTCCTTACAACTTTTAGTTTAACATCTCATTTTAGTTAATAAAGCTGAGTTGCCAAATACTTTAGGTATTACAATGGGTACAATGTAAGAGATACATTTCTACTCTTGTAATCAGCTATATTACTTGTCAGAATATTATTCTGATAAAAAGTACCTAGGAAGTATGATTTTAGGTGATGAGAGTATGGCTGCCTGGGTGTATCAGCTAGTCTGGTTTACAGCTCTACAGCCCCAATGCTACCCTCTACTGGCATTCTGTGGTATGTCCCAGGACAGGCAAGAGACTTGGCATTCTTGTGGAGGAAATGTCAGAAAACAAAACTAGAAAAATCATTGACGTGAAGTCTGACTTGTTATTACTTAAGAAAAACATATACTCAAATATTTCTACAAAATAATAGAATATGGAGTACCTTTGTCTTTAATACAGTTTTTTTTTCCCAAAAGACTGAATTGTCCAACAGTTATGTGGGACTTTTAAAAGACAAATATAAAGAATAATCATTATTGAGACAGAATAAAGAGAATTTGGCTTACTAGGATTTTAATTTTCTAAATCTTGGCGAGATATAATGCTTCCTAAATAAATGAATTTATTCTCTATCATGTATTTATTTTCAATAGAAGGTGGAGATGTAAAAATTATGAACTTAGAGTAATTTTAAATAGAAGGCCAGTTTTGAAATACTTCCCAATATGGAGGACAAACAATTAAGTCTGTGTCTCTAAAAGTTCAACACTAAATAGAAGCCAGCTAATTCTTTGAAGACCCAGAAGAAAGAAAAGGGAGGCATTTAATCTTTGCTGCTGTATGTTGTAGTCTTCACAGCAAGGAAGACAGTTGTTGGGAAAGAGGAGGAACAAATGTCCAAGTTTGTAGCAGTGTTGATATTCTCTAAATTCTATTCCAGAGAATGAATACTTGTCATGGGAAAAACATATTCTTGCAATGAGGTAACTCAGATATATCACCAGAGAGTCATATCAGATATGCCTACAGTATTCCATTAGAATACTGTTCAGTATTCATAAGGGGGTTTTGGGTGTGGTATGTTGTCTATGTAAATACAGTTTCTCTGTAGGATACAATTTTATACTTTGAAATTAATATTTTGTAATCTTAGAGGGAAAGCTTACATATAGAACTAAGCTTTCCTTTCTAAAGATGTCAGAATGAAGTCTCCAAGAAACATATCTACTGGCTCCAGGCATCTAGGCTCCTTCCTCAACAATGATGCCATGACTAACCCAGGGGTATTTCCAAATATCTGTCTGGTAAATTTATTCCTTTAGGTTCATTACTTTTTCTTAAGATCATTTTCCCATAAAATTATTTGATAGGTAAATATGGAAGAGGATCAAGAAGACCCTGAGAGACCATTATGTAAGACCATGAAGCATGAATTGATGTGGAGCTTTCAAGATGTTGGAGAGTCCAGAGCTATGAGATGTCTGCCCAGGAAAGATGCATACAGACAGTGGTATCAACCTGAGAGATGTATGTGTGTATGTGTGTATGTATGTATGTATGTATGTATGTATGTATGTATGTATGCTACAGGAACAAAGCTGGAAGGATAGAGCATATAAACCCTTTGAAACTAAAGCTCAGATACTGGACATGGTGTTTCAAGGTTTTGTATTTGTGGTTTTGGTCTTTGGTCTTGCTTTGGTATAGTCTTTCCTCACTATGTGCCTATTCTTCCTTTTGGAATGAGAATGTATATTCTGGAATATGTTGGAAGTATATAATTTATTTTTTAATTTTAGAAGGGTCACAGTTAAAACATTGACTTTAGTCTCAGAAGATACTTTGGATTTGGGGACAATATTGAGACTCTTACAAACTGTAGAGACTGTTTGATTACCTAAAGCATCTATCTGTAGAAAGACATAAGGGAGAAAGAGAGGCTTGATTTAACCTTAGATGACATTGTATTTATTCTCAATGAAGAAGCATCTTTGTTTTGCAGATGGCTAAAATGCCTACAGAAGATGGGATGTGGCCCCTTATAGTGGTGAAAATGACTTCCATAGACTGCAAGAGAATCTGGGACATACAGTCTTTCAGCAAGAAACAGAGGAATACAAAAATTCAGGGCAGAGTAATTATAGTTATATTCTGTTGAAGATGTTTTGTATTTATTTATTTATTTATTTATTTATTTATGTATTTATTTATTTATGTATGTATGTCAGTGAAGGTGGCTCTGGGTCTGTTGAACACAGGTTGTAGCAGGGGACAGTCTTAACTTGACTGGCTTGATGGATCAGGGGCTTGCTGTCTGGTATTCCTGAAGAGACTTAAAAAAACAATCAGAGGGCTGTAAGCAGATGATTGGGTTACAGAGTAGAACTGAGAGATTTTTCTGAGAAGGATAAGGGAGGGGGAGGAGCAGAAGTAGGAGAGACAGAGTGGGTCAGTGAGAGAAAGTGGACATAGAGTTGAATCAGGGGGACAGTGACTGGTCTCATTGCCTGGGCTGTTGCACCAAAATAAACCAGCAGAAGTAGCAGGGAACTACAGAGCATCAAAGGAAAAAAGTTGCAATAAATATGTCTTATTTATTACTACTCTTTTTAGAATTTCTATCCCAGTTTGGTTTCTGCATACTTATTTAAAGTTCAGGCATCCTCTGCAAAGAGAATTTCTCATGGAGATGAATTTTAATGTATTGGAGTGTACTGAAAAGTCTAGTTGGATGATGACCTCGGTTTATTCCTTGGATTAGTAAGTGATAGTAATTAGTAATTGGATTAGTAATTGCTCCTTTTGGTCTACACAAGACTGCAATGCTGGTTGCAGCAACTTACCCAGGAGGGCAATGCTGAGTCTGAAATTACTTATAATTTCTATAAAGATATTCACTTCTTCTTTGAAAGTAAAGGGGTCTTTCTCTAAAACTTTACTATGTGTATATATTATAATTTGGCCTAGAAATAGATCATGATAATTTTTCCTTTCTTTGTTCTACTCTCTGAAAAGTCTATCTTGGGGAATGAGGAACTAAAGCTAGTCTCCAAGATAAACTGGTGAAGTAATAATGGTGATCCACTCCAAGCTGAGATGAAGTCTAAATGTCAGTTATCTGCTCATTTGTATTTCACAAAGTACATCTGACTGTCATCTTTGTGATCCTACTTTATGCTTAAAATTTGCATAAATATACGAATAAACAACAAAAAGTAAAAAAAAAAAAAAAGAAAAAAAGAAAAGAAAAGGAAACTCTCAGTAACTGCTTCCTGATGGACAGACAGGTGATGAGTTCCTCATAAGAGGGCCTCCAAGGAACCTTAGGTGAAATGCCCTATCGTGGGGAGAGGGAACTTGTAGAGCCTACCTCCAGTAGGCCATCATTGGAAAGAGAAGCCCCTTGGTCTGGCAAACTTTATATGCCCCAGTACAGGGGAATGCCAGGGCCAAGAAGTGGGAGTGGGTGGGTAGTGGGTAGGGGAGCAGGGCGGGGGGAGGGTATAGGGGACTTTCTGGAGAGCATTTGAAATGTAAATGAAGAAAATATCTAATAAAAAATTGAGAAAAAGAAAAGAAAAGAAAAGAAAAGAAAAGAAAGAAAGAAAGAAAGAAAGAAAGAAAGAAAGAAAGAAAGAAAGAAAGAAAGACAGGGCATCAAGTGGAGGGATGGGGCTGTCATCCCACTGTCAAAAACTCTGACCCATAATTGTTCCTGTATGAAAGAACTGCAGGGACAAAAATGGAGAAACGCCTGAGGAAAAGGAGGTCCAGTGACAGAGCCCAAGTTGGAATCCAGCTCAAGGGGAGGTCCCAAGGTCTGACACTATTTCTGATGCTATGGTGTGTTTATGCCGCAGACCCTTTTTGATCTCCTATCTGCGTGGAACGGGGTCTCTGGTTGCAGGTGGACAAGGAGTCGGTGAATGAATGACAAACAAATACAACACGAGAGTGTGTAGAATCTGAGTGTAATTTGTCAAGTTGAGCATCAAACTTTTTATACAGAAGAGTAACAAGAAACCAGGTGAGATACATCTGCCCGAGTTACAGTGACACAATACAAAAAGAATGTATACATCAAAAGATGGTTGGGGGCCAGGCTACTCCTGGTTACCACTAAGAAGGGAGCCAGGTGTAATGTTAGTCTATTGTTAAGCCCACCACCAGCGGTTCTTAGTAAATGCCTGATTATGCTGTTCCTTTGGGCCTAGTGAAGAAACCTGTCTTTGTCTACCTGTCTCAGGGGGATTCTCTAACTCTTTCATGTAAAACCCACCTATTGGCTAGGCCATTG
This sequence comes from Mus minutoides, assembly GCA_902729485.2. Classification (NCBI taxonomy): domain Eukaryota; kingdom Metazoa; phylum Chordata; class Mammalia; order Rodentia; family Muridae; genus Mus; species Mus minutoides. The sequence continues at coordinate 62,195 of CACVCL010015158.1, read as the reverse complement.
TGAATTCCCTTATTTTGGGGGGCTACTCTGCAGACTAGCCCCAGCTATTCTAGCTCCATTCTTTGTAATGCCTAATTAGTTTCACCTTCTCTGCTAGAAGTAAATTTGAATGTTACTGAATAGGTAACTTTCTTACTGAATTCCTACTGAATTCCAAGCTTTTGGGCTTCAAGGATTTTCTAGGACATTGGAACATTGGCAAAGGCTTAACTATGTCAAGAAATCAATCCTTAAAGGCACTTATAATAAAACAATACTGAAAGAGAGCATGTGGATCCATACACCAGACTAACATGGGGATAGGGTATGAGTATACAGGTTATGAGAATGACAAGGCTCCAGAAGGTTGAGTTTCTTTGAGACTCTTTGCCTTGTGAGTACCTCCAGGCCTCTTGGCCTGTCAAGCAGGCTTCACTGGAGTGAGCATAGCATGCTTACACACAGGGGCCTATCACAACTGCCCTCTGAAAGATCCAATAAGCAGCTGAAAGAATCAGATGCAGATATTTTCACCCAACCAATCGACAGAAGCTGCTGACCCCTGTGGTTGAATTAGGGAAAAGCTGGAAGAAGCTGAGGAGGAGAGTGACCCTGTAGGAAGACCAGCAGTCTCAACTAATCTGGACCCCTGAGATCTCTCAGACACTGAGCCATCAACCAGTCAGTATACACCAGCTGATATGAGGCCCTGGGAACATATACAGCAGAGAACTGCTGTGTCTAGGCTTAGTCAGAGAAGATGCACCTAACCCTGGAGAGACCTGGGGCTCCAGGGAGTGGGGAGGTCTGGTGATATGAGTGAGGGGGACATCCTGGTGGAGACATGAGGGTGGGGAGGAGGTGTGGGATGTGGGACAGTGAGGGTGGACTGGGAGGGGGATAAAGTCTGGACTGTAAAAAGAGATTAAAGAATAAATTAAAAGAAGAGGACCTCAAAGGGGCTATGATAAAACTTAACACTTTCCCAAGATCAAGAGCATAAGTCAGGAAGTAATGACTGTACTTCATTCTTTGGGACCATTAAGTGGCAAAGTTATATGAGGAAAACTTTTTTTTTATTAGATATTTTTTATTTACATTTCAAAGGTTGCCCCCTTTCCTGGTTTCCCCTCTGAAAACCTCATATACCCTCCCTCTCCCTCTGCTCACCAACCCACCCACTCTAGCTTCCTGGCCCTGGCATTCCCCTATACTAGGACATAGAGCCTTCATAGGACCAAAGGCCTCTCCTCCCATTAATGACCAACTAGGCCATCTTCTGCTACATATGCAGCTAGAGCCACGAGTCCCACCATGCATTTTTTTCCTTTGGTTGGTGATTTCGTCCCTGGGATCTCTCAGGTACTGGTTAGTTCATATTGTTGTTCCTCCTATGTGGCTGCAAACCCTTAAGTTCCTTGGGTTTGTATCTAGCTCCTTCACTGGGGACCCTGTGCTTTGTCTAATGGATGACTGTGAGCATTCATGAGAAAAACTTTTACATCAAGATTCACAAGAATTAAAAGTAAATGCAAAACTGGCTTGTCCATGTGTTCTGTAGAAGGATAAGAAAACAGAGGACTAATGTAAAGAATTGTATCTGCCCTGGATGAAGGTGATGAAGGCCCCTTTTAGCTATAGTTTCTCCACTGTATTTAAAAGGACTTTTTGCAGTTGTATTGAGAACAAATGGAGCTACTGTGTGGTAAAAACTATTGGAAGAGCTTGAGTGGAATATTTTGTTTGGGTGTAGGGCGAAGTTCAGTAAATAAAACATTGGAAAGAGGAGGCAAAGACATAAGTATGAGCATAATAAGAAGGAAAGAGCGATCAAAGGGAGAAGTCAGAGTATGCAGGAACCTTAGTCTTTATGGCTTGTTTCAAAGCTATTATCATTTGCAGGCATAGAAGCAACATTGTTCGAGGAGGGCATAAATCTTATCCTTAGCTGCATTCAGATCTAGTTCTGTTTTAATTTTCGAGCACCGCAGCAGTCAATGAGTCCATCTGGTCCTGAAGGATGTTAAGCAGATCAGAGCTTAATTGATGTCAAGATAGCTTCAGTACAGCTGTTTTAATTTTTTTGAGTCCCCAAAATGAATTTCAGTGTGGCAAGAAGAGGGATGATGGATGGCCCATGGCCCATTAGTCCCCTTTTAGAGATCACCCAAACTGCTTTCACAGTTTTGGGAGTGTTGATCTCTTGGCAACAGCTTCATAGCTGACTGATAGGTGATAAGGGTAGTGGCAGTTAGAGTTCTTCATAAGAGGGCCTCTAAGGGGCCATGATAAAACTTAACTGTTAAAGACTCAGATCATAAGCCAGAAACTTAGAATATCCAAGATACAATTTGCAAAACACAAGAACATCAAGAAGGAAGACCAGCTCATGGATACTTCATTCCTCCTGTGAAGAGGAAACAAAGTACCCATGAAAGGAGTTACAGAGACAAAGTTTAGAGCTAAGATGAAAGGATGGACCATACAGAGACTACCCCACCACGGGGGATCCATCCCATAATCAGTCATTAAACTCAGACACTATGGCATAGGACAGCTAGTGCCTACTTAAGGGACCCTGATATAGCTGTCTCATACAGAAGTGGATGCTCATAATCACCTATAAGAGGGAACACAGGGCCCACAATGGAGAAGCTAGAGATAGAACCCCAGGAGCTGAAGGGGTCGGCAACCCTAGAAGAGGATCAACAATATGAACTAACCAGAACCCCCAGAACTCGTGTCTCTAGCTCCATATGTAGCAGAAGATGGCCTAGTTGGTCATCATTGGGAAGAGAGGCCCCTTGGTACTGCAATCATTATATGCCCCAATACAGGGGAACGCCAGGGCCAAGAAGTGGGAGTGGGTAGACAGGGGAGCAGGGAGGGGAGAGGGGGGAGGGGACTTTCGGAATAGCATTTGAAATGTAAATTAAGAAAATATGTAATAAAAAATGGAAGAAAAAAATAAGTCAGGAGGCAATAATTGTACAACTTCTTTCGTTGGGAGCATTAAGTAGCAAAGTTATATGAGGATAACTTTTACATCTGCATTAACATGAGTTAATTGCAAGTGCACAACTGGGTTGTTCGAGTGTCTTGTAGAAGGACACAGTAATTGTAATTAGCTGTTTTTGACGTTAGTCTCCTGCATGAGGAACAAATACCTGGAAGATTTTAAAAGTGGTCAATTAAAATCATCATCCAATGTATGACTCAGAACAGAAAGTATCTAAGTGATATTCCCTCCTTTCACCGAGTGTCTTAGGTAGGGTTTCTATTTCTATAAAGAGACACAGTATGTAGCAGAAGATGGCCTAGTCGGCCATCATTGGGAAGAGAGGCCCCTTGGTCTTGCAAACTTTATATGCTCCAGTACAGGAGAATGCCAGGGCCAAGAAGTGGGAGTGGGTGGGTAGGGGAGCAGGGCAGGAGGAGAGTATAGGGAACTTTTGGGACAGCACTTGAAATGTAAATAAAGAAAATATCTAATTAAAAAAAAAGAGAGAGAGACACACACAGTAACCACAGAAACTCTTTTCAAAGAAAGCATTTCATTGGGGCGAGTTTACAGTTCAGAGGTTTAGACTGTTATCATCATGGTGGGAAGCATGGTGGCACACAAGCAGACATAGTGCTGGAGAGATAGCTGAGAGTTCTACATCTGAATCTGAAGGCAATAGAAAGTAACAGTGAGCTATCAAGCCCGGTCTTGAGATTTTGAGAGTATAAAACCCACCCCACAGTGACACATTTCCTCCTACAAGGCCACACCTACTCTAAGAACACACCTCCTAATAATACCACTCCCTATAAACCAAGCACCCAAATACTTCAAATAAGTCAAATATGGGAGCTATTCCTATTCAAACCACCACCATATGAACTTTGCATATTTGTTTAAAGCATTAGCAATATCAGCAATTACTGAATGAATTTCAAGTAAAATACAATTATTGGTTAGAAACAATTTGATAAGGTAAAATTTTAAAAGGGGATTTTTACTTTAAATGTTTGTATCTAGTGTTTGAAAATATCTCTTAATACATGTTTTTGTTAACATCATATATATATATATATATATATATTCCAAGATTATGTAGTAAATATAAGACCACAGATAGAGATAATTACTTTTCCTGAAAAGAAATGATTTTCCCTATCTAATTTAAAAAGTATGCTTTCAGAGACTGATTGCTTTGTCAAGTGCAAATGATTCATTTTATAAAATTTTCTAAAATTAGCCTTATTGGTGGAACCTTTTAAAAAAATTCTCTACATTTTCATTCCATACATTCAACCCACAGATGAAAGATGAAAGCAGTCAGTCATGTCAAATCTGTAACAAATGATTTACATGTAATAGGGATGGAATTAACATAGAAGAAAGCCAACTCTTTACTCCTTTTGTTTCCAGATACAAATACACTGACCCCAGCATGCATATTTCTTAACATCAGTATATTTAAAATTAAATTGATTCTTTAGAGGTATATTTTGCAATGCAAGATAACTAAATTAAATGAGCTATAGCAAACACTGACTTTTAGATTTTCTTAGAAAACATCTACAAGTATAACTATCAAAGCCTGCATACTCATTGTAGGCTTCAAGGTAAGAATGTAGGACCTGGCCATTTTTTATGACTCAGTTTCTTTCAGTAGCTAATGCTTAACAAAGATTGGAAAAAAATGCCATAGTTTAGTTTTATTTTGTTTTGTAATACCCAGTCTTAAAAGAAACCATCTTGGAAGCCTGGTGTGGCCTCCTTAGTTTAAAAAAGGGAATATAATGGTAAATAAATGGAGACCACAAGATCACCTTAAGCAAGGTGATAATAAAGTCATGTGTCATGTGTGTATCCTGATGAGGTCACAAGCCAAGATGGCAGCAAGCCACATGGTTGTTAGTTAAATACGTCATATATTATAGCAGATTAAGATAATCTATATATAGACTTTTAACTATTAACCGGTTCTTATTACAGATTTTAAGCTAACTTTTAATTTTACAGGTCTTTTTAAAAATAATCCTCAATGAATGTATAAATACTAAGATGAAGAAAGTTACACTTTCACAAAAAACTCTTTAAAGATAGTAAACAAATCCAGGGGAAAATGAGGAGAATTCAAAGAGTTAAATAACTGGTCATTTATAATGTCTATGGGAAATAATTTACTTCTTAGTAACACCTCATGAACAAAGTATCTTTTCCTAGGCTGCTCTGTTTTTCTCTCCTTTAACTTGTCACGGAGTCAGATGGCCAGCTTAACCTAGGAAAGAGATTTTGGAGGAAATTTTTAAACAAACATGATGGGGTCAGGACCAGACAGGCCAAATTTCAACTCCAGAGTCAGCCTTCTCAATAGAGTAGAACAGCATGAAACAATTTTTCAATATTATTCATACCCCAAAGACATCTGAATATTTGTATGGGAGAATCCAGTGATTACATACCCCAAATCAGTTTGTGTGTGTCTGCAGATGAGACAGACCTTCTGAAATGCTTTTGCCTCTTAGGTGTTTGTCTTAGTCAGTGTTCTATTGCTGTGAAGAGATAGCATAGCCATGGCAAAACTATAAAGGACAGCACCTAATTGGGGTTTAGTTAGTTCAGAGATTTAGTCATGAGAGTGGGGAGCATGGCAGCATACAGGCAGCATACATGACAGTATACAGGCAGACACTATGCTGGAGAGGTAGCTGAGAGTTCTACACCCAGATCCACTGGTAGCAGAAAAAAGAATAACACTGGACCTGGCTTGGGCTTTCTGAAACCTCAAAGCCCACCTCCAGTGTGGCCTCCAAAAAGACCATACCACTTAATTCTTTTCAACAGCACCACTCGGATAAGGAAGCATTTAAATATCTAAGCCTACAGAGGCCATTCTCATTCAAACCATCATAACGTTGAATATGCAAGGAGGATTTTCCAGGCTTAAAGAGGCAGAAACCCAAGTAGGACAAATATAGGGCACAAGAGGCATAAGGAAAATAACCCCTATGCTAAGTTCACAATGCATACAATGCTATCTAGTTAGCAATACATACAAGTTTAGAAACATTCTAATTCTGAGTGTTGCTTTAAGACACTGCTTTGACAATGATTCAAGTAAAGTGTTAGTTTTATGAGGAAGGGGATCCAGACCCTCTATCATTTTATCTTACAGAGTTGTCTAAATTGGTTTAGACATTAAAAATGGAAAGTTCTGAATTTGGGCCAATATTAGCCATTTGTCCAGTGTATACTAAGGACATATTTACATTGAAAAGTGAAGAAGAGTTGCTGGTTTCAATTCTATAAAAAAATTTGGAGCAGACGAAGGGCAAGGACAAATCAGGTTGAATATTGTGATGGTTAAAATTAGGTTTTTACATTTAAATAATTAAGAGATTATAAAACAGAAATGATTCTAATCTGTATGTCCAACTTGTACAAGGACAAAAAGCTTCTTGGAATGCTAGGGTCTGCTGTTCATGTAAGATAACAAGCCATGTGTGTTTGCTTCTGTAAACAAACTTGGTTGCCCCAACTTCACAGGATGTAGAAGATACATAGGCAGGAAGTACATTACAATGTATACTTAACCTTGATTGGATGAAGGTGGGATATATGTAGCCTTGTGGCTTGTTTCATTTTTGTTTTGTTTTGTTTTGTTTTGTTTTGTTTTGTTTTGATAAGCATCTAACTAAGCTTATTCCATACTCTGGGAATTCTGGGTATGGACCTGGCCAGCGTTCATCACCCTAGTCTTGCTTCAAATTTGACTCAAAAATTGTTGCAGTGTTTTCATTCTTGCCTGGTAGTATTAACAATATCCAGTTGCTTAGAGTGTTCTCTAAATCTTGAAGTGGCCAAATATACCTGGAAATATATGGGGACATTCTCAGCCATTACAATCTCCAGGTTAAAAAATCACAGGGCCAGTGCAAGGTTATGAGGATTTGGGGCTGTCAAGTGATCCTTGTAGCCATTGGAAAGTTTCCAGGCTTTGACTAAGCCAGTCTGAAGACAGACAGAAGAAAGCTCCAGTGAGCTCCCAGACCTACCTAATTACAGTTCCTTTGAATTAGATCCAATGGGATTACCTTGTCTTGCTGTTTTGCTACATTACATGTTCTGTGGCTTCTGGCCTAACAATTCTGGGGTGGGGGGAGGGGGGAGACAGAGACAGAGACAGAGACAAAGACAAAGACAAGACATCTGAAGACAAATCAGAGGTCCTGCAAAACCCTCAGGTCCTCCAGGGCCCTCAGGTCCTGGAATAAAAGCTTAAATATCTTTGCCATGGGAAGGGGCAGAGGTGGTACATGCCTTCCTGGGTCTTTTGAGACCATCATGTTCGATTATCTAAAGCAGCTGGAGAGAGACGGGAAGGGGGAAAGAGAGCCTAGGCCTGACCTCAGGTTGAAATGTTTATGGGGAGAGGAGGACATCATTATCACCTATGTGTGTAGATAACTTCCATAGTCTGCAAGGGAAGCTGGGAAATGTAGTCTCTCAGCAGGAAATTATCAGGGACTTTTAAAGTGGTACTATGTGCATTTTACATTATGAAATGGCCTTGAAACTTTGAGGGGGACACAGGGCTGAATGTGAAGATTTGAGTGAGGAATCCCCCCCAGTAGGTTCATGTATTTGAATACTTACTTCATAATTGGTCCTACTTAAGAAGGTGGTAGAAATTTTAGGAGGCAAAGCCTCATCGTATGTGTAAATGTTTGCCTCTATTTTTTTATATTAAACTATAGAGAAAAAGTTCGATAAAGGAACTTTCATTTGGGAATGAACAAAGAAGCAGAAATATGCATAAGCCAGAATGCTGCAGTGTTTCCAGAGAACCAAGTTAAAGTGGGGCTTTTTTTAGGACAGAAGTTTTTTAGGACTGGAAGTTGTTTTGATAATAATTTCACTGGCACTTGTGGTGTTTGTCGAACTGGCAAAAGCTGACTGATTAGCATTGGTAGTTATTAGTAAAATGAGTCTTAAGATTATAATAGAGTTCTGCAAATAGTTTTTACACAAGAATGGTCTTAAATATAGGATAATTGTTTCTTGGATTGGTTCTTTGAGAATTCATTAGCAGGAAGCCAGCCAGTTTAAGTTTTTTGTTTCCCTGGTCACTTAATGTTTTAGCAGGCTACAACAGAAATAACTATCTTTTGTTTAACTCATTTTCACATTTTCTCTTTTGAGTGTTCATCAATCTCAATATCTCTCCATTTTCTTTGATTAATACTTAGTTGTGAAAAGGACACATACCAAGTATAATTTTCTTTTCTTTTCTTTTTTTTTGTGGTGGTGGTTTTTATCTTTATTTTTTATTAGATATTTTCCTCATTTACATTTCAAATGCTATCCTGAAAGTCCCTTATACCCTCCCTCCACCCTGCTCCCCAACCCACCCACTCCCGCTTCCTGGCCCTGGCATTCCCCTGTACTGGGCATATAATCTTCACAAGACAAAAGGCCTCTCCTCCCAATGATAGCCAACTAGGTTTGCTACATATGCAGCTAGAGACATGAGTTTCTTTTTTTTTTTTTTTGGTTTTTCGAGACAGGGTTTCTCTGTATCGCCTGGCTGTCCTGGAACTCACTTTTTAGAGCAGGCTGGCCTCAAACTCAGAAATCCACCTGCCTCTGCCTCCCAAGTTCTGGGATTAAAGGGATGGGCCACCAAGCCCGGCTGAGACATGAGTTATTTTTTTCACAGTTTTTTATTAGATATTTTCTTCATTTACATTTCAAGTGCTATCCCCTATACCCTCCCCCCACCCTGCTCCCCTACCCACCCACTCCTGCTTCTTGGCCCTGGCATTCCCCTGTACTGGGGCATATAAAGATTGCTAGACCTTTCTTCCCAATAATGGCCAACTAGGCCATCTTCTAATACATATGCAGCCAGAGACATGAGCTCTGGGGGTTCTGATTGGTTCATATTGTTGTTCCATTTAGAGGGTTGCAGATCCCTACAGCTCTTGGGTACTCTCTCTAGCTTCTACATTGGGGACCCCATGTTCTGCCCTATAGATGACTGTGAGGATCCACTTCTGTATTTGTCAGGGACTGTCAAAGCCTCACAGGAGACAACTATGTCAGGGTCCTTTCAGCAATATCCTGCTGGCGTATGCAGTACTGTCTGCATTTGGTGGCTGATTATGTGTTGGACCACCCGGGTGGGGCATTCTATGGATGGTCCATCCTTTCACCTTAGCTCCAAACTTTGTCTCTGCACCTCCTTCCATGTATATTTTATTCCCTATTCTAGGGAGGAATGAAGGATCCACACGTTGGTCTTTCTTGATTTTTCTTGTGTTTTGGAAATTGTATCTTGGATGTTCTAGGTTTCTGGGCTAATATCCACTTATCAGTGAGTGCATACCAAGTGACTTCTTTTGTGGTTGGGTTACCTCACTCAGGATGATACCCTCCAGATCCATCTATTTACCTAGGAATTTCATAAATTCAAGTAACTATAGGTATGTGGATTTATTTCTGGGTCTTCAATTCTATTCCAGTGATCTATCTGTCTGTCGATGTACCAATTCCATGGAATTTTTATCACAATTGCTCTGTAGTACAGCTTGAGGTCTGGCATGGTGATTCCACCAGAGGGTCTTTATTTTTGAGAATAGTTTTTGCTATCCTAGGTTTTTTATTATTCCAGATGAATTTGCAAATTGCCCTTTTTAACAGTGAAAAATTGAGTTGGAATTTTGATGGGGATTGCATTGAATCTGTAGATTGCTTTTGGCAGGATAGCCATTTTGACTATATTAATCCTGCAATCTATGAGCATGGGAAATCTTTCCATCTTCTGAGATCTTCTTCAGTTTCTTTCTTCAGAGACTTGCAGTTCTTATCATACAGATCTTTCACTTCCTTAGTTACACACCAAGGTATTTTATATTATTTTTGACTATTGTGAAGGGTATTGTTTCCCTAATTTCTTTCTCAGCCCATTTATCCTTTGTGTAGAGAAAGGCCATTGATTTGATTGAGTTAATTTTATATCCAGCTACTGCACAGAAGCTGTTTACCAGGTTTAGGAGTTCTCTGGTGGAGTTTTTAGGGTCACTCATATATACTATCATATCATCTGCAAATAGTGATATTTTGACTTCTTCCTTTCCAATTTATATCCCTTTGATCTCCCTTTTTTGTCTAATTGCTCTGGCTAGGTCTTCAAGTACTATATTGAATAGGTAGGGAGAAAGTTGGCAGCCTTTTCTAGTCCTTGATTTTAGTGGGATTGCTTCGAGTTTCTCTCCATTTAGTTTGATGTTGGCTACTGGTTTGCTGCAGATTGCTTTTATTATGTTTAGGTATAGTCCTTGAATTCCTGATCTTTCCAAGACTTTTATCATGAAGGGGTGTTGGATTTTGTCACATGCTTTCTCAGCATCTAACAAGATGATTATGTGGTTGTTGTCTTTGAGTTTGTTTGTATAGTAGATTACGTTGATGGATTTCTATATATTAAACCATCCCTGCATTCCTGGGATGTAGCCTACTTGATCATGCTGTATGATCATTTTGATGTGTCCTTGGATTTGGTTTGTTAAAGGATTTTATTGAGTATTTTTGCATTGATATTCATAAGAGAAATTGCTCTGAAGTTCTCTTTCTTTGTTGGATCTTTGTGTGGTTTAGGTATCAGAGTGGCTTCATAGAATGAATTGGGTAGAGTACCTTCTGTTTCGATTTTGTGGAATAGTTTGAGGAGAGTTGGAATTAGGTCTTCTTTGAAGATTTGATAAAACTCTGCACTAAACCCATCTGGTCCTGGGCTTTTTTTGGTTGGGAGATGATTGATGACTGCTTTATTTCTTTAGGGGAAATGGGACTGTTTAGATCATTAATCTGATCCTGATTTAACTTTGGTACCTGGTATCTATCTTGGAAGTTGTCCATTTCATCCAGGTTTTCTAGTTTTGTTGAGTATACCCTTTTGCAGTAGGATCTGATGTTGCTTGGATTTCCTCAGGTTCTGTTGTTATGTCTCTTTTTTCATTTTTGATTTTGTTAATTAACATACTGTCTCTGTGCCCTCTATTTGGTCTGGCTAAGGGGTTATCTATCTTGCTGATTTCTCAGAGAACCAGCTCCTGGTTTGGGTGATTCTTTGAATAGTTCTTTTGGTTTCCACTTGATGTGTTTCAGCTCTGAGTTTGATTATTTCCTGCTGTCTACTCCTCTTGGGTGAATTTGCTTCCTTTAGATCTAGAGCTTCTAGGTGTGCTATCAGGCTGCTAGTGTATGCTCTCTCTAGTTTCTTTTTGGAGGCACTCAGGGCTATGAGTTTTCCTCTTAGGACTGCCTTCATTGTGTCCCATAAGTTTGGGTATGTTTTGGCTTCATTTTCATTAAACTCTAAAATGTCTTTAATTTCTTTCCTTATTTCATCATTGACCAAGGAATCATTGAATAGAGTGTTGTTCAGTTTCAACATGAGTGTTGGCTTTCTCTTATTTATGCTTTTATTGAAGATCAGCCTTAGTATGTGGTGATCAGATAAGATGCATGGGATAATTTCAATATATTTGTATCTGTTGAGGCCTGTTTTGTGACCAATTATATTGTCAATTTTGGAGGAGGTACCATATGGTGCTGAGAAGAAGGTATATCCTTTTGTTTTAGGATAAAATGTTCTGTAGATATCTATTAAATCCATTTGTTTCATAATTTCTGTTAGTGTCCATGTGTCTCCGTATAGTTTCTGTTTCCAAGATCTTTCCATTGGTGAGAGTGGAATGTTGAAGTCTCCCACTATTATTGTGTGAGTTGCAATATGTGCTTTGAGCTTTACTAAAGTTTCTTTAATTAATTTGGCTGCCCTTATATTTGGAGCATAGATATTCAGAATTGAGAGTTCATCTTGGAAGGTTTTACCTTTGATGAGAATGAAGCCTTCCTATATAAAAATAGTAAGTGACCTGAGAAAAAAGTGAAGAAATAATAATTTCCATAATTCTTCAAAAATATAGACTATATTGGGGTAACTCTAACCAAGCAAGTGAAAGTGTTAGATGATAAAATCTTTAAGATATTAAAGAAATCAAAGAAGATATCAAAGGATAGAAGGATCTTCTATGCTCATGGATCAATAGGATTAATATAGTTAAATGCTCATCCTTCCCAAATCAACCTACAGATTTAATGCAATCCTCATCAAAATTCAAAAAATAAAATTTACAGACTTCACAAAGAACTGTTTTCAGCTTCACATGGAAACACACACACACACACACACACACACACACACACACAAGCCCAGGATAGCTAAAACAATACTGAATAATAAAAGGACTATTGGAATTATCACCATTCCCAATTTCAAGTTTTACTACAGAGCTATAATAATAAAAACAGGATAGTTTTAGCATAAAAGCAGACAGGTGATTAAGTGGATCAAATTAAAGACACAGAGATGAATCTGCACACACGGGACACCTGAGTTTTGAAAACAAAGTCAGAAACAGACGTGAGAAAACAGACAGCATCTTCAACAAATGATGGTGGTCAATCTGAATGTCTGTGTATAGAAGAATGCAAATAGATCCATATTTATCACCTGCAAAAATTCAAGTCCAAATGAATCAAAGAACTCAATCTAAAACCAGATACACAACCTGGCAGAAAAGAAACAGGGCACAGACAACCTTGGATTCATTGGCACAGGAAAAGGCTTTCTGAAAAGAACACCATTAGTATAGGCAGCAATTTATTAATGTGACCTAATGAAACTGAAAAGTTTCTGTACTTATGAGAGTAAAATGTAGCAGGCTACAGAATGGAAATAACAGAGAAGAAACAAACAAAAAAAAAGATAGAAAGAATTCATAGTATTTAAAGAACAACAACAACAAAACCAACTCCCCAAAACAAAACAAAAACCCCTCAATATCAAGAAAACAAATAACCCAATGTAAAAATGGGGTACACTTCTAAACAGACAGTTATCCAAAGAAGAAACCCAAATGGTTGAGACAGGTTAAAAAATAATTTAGTATTCCTAGTCATTAGGGATATGCATAGCAAAACTACTTTGAGATTTCATCTTACACCATTCAGAATGACCAAGATCAATAAAACAAAAGGCTGATAATATGGAGTAAGCAGAATACTCATGCATTATTCTTTGGGAGTGTAAACATATAAAACCAATATGGAAGTCAGTATGGTAGTCCTCAGAAAGGTGGGAATTGATCTCCTTCAAGATCCAACTCACTTGACCATGTACCAAAAGGATGCTTCATCCTACTATAGAGATACGTATTCAACTATATTTATAGCTGCATTATTCAAAATAGCCAGAACCTAGAAGTAATATAGATGCCCCAAATACTCAGGTTCTCGCCAAACTATTGGTGGCTATACACAAACTGGTGGTAAGGCTCTGTTACTGAACACAATACTATACATCTAATTGAACATGGAGAAGTTGAGCTGGTGCCTACTTAGAGCCTTCACCTCTATACACTAATTCTTCATGATATTGGAAGATACTCTACACACTACCAAAGATAAAAGGCAAACACCAAGTCAATTACAAACCCTTCAATCTATAATAGTGGCCCACCTATAAGATACACTGGTACAGTAGTGGCACAATGCGTGTTTGAGTAATCAACCAATGTCTGATTTGAGTTAAAGCTCACTTTATAAGTTGGAACTCATAATTAACACTGATTTGGGGCCAAGAACCTGAGACTATATAGGCCAGGGACCCAGGGAAAAAAACAAATACTACTGTGATGCGAAGGAAGTTAACACTAAAATGACTCCTACTGGCATTCAGCTATATTCATAGAACAGTGCCTTGTTCAGCCATCATCAGGGAATCCTTTTCCTGTAGCAGACTGAAACGAATAGAGACCCACATCCAGACAGAGAGCAAGAGATCTTGAAACACTCAGTCCTGAAAGAGATGTCTGTGTTAAATCCTCTCCTCAGGGCTCAGAGAACTGAGAGAAGAGGAGGCAGGAAGAGTATAAGAGCCAATGTTGATGGAAGACACCAAGTCATCAAAGCCTTTTAGACACAATAGGGCTGGCACATATGTGGCCTCACAGACACTGGGATAGCATGCAGAAGACCTGCAATGTTGGCACAAGACGGAGCCCCAGAGGAGAAAGGAGAAGTGAATACAAAATGAAATCAATGGCATGTCTGTGGGCTCTTTGTCTCAGAATTTTTTCAGGGCCTTTAATTTTTTTTTTCTCGATTTCATAAGTCCTTTGCATGTATCTTATGGCTTCTAGTTTTGTGTATATGTGCTTTTTCTTGTTTGGTTGTTTTGTCATATTCCAACTTGTTTGGTTTCCCTTGATCTTATTTTATTATTATTTCTTAGACACCTGTTTCTTTTCTAAGGAGAGGCAAGAGGGCATGGATCCAGATGGGAGGAGAAGTGGGAGGAACTGGGTGGAGTAGGTAGAAGAAAAACGATAATCCAAATACATTGTCTGAAAATATCTATTTTCTTTCTTTCTTTTTTTTTTCTTCCCCAAGATAGGGTTTCTCTGTATAGCCCTGGCTGTCTTGGCACTCACTTTGTAGACCAGGCTGGCCTTGAACTCAGAAATCCGCCTGCCTCTGCCTCCCGAGTGCTGGGATTAAAGGTGTGAGCCACCACGCCCGGCTAAAAAAATGTCTATTTTCAAAAAGGAGATGGCAGCAAGGTTGTTTTTGTAGATGATGAATGATTTTGCTGTTTTCATTGTGCTAATGGGTCACGGTATTCATGTTAAAATAACTGATTTAATATGTATCATTTTACTTTCACCTCAATAAAGCTGTGACAAATGCCAAAGGACATGTTGTGATTGTTTCCAAATTTCCTATTTCTTGTAAATAAGCTTAATAAATGTGAGAGGAGAAAGTTCAACTGAGTTAATAATTTCAGCATTTATCCTGACCAAAGACAGACTCTCTCCCAATGATGCATGTTAAATAATTTTATACATTTGTCCAGGAATATTTTGCTACTAAAAACATGTATGTGTAAGAAGCTTCATATGAGTCAGTGCTGTGACCACTGGATATGATTCCCAAATGCATGTCCTACTCTTCAAATAAAGTAACATTAAAATATCACACAAATAGTAGAAAAACATTGACTACTGGAATGTTAAGACCTGTTTCAGGAAACTAAAAAGCTATATACTTATAATGAACTAAAATGGTCAAATGAACACAGAGGAGAGAATATCAGACGTTAGTAACCAAACAAACCTTCCAAGACATCACAGCACGTATTCATCTTATTCACACTTATCTCATTTATGGAGTTTTTAATTGACTTACTAATTTCGTTCCTATTTCGTTGTGATGCAAACGTATGTGGTAGAATAGGAAAGTTCAGGATTAGAGATGCGTTAACGTGATCTTGACAACTTTTGAGAAGTTCTCACTGCCGCATGACCTTTTCTCACTTACAAAGTTAGTGTGACAAAGGGGTCAGGGAATTTTATTCATAAATATCCAAAGTCTCAAGTTGAAATGTGAGATCATCACGATCCTGAGATGAGCATAGATGGTGTGTGTTTGTGTGTGTGTGTGTGTGTGTGTGTGTGTGCATAGTCACAGGCATATATATATATATATGTATATATATATATATATATATATATATATATATATATATATATATATCTGCAGCATTAGAACTAAGGTAACCCCTGAAGCAACTACATTCAGCCTAAAATGAAAATGTAACAATGATGATACAATGATGATAACAAACAATTTCTGCTTCTGTTTTATGCTATGCCATTTATACTTTATAAAACTGACTTTACAACATAAAAAGAAAAGGCACATTTTATTTAGTATCACAATTGAGCAATAGTTATAAATGGAAATGAATTAATCTTGTCCACTTTATGGCTCATAAACTTTAGTACCTTTTGAAGATATTGAAATAGTTTAAAAATAGAACCTTGAAGCACATTGCTCTCTTTTTCAAAATATTATTTCCTATACATTTTTTTTTCTCAACAGAAAATCATATTTTTCTTTGAGAAAACTACTTTTCAATAGCTGAAGGATAATGTGTGGGTTTGTGCTTCTAGTTAAAGAGCTGTATCCATCAGAAGGCACTGAACTCCCAGCATGGGACCACATCAGCACACTGTGATCTGACTGTGGAACAACAGCCCTGAAACAGCTCCCTGTGATTTGTTCAGAACCATTTCTCAAACAGAAAGTCTTTTGGAAATGACATGAAGCAATTTCCTTTCCATCAAGCTTTAGTCTTGAATCCTATAGTACGGCTTGCGCTCTTATTTCCACATTGTATTTTAAAGTTTCCATTTTAAGGATTTCTAAATTGATTTAACTTACACTCCCAACCAATCTTTAATTGGCAAACAATTTCTTTGAAATGTCAGTCAAATCTACTCATACTCCTCATATTGACAAGATGCTTTTGTTTTATGGACTGTGATGGAAATAGCCTAAGTGGCACCAGACAAGCACAGTGATATTTCAAGTAACTTAATTAATGTGTTCTCACAGTCAAAATTATACATTCTGTTCTCTGTACATGCTGTTAGTTATAACAGTACTTTCATGCACTAAAAATACACGTATCTTCATATGTAAACACATAAACACAGATATGCACAGAATGTTCTTTTTATGCACTCAGATAAAGAAGACTATAACACTGGTAAATTGGATACAGAGTTTATTTGCTGTATTGTTGTGTTAAGTGCCTAGCAAACCCAGCCTTATTGTCTTATTGAAGCCCATAAATATGAACAATATGCAGCTCAGATGAAATCAACTTATGAATGTGGCCACAATAGCCTAGAATTAATTAGGTAACCAAGTTGCTAAAGCAAAGCTCAGACAATGGACACTTGATTAGATTTTCCTCTGTGTTTGTACCTTTTTTTTTTTTTTTTTTTTTTTTTTTAGGTAGGGTAATGCTGAAAAGGTCTATCTTCATGAAATACTAGAAGAAAATGCAAATACTCTGTGGTATATTTATTTCATGAAAAATTCCCCTCGGCATATAAAAACAAGCTGCACTGCTAATTAGTATAAGAAATGAAGCATAGACTCAGGAGCACACAGGCCTCAGAAACAGCAGAGCAGTTGCCACAGGGTTCTACAGGTCTGCATCTGTACCCAGGAGGTTGGGCTGTTCTGCAGCCCTCTGTGCACTGGTCCTGCCAGGATAGAGCTGGCCTCCCAGGAGTTCTGACACAGGCTTACAGACTTACAGGAGATACAAGCTCCAGCTAGAGACAGAAAGAACATCTAACAATAGAGATTAACAGATCCTGAAAGGAAAACACAAGAATCATATCAACAGAAACTAAGACTACTTGGCATTATCAGAACACAGTGCTCCCACCACAGTGAGTCCTGCATATCCCAACACACCAGAAAAGCAAGATTTGTATTTAAAAATCATATCTCATGATACTAGTAGAGGATATTAAGAATGACATAAATAACTCCCTTAAAGAAATACAGAACACAGCCAAACAGGTAGAAGCCCTTAAAGAGGAAACACCAAATCCCTTAAAGAATTACAGGAAAACACAGACAAACAGGTGAAGGAATTGAACAAAACCTCCAAGGATCTAAAATTGGAAGTAGAAAAAAACAAAGAAATCACCAAGGGAGATAACTTTAGAGATAGAAAACCTAGGAAAGAAAACAGGAACCATAGATGCAAGCATTGCTAACAGAATACAAGAGATAGAAGAGAGAATCTCAGGTGAAGAAGATGCCATAGAAAACATTGACACAATAATCAAAGAAAATGCAAAATGTAAAAAGATCCTAACCCAAAACATCCAGGAAATCTAGGACAAGAAGAGAGTGAAGATTCCCAACTTAAAGGGCCAGTAAATGTCTTCAACAAAATTATAGAAGAAAACTTCCCTAACCTAAAGAAAGAGATGCCCATGAACATACAAGAAGCCTACAGAACTCCAAATACTTTGGACCAGAAAGGAAATTCTTCCCATCACATAATAATCAAAACACCAAATGCACTAAACAAAGAAAGAATATTAAAAGCAGTAAGGAAAAATGGTCAAGTAACATACAAAGGCAGAGCTATTAGAATTATACCAGACCTCTCACCAGAGACTATGAAAGCCAATGGATTCTGGGCAGATGTCATACAGACCCTAAGAGAACACAAATGCCAGCCCAGGCTACTATACCCAGCAAAACTGTCAATTACCATAGATGGAGACACCAAAGTATTCCATGAAAAAAAAACAAATTCACACAATATCTTTCCACGAATCCAGCCCTTCAACGGATAATAAAGGAAAAACTCCAAATACAAGTAGGGAAACTACACTCTAGAAGAAGTATAAAAATAATCTTTCAACAAAACTAAAAGATGATAGCCACATGAACAAGATCTCAACTCTAACAACAAAAATAACAGGAAGCAACAACAACTTTACCATAATATCTCTTAATATCAATGGACTCAATTCCCAAATAAAAAGACAAAGACTAACAGACTGGCTAGGTAAACAGGGCACAACATTTTGATGCATATAAGAAACCCACCTCAGGGACAAAGACAGACACTAACAGAGTAAAAGGTTGGAAAACAATTTCCCAAGCAAATGGTTCCAAGAAACAAGCTAGAGTAGCCATTCTAACATCTAATAAACTCGACTTTCAACCTAAAGTTATCAAAAAAGACAAGGAGGGGCACTTCATATTCATAAAAGGTAAAATCTACCAAGATGAACTCTCAATTCTGAATATCTATCCTCCAAATGCAAGGGCATCCACATTAATAAAAGAAACTTTAGAAAATCTCAAAGCACACATTGCACATCACACAATAATAGTGGGAGACTTCAACACCCCACTCTCATCAATGGACAGATTATGGAAACAGAAACTAAACAGAGACACAGTGAAACTAACAGAAGTTATTAAACGAATGGATTTAACAGATATCTATAAAGCATTTTATCCTAAAACAAAAGGATAAACCTCCTTCTCAGCACCTCACGGTACCTTCTCCAAAACTGACCTTATAATCAGTCACAAAACAAGCATCAACAGGTAGAAAAATATTGAAATAATCCTATGCATGCTATCAGATCACCACAGACAATAAAAGACCCCCTGGTGGAATCACCATGCCTGACCCCAAGCTGTACTACAGAGAAATTGTGATAAAAACTGCATGGTACTGGTACAGAGATAGACAGGTAGATCAATGGAATAGGATTGAAGACCCAGAAATGAACCCACACACCTATGGTTACTTGATCTTTGACCAGGGAGCTAAAACCATCCTATGGAAAGAAGACAGCATCTTCAACAAATGGTGCTGACACAACTGAAGGTTAGCATGTAGAAGAATGCAAATTGATCCATTCTTATCTCCTTGTACAAAGCTCAGGTCTAAGTGGATCAAAGAACACCAAGTAAAACCACACACTGAAACTTATAGAGGAGAAAGTGGGGATGAGCCTTGAAGATTTGGGCACAGGGGAAAAAAATTCCTGAACAGAACAGCAATGGCTTATCTGATTAAGAATTGACAAATGGGACCTCATAAATTTGCAAAGCTTCTATAAGGCAAAGGACACTGTCAATAAGACCAAAAGGCAACCAACAGATTGGGAAAAGATCTTTACCAATCCTAAATCTGATAGGGGGCTAATATCCAATATACATAAAGAACTTAAGAAGTTGGACTTCAGAAAACTAAAGAACCCTATTAAAAATGATGTACAGAGCTAAACAAAAAATTCTCAATTGAGGAATACCAAATAGCTGAGAAGCACCTGAAAAAATGTTCAACATCCTTATCATCAGGGAAATGTAAATCAAAACAACCCTGAGATTCCACCTCACACCAGTCAGAATGGCTAAGATAAAAAATTCAGGTGACAGCAGATGCTGTTGAGGATGTGGAGAAAGAGGAACACTCCTCCATTGCTGGTGGGACTGCAAGCTGGTACAACCAATGTAGAAATCAGTCTGGTGGTTCCTCAGAAAATTGGAAATAGTTCTACTGGAAGATCCAGCAATTCCTCTCCTGGGCATATACCCAGAAGATGCTCCACCATGTAATAAGGACACACACTCCATTATGTTCATAGCAGCCTTATTTATAATAGCAAGAAGCTGGAAAGAACCCAGATGTCCCTCAACAGAGGAATGGATACAGAAAATGTGGTACATTTACACAATGGAGTACTACTCTGCTATTAAAAACACCGAATTTATGCAATACTTAGGCAAATGGATGGATCTGGAGGATATCATCTTGAGTGAGTTAACCCAATCACAAAACAACACACATGATATACACTCACTGTTAAATGGATGTTAGTCCAGAATCTCAGAATACCCAAGATATAACTAGCAAAACACATGAAACACATGAAGAAGGAAGACCGAAGTGTTGATACTTAGATCCTTCTCAGAAAGGAGACCAAAATACCCATGGAAGGAGTTACAGAGACAAATTGTGGATCAGAGACTGAAGGAATGACCATCCAGAGACTGCCCCACCTAGGGATCCATGCCATATACAACCACCAAATACAGCCACTATTGTGGAGGCCAACAAGATCTTGCTTACAGGAGCCTGATATAGAGGTCTCCTCAAAGGCTCTACCAGTTCCTGACAAATACAGTCATGGATGCTCACAGTCATCCATTGGACTGACCACAAGTTCCCAAATGAAGGAGCTAGAGAAAGTACCCAAGGAGCTGAAGGGGTTTGCAGCCCCATAGGAGGAACAACAATATGAACTAACCAGTGTTCCCAGAGCTCCCTGGGACTAAATCACCAACCAAAGAAAACACATACAGGGACTGATGGCTCTAGCTGCATATGTAGCAGAGGATGGCCTAGTTGGTCATCAATGGGAGGAGAAGCCCTTGGTCATGTGAAAGTTCCATGTCCCGGTATAGGTTAATGCCAGGGCCAGGAAGCAGGTATGGGTGGGTTGTTGTGCAGGGGGGGGGGGGGGGGGGGAGTGGATAGAGTATTTTCAGAGGGGAAACCTGGAAAGAGGATTACATTTGAAATGTAAATAAAGAAAATGTCTAATAAAAAAAAGGAAGAAATGAAGCATATAATTGAGGTGGTGAGTCCTAGGGCCATCAGTGGTAAGCTTCTGCAAAATATATTTCCAGAGGCTACTGCTCACTTTTGCTCTTTGATATTCTGGCCCATCACCTGCAAGAGTGGTACAATATGAGTTCTGGTCTCCAGGAAATTCCTTGACATTTTCCATCTGATGTTACTATTCCAAGAAGCTCTTGTCTCCAGATGATACTAACAACTTCCCCCAAACTGAAATTTCCAGTTGTTTTTTTTCTTTTCCTTCCTTCCTTCCTTCCTTCCTTCCTTCCTTCCTTCCTTCCTTCCTTCCTTCCTTCCTTCCTTCCTTTCTTTCTTTCTTTCTTTCTTTCTTTCTTTCTTTCTTTCTTTCTTTTTTCGAGACAGGGTTTCTTTGTGTAGTCCTGGCTGTCCTAGAACTCACTCTGTAGACCAGGCTGGCCTTGAACTCAGAAATCTGCCTGCCTCTGCCTCCCAAGTGCTGGGATTACAGGCATGCACTACCACTGCCTGGCTCTAGGTGCAATTTTTATAAGTCAAATAATTTCACCCATGTAAGTAGGACCTAAAAGGACAAGCTATGTCATTTTTACCCAGAGTCCCCTGCTTTCCTCTCTTCCAACAGCTTCCCATCCACACCCTCACTCTTAGAGAAGACTGAGTTTGCAAACTTCCATATTCCACTTAAACAAGATCGAACTGCAAAGTGAGGACTCACATATTTGGAAGCTATTTATATTCACAGCTATATCTTACACCAGCAAGCAGATACTGGGGAAAATCTGCCTGAGCAGATGGAGAAAAGTTCAGGAGAAATGAAGCACATGATTCCAGGTGTCCCCTTATAGAAGAGCTGTGTCAGGAAGTACTTAATTCTCCTAGTTGTAATGGGTGGCTGGCAAAATGCACAAAAGATTGTCAACCATGTAATCACATATGTATGTTTCAGCTTTTACTGGGTTAACACTATTACCAGCTTGAATGACCTCAGTAACTTAGACAAACAACAGGTGTCCATTCTGAGTTGCAATGTGAGCATAAACTTTCCTGGTCACATTAGTGCATCATGACCCAAGGCTACAGGTTCACACTGAGACACCTGTCTGGAAGAATATTTCAAAAGGTCAGACCTTTGTTCTCAGAAGCTTACCCAACATCAGCATCCTTTGGATAGAAGAAAAATCTCTGCTGTATCATGTTTGCATTTCACGAATTTTGTTCATTTCATTCAATTTTATATTTATAAGATTTATCTTTATTGTTGTCTGGATTATGAGGTCTATATTTTTATTTTAACAGTCTACATTTGAGTGCTACAAATTGATTCAATGTTCATGAATATTTGTTGCTAGGTTTTATTATTTTATGTCTCATATTGACATAGACTTTTTTTTAAAGCGCAAACATATTTTTATTTCTAATAGAATTAATTTTTATTAACATGTTGAAAATAACTCCATTCCTTTCTTCCTCCTTTCTCTCTCACAGTAAGACCTATGATGCTAAGCATGTGTTTTTAGCTTGAGCAGCTAGAAACTCAACATCTGACTTTTTTTTTTTTTTTTTTTTAGGAAAGGCCCCTTGGTACTGCAATCTTTATATGCCCCAATACAGGGGAACGCCAGGGCCAAGAAGTGGGAGTGGGTGGGCAGGGGAGCAGGGTGGGGGTAGGAGGTAGGGGGTAGGGGGTAGGGGGGAAGGGGCTTTCCGGATAGCAATTGAAAAGTAAATTAAGAAAAGATCTAATAAAATATTGAAAAAAAAAGACATAGACTTTTTGAGATAGTACTCATTTGTAAATTTTTTGGTTTTGGTGTGAAATGTTCTTTCAAGTTGTTTGACAAATTTTCTAGTAATCTTTTTCTGTGATGGTTTGTAAGAAATTTTAAAATATGTTCTGAAGATGTAGGGGGTAGTATATGTATTGCAAACACCTCTTCAAACTGAATTTTCTCAGCTTTCTGAATTGTGGTGTTTATGAAAAGTTTATAGGAGAATTATTGGTGTGCAGTAGTTTGCATCTAGAACCACAGTACTTGGAAGGCAGGACTAATTTAGTTTAGACTAACCTGGAATATATTAGTGAAATGCTTCTCAAAACAGTACTAACAACAATAATGCAGATAAACAAAAGTTTATAGGTTTTACATAGGTAAATACATCATACTGGTTTATGGCTAGCATTAAGGGTCTTAAATTTATCTAAATTCTCTTTTTTCATATGTAAGATTGCCATCAATTTAGAAATAATTTTACGTGATAAATGATAGGAACACAGAGTCACTATTTCTTGACTCTTCATAATTTATTTAAAAGATTGTATTAAGGCTTTCTGTAACAGAACGTAGAAATTCCAGTAAGTCATGAAATTAAATATATGTGGTCTAGATTCTACATATTCTGTTTTGTTACTGAACTTGTCTATGTCTTCTTTTCTTTTCTTTTCTTTTCTTTTCTTTTCTTTTCTTTTCTTGTTTCTCTTTAAAAATAAATGACATCACTATATTTATTAGAGTTTTATATTTATTCTTGATATCTTTTATGTGGAACCTATAGGTCTAAGTTGTGAATTTTTATCTGTCAATAGATTAATTTGGAGTGAATTTAGAGGTTTTTAAATATTGAGTTTCACTCTTCATATGAATATACATTTTTATTGAGAATTTTATTTTCATCTTTGAAAAATTCTAATACATGTCTTTAGGCTTATACTCAGGTTTAAAACAATCCAAGTTTCTGTAAAGATTTCTTTCTTTCTTTCTTTCTTTCTTTCTTTCTTTCTTTCTTTCTTTCTTTCTTTCTTTCTTTCTTTCTTTCCTCTCTCTCTCTCTCTCTCTCTCTCTCTCTCTCTCTCTCTCTCTCTCTCTCTCTCTCTCTCTCCACCTTCTCCTCTTAGTGCCCCACCCCACTCTCTCCTCCCATTTACCTCTAAAAAGCGGGGAGGCCTTCTTGGGTACCAACCTACAAGTTGACACCACAAGTCACAGAAGAGCTAGGCACATCTGTTCCCACTGAGGCCAGACAAGGCAGTTCAGTTAGGGAAACTGCATCCACAGGCAGGCAACAGAGTCAGGGTCAGCCACTGCTTCAGTTGTTGGAAGACCTGCATGAAGGCCAAGCTGCTCATCTGCTACATATGCGTGGGGTAGGGTGGGAGGGGGTGGAGGCCTAGCCCTTGTATACTCTTTCGTAGGTGCTTCAGACTCTGGGAGCTCTTGAAAGTCCCGGTTAGTTGACTCTGTTGGTCTTGTGTAGTTGATATGGCTTTTAAGGTCTGAGATCTACAGACATCTCTGCCTTGTTATTTCTTAGGGGATTTCCTCTGGAACATAACTTTGTTGTGCATTTATCCTGCTCCCATTCGTTCAGATATTCAACTGTGGCAGGGGACTTGCCTTCCCTAACATTCATGTCTTAACTTTTCAACCAGAATGTCAGTTACCCACATATATGTCTCTTTCTGCCAAATAGGATGTCAGTTTCCAGGGAGGTCTTGGAAATTAAACTGCACTCAACCACTACGCAAAATGGAAGTTTTATTCTAAATAGGTTCAGGAGTCTTTCTTACATTGGAGTCCATCCCAGAGGCAGATTATAAGAGCAAATACCGTGAAAGTCCATACATAGGTGTAGAAACAGCAGCTGGGCCGTTGGTTCAGGTCCAAGCTTATTGTGGCTGACTATACAAAGCAGTTCTAACTGACTTCTGCTGTGATTGGCTTCCAAGAGCACAGAATATAACAGAATATGTAATCAACATGAGCATGAGAAAGTTTCTTAGTAACAGCAGTAACAACACAAGAGAAAGGTTCCTTACAACATTAGTAATAGAAAAAAAAAATGACAGTCTAGACAGGTAACACTTACCTAGGCCTCAGGTGCCAAGGTGCTAAACACATACCAGTGTTAAAACACATCAATGTGTAACTATTTTTGTGACTCTAGGAGAGTGAGATGAAGAGCAAGTTAGAAATTACACAAGGAACATGAATGGCAGTGTGCAAAGGGACACAGAGCTAAGCATGCACTGATCAGTAAATACAAGGTCAGAAGTTTACATTTGGTGCTACCTAGAACGAAAATGTAAAGCACACAATATGCTAAAACCATGGAAGAATTTAGAAAATAATTTAAAATATTTATGAATGAAGATAAAAGGCAACTATAGTGGGAAAGAACATAAAATAGTGACATTCTTTAATGACAAGAGTATGCTCATTTTTTTCAAGCTATAAGAAAGCAAAACATTCAGAGGGCTGGGAGAGTGGTTGGAATTCTCAATGTGGAAATTTCACTGAAGCAGGGCAAACAGAAGGTCCCTGGGGAAACGCTGGGTCTGCAGGCAGTTAGAACCAAAAAGAAGAGACCAGTTCTTGGCGGTGGAAAAACACACGTGGCTGATTTTTTTTTCTACTTGAACTTCGTTGCTAAAGTGAAAAAATAGCTGAGGGTTCTGAGATGGAACAGCTCAACAGCTAAATCAAAGCAAAGACTAGGGATGAGTAATGCAATTTAAACATTTGGCTACTGTCATCTGAGAGGACTAATGCATGCTAAAATAATGAGGAACAAAAGACATAAAGTCTAGGTATGAGTGTGCTATTACTAATCTGTCTCAAACTCTATTTCCTAACTTGCTCTATGTCTCCTTAGAAGGTCTATCAGGAAGGGAAAGATTAATTCACTGAAAGCATTTCTGAAGATCAGAAAACACCTTGGAGACAATTTGACAGAATGGCAATCAGTCTTAGGTCTAACGAGAGACTTACAGGAGGGATTCAAGGCCCAGCTTCCTCATTCACTAGCTGTGTGACTTGAGCCTTGTCTTCTCTGGTTTCATACCTAACTTTAGAAACAGTGTGTTATTAACGTCCATCTTAGGCTGTCATGGAATTCAATGCAACAACGCTCGACTTTCCTGCATAATACGAAGCAAGCATTCAAGCAGGCATTAGCTACTCTAGCACAAACGTGAAGACTTTGCTACTGGCTCAGTAACTGTAATAATGCATTTCTCAGAACACTGTACTACTGATGGCTAGGCGTTAGTAAAGTTAAATCACATCTAGGAAATGTTTCCA
The DNA here is from genome assembly GCA_902729485.2 of Mus minutoides. Lineage (NCBI taxonomy): Eukaryota > Metazoa > Chordata > Mammalia > Rodentia > Muridae > Mus > Mus minutoides. Next base: position 36,052 of record CACVCL010015158.1, on the reverse strand, counting down.
TTCACACTTTCCTCACTCACTTAATAGATTTTTGCAGAAATCACTGTCAAAACAGAGGGAAGCTCTAACTTGTTAATTATGTCTACAAAAAATTTAAATACATAAAAGTTCTTTTTAGTTTACATTATATTCCCAGGTCAGCTCTTGATTTTAAAAGGATATTTCCATGACTTGTGGGAAAATTTTCAAGGTTAGAAGAATGTATTCTTATTCTACAAATGGTTTAAAGAAAAATCAAGGCAGACTCCTGTCCAAATTAACCAGGAAGCCAATCAAAGCCCTTGTTCCCTTCACAAACAAGATGGCCAGAACCAGGCCTCAGAATTTAGTTTGTAGTGTCTCTGTTACTGGTTGTCTTATTTTAGATAAATAGCTGCATTTTATCAGTCATAAACATGCTAACCAAGAGAATAAATATAAATTCCTGGCATGACATTTGGCATGTTTTAAAGTGATGAAAAGCAAAAAATTTTAATATTATCACTGCAAATCACCTACTAGAGTGTATAAACTGACTTCTCTAGAAGTTATCAAGCCATATGCTGTCAACACTGATGGCCTGTATGATCTAAACCTATGAAAAAGTCATTCACTTTCACCACAACCTCACCAGCATCTGCTGTCCCCTGAATTTTTGATCTTAGCCCTTCTGACTGGTGGGAGGTGGAAGGTTGTTTTGATTTGCATTTCCCTGATGACTAAGGATGTTGAACATTTTTTCAGGTGCTTCTCAGCTACTTGGTATTCCTCAGTTGAGAATTCTTTGTTTAGCTCTGTACCCCATTTTTTAATGGAGTTATTCGAATTTCTGGAATCCAGCTTTTTGAGCTCTTTGTATATATTGGATATTAGTCCCCTATCAGATTTAGAATTGGTAAAAATCCTTTCCCAATCTGTTGGTGGCCTTTGTGTCTTATTGACAGTGTCTTTTGACTTACAGAAGCTTTGCAATTTTTTGAGGTCCCATTTGTCGATTCTTGATCTTACAGCATAAGCCACTGCTGTTCTGAATATGAATTTTTCCCCTGTGCCCATATCTTCAAGGCTTCCCACCACTTTCTCCTCTATAAATTTCAGTGGAGGTCTTTGATCCACTTAGACTTGAGTTTTGCACATTGCTGGTGGGATTGCAAGCTTATACAACCACTCTGGAAGTCAGTCTGGTGGTTCCTCAGAAAATTGGACATAGTACTACCAGAAGATCTATCAATTCCTCTCCTGGGCATATACCCAGAAGATATTCCAACTGGTAATAAGAACACATGCTCCACTATATTCATAGCAGCCTTATTTATAATAGCTAGAATCTGGAAAGAAACCAGATGTCCCTCAACAGAGAAAGGGATACAGAAAATGTGGTACATTTACATAATGGAGTACTACTCAGCTATTAAAAACAATGAATTTATAAAATACATGGACAAATGGATTTATCTGGGGGATATCATCCTTAGTGAGGTAACCTAATCACAAAAGAAGTTATTAAATATGTACTCACTGATAAGTGGATATTAGCCCAGAAACTTAGAATACCCAAGATACAATTTGCAAAACACAAGAAAATCAAGAAGAGGGAAGACCAACGTGTTGATATTTCATTCCTCCTTAGAATAGGGAACAAAATACCCATGAGAGGAGTTACAGAGACAAAGTTTGGAGCTAAGACGAAAGGATGGACTATCAAGAGACTACCCCACCCGAGGATCCATCCCATAATCAGCCACCAAACCCAGATACTATTGCATATGCCAGCAAGATTTTGCTGAAAGGACCTTGATATAGCTATCTCGTATGAGGCTATGCCAGTGCCTGGCAAATACAGAAGTGGATGCTCACAGTCATCTATAAGATGGAACACAGGACCCCCAGTGGAGAAGCTAGAGAAAGCACCCAAGGAGCTGAAGGGGTCTGCAATCCTATAGGTGGAACAACAATATGAACTAACCAGTACCCCCAGAGCTCGTGTCTCTAGATGCATATGTAGCAGAAGATGGCCTAGTTGGCCATCACTGGGAAGAGAGGCCTCCTGGTATTGCAAACTTTATATGCCCCAGTACAGGGGAATGCCAGGGCCAAGAAGTGGAAGTGGGTAGGTAGGGGAGCAGGGCGGGGGGAGAGTGTAGGGAACTTTTGGGATAGCATTTGAAATGTAAATAAAGAAAATAGCTAATAAAAAAATTAAAAATTCAAAAAAAGTCATTCACTTTGAATGTTTACATGAGACTCATGGTAGATATAAAATTTGTGATGATTTTTAAAGGAATTTAATGAGAATGAATTATCTCATCCTTTATCTCTCATACATTGAAGTACTATGTATTGTCTTGAGAAATGTCTATCAGTGATGAACTGAAGACTTGGGCTATATAAATATAATTTATTAAATACATATACAAAGAAATGTTTTTTCTTAAACCAAAGAAGTCAAATCTTGCTGAGGAAGATTTCTGCTTGCTTCCCCCTTGTGCTTATATTTCTTTTTTGCTCTTGAATATGAAGAACATTTTTAAGTCTAGCCAGAACATTATTACTTTTTCGTTTAGTCTTCTCTAAGATCATTGAGATGAGAATAAAATAATTTTATTATGATATGACTAGGTTCTTTATACTTCAAAGCAGAAGGGGCTTACTTTTGTTTCCTGGCATCTAGAAGCCACAGACTCATGTAGACTACTGAGATTCAGAAGAAAAACACCCAAAAGTTCCGGAATTTAATATTTAAATTTTATTATTGAGATTTTATAAATGTGTCCCATGAGATATGATCATTCTAACTCTCATACCATCTTTTGACTTCCATATTCATCCCAAAGTTACCCTTCCAACTTAATTTTTTCTTTTCTCCTCCTCTTCCTTCTCCTCTTCCTCTTTCCTCTTCTTCTCTTCCCCTGTTTGTCCTCTTCCATTCCCTTCTCTCTTTCTTCTTCAATAGCATTCTAAGTGGAATAAGTGTTGCTGAAATGTGTAGGAGTTGAGATGTCCACTAGAGCATGGGAAACCTACCAATGACCACACCCTCACAAAGAATGTGTATCCAATATTTCTTAACACAATTAGTGTACAGCACATTTCTTTCCACAAGAAAGTTAATACAAAATACATGTCTGACATGTTTGTCATAACCCTCTACGTGATGATAATACTTAACATTTATGGAGCAATTACTTCACATCCTGTACCATTTCAAACCCTCAATGATCCTCCTAAGAGTACCACAAGGTGACTATTATGCATTATTCACATTTTAAAGTTGAGAAACTGGGGTGCAGAAAAGGTGAGTTCTATGCACTATGTGGTTCCTCAGTTGGAGGTACTGGTGGACTGTGCATCCAGCTACTCAGACTCTAGAGTAGACCCAGGCACTCTGCTTTTCTTCAATCCACATGTTGCAAAAGCTCATTATAAAGCTGGCATTGGATAACCTGCATACTCCTGTTGATGTGCAAATCCCTTCACAAAGCCTCATTATATCACAAGCTATCACACGCCAAACACTCATTATGAGGGAGTTTCTCATCTCATAATTTTAGTGCATTGCTTAACTTTGCAAGTGATTATAGTTGGTGAACTATAGATCACTTCCACATTACAACAATTAGAATTATATCTTTGAGTTTTAAAGAATCTACCAAATATATAAATTAATTTACTAATTAGAATAACTATATTTTGATGAAAACAAATCTTAGAAGACTCGTAAAAATCATTCATTAACATTTTATAGGGCTTAGTTTCATATTTTTTAAACTATAGATGAATGTTTTGGTACTTGTTTTTCCCCTCACTAATCATGTTATAGATCATAACAAGGTTTTAGGGCTATATTGCTAGAACAAAATGCTGCTGATAGAAAATATTTGAGAAAACCCAGACACGAAGCTTCTCGTCTTCTTTCCTCTTCTGTGTTCCTATTAGACTAGTGGTAAATGGGTGTGTTTCTGTGAGTGTGTACTGGGTCAGGCACCAATCTACACTAACAGGGGTCAGAATGTGGCTCATGGGCAAAGGCAAAGCACTGGCTTCTGAGATATTTCTGGTCCTTAGATCTTAGAGAATGGGGACGAGTGGCAAACTAAGGGTCCTGTAAACCTGTAGTTTATAGGCAAGATGTAGGATTGGGAACTGATTCTTTTCCAAGAAGATTCATTTAGACTAAGGCTGGCGGTATCTGTGCTATTTTGTTTTGGTTCCATATAGTTCAAAGATATTTATTAAACGTTCACTGGTCCTTTGTTCGTATAGAAAGGAGCATATTCTCCATAGGGCTGAGACTTTGTCTTCTATCAGAGTAGATGTTCTTAACTTTAGTTCCCAAGGAAAGATTGTGATGTAAGTTCATTTGACTATGGAAGAAAACTTTTGCAAAAGTACCATTGATGTTTCTTGGGGTTTGGGGATCCACTGTTTCACCTTTTAAAAGCATTGTCTTTGTTTTTTTTTTTCTTTTTTTTTTTTTCTTATTTAGAATATTTTGTATGTGAATCTGATTTGATTGTTACCATCTTAAAAGTTTATAGGGTTGTATGAAGGCTAAAATACATCCTGTTTGCAATAATTACTTTTTGTGTACTTAGAATGTCTATTTTTTTATACACTTGGAATAGAGAGCTTTTCTTTCACAATCTATCAAAATCAAACAGTTCTACAAGCTTGTAACTAACTTATTTGAACTCTATGTGTGAGTATCTATAAAACAGGGAAGGAAACAAGTCACATAATAGAGTTGAGCAGATGGGATAGATTCAAAAGGAAACACTTGGGGATAAAAGAGACCCAGCTGTGATGATTGTGGGTAAGTGCTACCCTTTGTAATTTGAACTATCATGGATTATGGAATTATGGATTTTGAAAAGAATATCAAGTCATACAGATCTTAGTTTCATTTCCAAAATCCTAGACACACCAAGGCTTCAGTTAGCAGATTCCAAAACTGACGGGAGTAGCAAGACATTTTTTCTTTCTCTTTGCCTTTTTTATTAAAAATAGAATTTTTATAGAATATATTCTGATTATAGGTTCCCCTCTCTCTTCTCCAGTTACTTTCTACCTCCTCTCCATTCAGTTCCTTTTGGTCCCTCCTTGGAAAACAAACAGCTATATCAGAAATAATAATGAAATTAAATAAAATTTGCGGAGAAACCCTTCTATTTAAGGCTGCAGCCTACCATGTCTGGATAACTCCTCTGAGCTTGGCACACAATGTAGGACTCCTTTTCCTAGCAGTGCTTCCTCTTTTCTGCCTGACCTTATTTGGGGAGCCTTACCCCAATATCCTTTACCTGGAGAAGGTTGAGTAGGTTTTGGCAAACCTGTAAATTCAACTTCCTCTTTCCTGGTAAGAGATTGCCCAACTATCTGTTAAATCGTCCATATGTAGCAGAAGATGGCCTAGTCGGCCATCATTGGGAAGAGAGGCCCCTTGGTATTGCAATCTTTATATGCCCCAATACAGGGGAATGCCAGGGCCAAGAAGTGGGAGTGGGTGGACAGGGGAGCAGGGAGGGGGGAGGGGGAGGGGACTTTTGGAATAGCATTTGAAATGTAAATTAAGAAAATATCTAATAAAAAAATTGGAAAAAAAAAGAGATTGCCCAGCAAGTCCGTGGGATTCCTAACTGCCTCTCCATGCAAATGAGGCATCTGCAGTACTTTAAACTCCAAACAATGATTTATATTCACCCTGAAAACTCCTTCCTACCCTCCAAAGTTCATATGTAACCCTTGTCTACCTCAAATAAGGTGTATGTACTCAAGCTGATTCATTGAAGATTGTCTAAGACAGCTGTCTCACTGAGTGCCATGTAAAAGTGCTATAATACCAAAATCCTCTGTGAAGCTCCCCGCCTTGCCACATACCTCAAAACATTGCCAGCCAAACTGGGACCCTGTAGACCCCACTTGCTCTGGGTCCTGCTTCACTCTTCTGGCCCTGTGTGTAACAGCATCTGAACACCCTGACAGAGAAAGCTGACACCCACAAAACTACAAAAATAGGATTTTAAAATATCAGTATAGGAGAAAACCAAAACCAAACCAAACCAAACCAAAACAAACAAACAAAAAAACCAAAATACCAGAAACAAAACCAAAACCCATCCCAAGCCAAACCAACTCAACCCAACCCAAACCAAACAGGAAAAGGCACAAGAAATATACATAGACATGGAGATATGCATGTTTGCACACACAGGGATTTTAGGATCGTGAAAGGCAGCCTGGTTCTTGGTTGAGTAAAGGTTGGAAACTCCAGTGACCCTAAATGGACAGCAGGAGTTTGCCTGATTTCGGAACACTAGGCTCCTGACACAAGGCTGCAGCCCTCTATATATTTGTGGCTATCAGTCACATAAGAGCAATGCCCCCAAGCCCCTCCACAGGTAGAGGATGTGACCTGTGGTCACTTAGCCTCAAGACAGATCTCCATTTTAATGAGATACCTAAAGGCTCTGAGGCTTAGCCAATAAACAGACACTCCTCCCTGTAAAAGATATTTAACCTCAGGCCTACCCTGAGAACTGGGGAATAGTTTTACTCATCCACTTTCCACCATGAGAATAAATGCCTTAAAACTATGGACTGTCTCTTTTCACCAGGATCCACTGTGGGGAGCCACAGAGAAGGCCTTGCCTATAGATCCATGTCTAATCTCCAGTACAAGACCTCTCTGTGTTCCCAGATACTACCACTAAACTAAGCCAGTCCCCTGCCAACAAGTCTAGGACTCCTGTTTCCCTACAGGCCCAGGGGACCCCTGAGCCAGCTCTGGCTGTTCCAAGGACCTCAGACTGTACTCACCCACTCCTGGAGCAGTGTTCTGCGGTTTCCCATAGCCCAACACCCACCCGGGCGTGGCATAGCTAAGCTAGTCAAAACTCCCTTGTCCTGCCTCCCCAAGTGGCTGTAGCCCTGTGGAGGAGTGAATACTGGACCCCTTTAACCCTACAAGGAATCTCATAAAAATACAAAACCAGAAAGCCAGAAGCCATAATATATTTGCAAATAACCTATAGGGTTAAAAAAATGTCCTGATGGTATTATTATCAAAAGACCTCCAAAGATGCCATTGATTTGTCTCTGTTGGCCATCTTCTAGTGGGCACAGAACCTACCCCTAAGAGTGCTTTTATTTTTCCCATTTGAGATTCTTTTAAAGGTCATAATTTTTTGTTGTTATTTGCAAGAGGTTATCAAGTGGAGTCAGAATCTGGGTAAGGGATGGGGACATGAATCCATACCCCTTTCAGCTCCAGGATCTCATCTATTGCAGACTTGGGCAGGCCCTAGGTATTCTGTTGAAGTCTCTGTGAGTTCATATGTGTATTTGATCCTGTTAATTTAGAGAGCCTTGCTTTCTTGGTATCTCTATTCTCTCTGACTCTTACACTCTCCTCTTTTGCAGAATTCCCTAGTTCCTGAGTTGAGGGATTTGATAAATCCCTTTTGGGGGCGGGGTGAGGTGGACTGAGTGTTCTAAGGATTCTTACTCTCTGCCTTTTATCTAGCTGTGGGTCTCTGTATTTATTCTAATCTACTGAAGGAAAAAGCTTTTCTGATGATGGTTGAGCAAGGTACTAATCTATGAGTATAGCAAAATGTCAAAAGCAGTCATTTTATTGCTAACTTTCTTTAGCAGAATAGTAGTATTTGGTTTTACTCCAGGTCCTTGGACTATCTAGTCTTAGGTTTGTGACCACCTAAAAGGCATTGGATGTGCATTCCATGTCGTGGAATGGGGCTTAACTCAGATAGTGGTTGGTTACTCCCACAAGATTTGTACTACTATGGTACCAGTGTGTTTTTCAGGCAGGTTACTCTCTTAGATTGAAGGTTCTCTAGCTGGGTTGGTAACATGGAGACTAGTTTGTGGTGGTGAAGGCTGAAAGGAGGCAGTAGCTTAATTTCTCTTTGTTTACTGAGTTATGGAGATATCTTCAGAAATAGTGCTTTCACATTGTGGAGAGTCACCAATAGCTTTGTCAATAGCCTGTGTTGTTTGGGGTTCTTATGGGACCTATTTGGCTAACCACTCAATTAGATACAACATATTCCTGGTACTGGAAGCTTCACTTGGTAATGAGATTTCTAGCTCCATCTCCTCTGTTATTTCTGATTTCATGTAGACTGCCTTCATATATGCATATATTATCGGGAGCTTCTACTCTATTAGATTTTTTATATGACTCCTCAAAAGGTTCTTAGTTTTAACTGTCACTAAAATCTTCAGCCACTCACTTTGTCTTTCATCCCTTTCTCTGATCTTCCCAATACAGTCAGTCACCCACCCATCATTCATTCTTAACTACCTATTCTACTTGCCCTTTCTATTGAGAGATACTCCTCCCCTCTATTCTATTACTCTATGACTAATCTCTGTGGTTATATAGATTGTAGCATGTTTATCAATGTCTGAACAGCTAGCATCCTCATTAAGCAAATAGATGCCATGTTTGTCTCTCTTAATTCACTCAGGATAATTTTTTCTAGTTCCATCCATTTATATACAATTTTCATAATTTCATTTTTAATTGACTTAGTCATAGTTCATTTTTAAATGTAGCACTTTATTTTACCCACTTACCTGCTGACAGATATCTAAGTCGTTTCCAATTTATGACTGTTATGAATAGAGCTTCATTGAACATGGTTGACCAAGATCCTCTTCGTAGGATGAAGCATCCTTTGCGTTTATGGCTAAGAGTGGTATAGCTGGAGCTTGAGGTAAAGTGATCCCCACTACACTGATTTTCAAAGTGATTTTATAAGTTTGTACTCCCACCAGCAACGAATGAATGTTCCCTTTACTCTACATTCTCACCACCAAGAGATGTCTGGAGTGGAAATTTCTGGTTTCTTTGGAGATTCAGTTGTGTCATGTGATGTTTTTCTGGAAACTGTTTTATGAGAGTTTTTTTTTTTTTCTGAAGTAGACACATGGGGGGATGTTTTGCTGAGAATAGAAATGTGTTTTTCTGGGTGTGTCCTAGAAAACAGGCGTGTGATGTTTTCTAGAGCAGATACTCGAGAAGACACCTGATGTTTGGAAAGGATATAAGTATAACTCAACAGACAGTGGACAATGCTGTGGCTTTGGTTTAACTCGCCGTCTTTGATTGGCAGAGGTTCATGGTTTCTTCTGACTTGAACTGCCATTGCTGATTCATTTATGGTGTTTGAAAGTGGATGAAGCTCCCACTGCTGATCCTTATGAACCAAATTGCTGATATCCTGACAATAAAGATTGGAATTACCCTAAGGAACCATTTCTAAACACATTCACATCCTCCTTTGCCCTATTCATTTTTCCTTTCCAGTACCTCTGATGGGTAATGGGCTAGAAGGGAAGTTAAAGCATTTAAGAACCCTTATTAAAGTAGATTTTGAAAAATATAAGCCTACAGATATCGTTTGTTTTATTGATCTATTTTGCTTTGTATAAGATGAAATCGTTAAAAAAAAAAGCCATTTTCATTGTTCCTTTGTGAATTTCACATGGTGCACCTCAATCTCATTCCTCTATGTGCCCCTTCCCTCATTCCTGCATGCTACCCTTGCAAAGTCTTTCCCAACAGAGAAAACAAATCTCATTGTGGAAGCTATAATTGAGTCACAGTGTGTCCCAAAAGTACACCTTTTTGTCCAGACTTCTTCATTTGCAAATGTTTATTACAAAGACTTCTGGTTTGACACAAGGCCTCTGGCTTCTGCTGTTCTATCAGTACTGAAACGTCACTGGAACCCTTCTCAGATATTCTGTTGTGTCATAGAGATCCTGTAGTTTGGATCTGTAAAAAGAGCCCCCTTCAGATACTCCAATAGTTCATTGATAGGGTAAATGTTGGGGTAGGCCATTCAAAGCCCTAGATCTGGGCCTGAGAGGTATTTGAGTTGGCCAGCCTGACTGGATTTCCCATTCTCACCCCATTGGGGCTGGCTTACTGACAACTCCCACAACCAGGGCCCCTTGACCTTGCTGCTGAGGTGAGGTTAAAGGGACACTCCCCCAAGTGTTGCAGTTAGTGGGGGATGTGGCCAGTTCTCCCACACTTATCAGCCAAGTGTCAACTCTCCTGCCTGACATAGGCAGCTAGGGATGAGGGACAGGAAGAAGGCATCTCTCCCCAGTCTGCTCTCTCAGCTGCTGTAGCAGGTGAGGGACAGGGCCAGTCCTCCTAATCTCATGATACCAGAGCCAGTTCTCCTGCCTGCTGTAGTTGGCAAGGGGCAAAGCTTGGGGAAGGCATCTCTCCCTTGCTCACACTACTATACAGCTGACCAATTGCGAGGCCAGTTCTCCCATGCTCACATCCTTGGGGTAGCTTACCCATTTGGTGGAAACCATGGTTTTGTTCCAGGGATTGGCATCTGAGTGCTTTGCAGATGGCTCACCTTGTGAGAAATACCCAAGGGTTGCTCCTGTGTGCCTGGCATATACCATTGTGACATTATTTGCAGCCTCAGATGCCTTTCCTGGGACTGGCTGTGGGGTGATCCCTTTCCACCAGTATAATAATATATATGCTCTTGATAGCTTTTTCTATCACTTTGTCTGTACTGGGTTCAATGATGGCATAATAGAAATTTCTTAGTAATTCTAAGGTGGATTTATTCAAAATATATGATGGAATTGAAATAATAATTATTGAATGAACTAAAAATTTAGTGAAAGTTTGATGAAGAACAAATAAGAAACCATGCAGTTTTCCTGGGGTACACAATTATTCTCAGAAAATTACATAATGCACACTAAGAAAGTAGCCCTTGCAAGAACTGATTAGGGAAGTAAATGAATACACATGAACATGAAGACATTAGTTCAAGAACAAGGAATTCATCCTGTAGATGCCAAAACCTCAAGTAGTTAGAAAATAGAAAAGGTTGGTCAAGAGTCAATAAGATCTTGTGCCAACAAATATATTTTCTCATTATGGCCATTGTTGTGGAGGACAAAATTTAAAATACTGTTGATGTAGACTCAGATAAAAACTTGTAGTAAGTGTTTAAGACACAGTGTGCTAACCACAATGATCATAGAGATGTGCTTAATTATGAGCCCATAAGGTTACATATCTTCCTGAAGAAAATAAAGCATATGCAAAATAAACCCATAAAAATACTTCAGAGAGCTATGATCTGGTTTCTTGGAACTTGTTTGAGGAATTAAAATTGAAACTATATATTTTATGACTTTGAAATGAAATAAACACAGAGGCCTGAGCTAGTTGGGGCCATCTCCTGTACAACAAGTTCATGGTCATCTCCTTCATCACTCTGACATCACATCTATGTCGTTGGGGTCTTTGAAACTCACTGGAGCTGGACTCCAGCACCCACTCTCCTGCCATCAAGGTCTCCTCTACTGTGTCGCCCACGTGAGGTATGGAACCTGCTCTTCTGAATGCTGGAGCAGGTGAAGATTTAGGCAGCTCTACTGTTCTTATAGTCACATCAGGACCAGCTTTCCTACACTTATGCCCTCACGACCAGCTCTCACCATGATCTCACCACCAGCTCTACTCTGCTGCCCAGGTGAAATGCAGGGCCCACTCTTCCAAGTGCTGTAGCTGGTAAGGGGCAGGGCCAGTTCTCCTGTTCTCCTGACCTCTGGGCAAGGTCTTTCACGGGTGGTGAAGGAGAAGAGGGGCAGAGGGTATTTCTCCCTTAGCCATGCCACCGAATGGGGAACTAGTGGCAGGGACATCTCTCCTGTGCTCCTATCCTCTTTAAAGTACTGCAGCTTAATAGCTATGGGGTCAGCTCTCCTGGTCTGTCCCAAGGGGCAGCTCTCCAGAAATTCCTAAGTGAGGGTTAAGACTAATTCTGCAGCACAGCTCAGATATCATGTCCCTGGGGCAGCAGTTCTAACCAGAACCATCCACCTGGCCTTTAGTGGTAACTTACCCCTGCTGCTGTGGGTCCACAGAGCCAGACACGACCCCCAGTGGCAGCACAGGCCAGGATCCTACCATAGTCCCAGTTGGCATCACTGACTACTCACAACAGGCTTGTTCCTCACTACCCTTAGAGCCTCCGTTTCTGCCTGTCTTCATTGTGCCTGAACAATTTTTCTGTTTCTCTCTTGCATTTTTTGAACACTTACTTGCTCCTCTTAGTGGTTCCTGGGGTCTCTGAGTATCTGGGGCTACTCAGACTACTCTCAGGAGGAAAATGCACAATTCGTGCATTATGGCACTGGGCAGGGGTCATATTGGGCATTGTCTGCCCTTGACCTCCACCACCACTCCCATTCCCACCTGTGTGCTGCAGGACTGATAGTCATCTCAGGATAGCTCGTGTCTGGACCCCATGGTGCTGGTCTGGTGGTACTCTCAGGCTCATTCCTCATTTGGTTCTGTCAACTGGTCCATGCGTGGGTTGACTTTCTTGGGCTCACTTTTGCTCTGAGTTCCAGAGCCAGACTGGGTTCTTCTAGTCTCCCTGAGAGCCAGTCTGGGCTTGTATGGCACCAAACTGATTGTCATCTCAGGCTAGCTAACTGTCCTGGACCAATGCCCATGACTGGTGGTTGGCTCTGGCTTGCTTTTTTTTTTTTTTTTTTCAGGGAATGTTAGGCTACAAACAATTCAGATGTTCACAGATTAGAACATTGAGTGTAGATAGCCTCTTTCTTCTCTGCCACCTACTGATGCACATGTGACATAGCAGCCACACCAGTAACACCTCTAGGGGAAACAAAATGAAATCTTAAAGTTGGAATTTTGATGGGGATTGAACTGAATCCATAGATTGCTTTTTAAAAGGATTGCTATGTTTTCACTATATTAATTTTACTGATCTGTAGCCATAAGGATATGTCTCTCTTCCAATATCTTCCTCAACATCTTAAATTGCTTGATTTGAGTTACCCTAAGATATTTCATATTTCTAAAGGCTATTCTGAAAGGTATTATTTCCCTCATTTCTTTTTTAGTCCATTTTATTTGTTTATAGAAAGACAAATAATTGTTAACTAACTAATAAGTTATAGGAGATTCCTGGTAGAAATTCATGAATATATATATACTATTAAATTGTCTGAAAACAAATGATTCTTTTACTTCTTCCCTTCCTATTTCTATTCACTTGATCTTCAGTTGTTTTAATGGTCAAGTTAAGACATCAAGTACTACATTGAATAGGTGTGGAGAGAGTGGACAGCCTTGTCTTGTTCTGGATATTAGTGGACTTGCTTTGGATTTCTCTTCCTTATGTTGATGTTTACTGAGAGCTTACTCTAAGTTGACTTTTTAATGTTGAAGTATAGTCTTTGTGTCCCTCATTTCTCCAAGACATTTCTCCTGGTGGGGTGCTGGATGGTGTCAAAGGCCTTTTGTAAATAAGATGAACATTTTCTCTTTTATTGTGTTTATATGACAGATTACACTTATGAAATTATCTATGCTGAATTATCCCTGAATCTCTTGGAAAGAGAGTACTTTATCATGATGGATGATCTGTTTGAAGTATTCTTGGATTTTGTTTATAAGTATTTTACTGAGAATTTTTTCACAAGAGAAGTTGGTTTATTATTGTCTTTTTGTTAGATATTTATGTGGTCTGGGTATCAGGGTAACTGTGTTCTCATAAAACAAATTGGGCAATGCTCCTCTGTTTCTATATTTGGAATAAGTTAAGGAATATTGGTGTCTACTTGTCTTGGAAAGCCTTCTAGAATTCTGTGCTAAAACTTATCTGATGGGCCTATTTTTTCCAGATATTAAGATGGCCATACCAAGCTTGCTTCTTGGGGCCATTTGCTTGAAATATATCTTTTATATCTTTGTGCCATTAGGTGTTAGCTATCCTTGATATTATGGTACACATTTTTGGATACAGAAAGAAGGATGGATCCTGGTTTCATATCCGTTCTTTCAATGTGATCCATGCTATATTTATTTGGGAATGTAGACCACTGATGTTGAGAATTTTCAGTTAGCAGTGTTTGTTGATTCCTCTCTCCCCCACAGGCTTGCTGTTTGGAATTATTTATTCTGTGGCTTTTCTTGGATATGGTTTTTCTCTTCGGGTTGAACATTTCCTTCTAGTACCTTCTTAGGGCTGGATTTGTTAATAGATTCCGCTTAAGTTTCATTTTATCATAGACTTTATCCATCTATTGTGATAGAAAGTGTTACTGGGTAGAGAAGTAAGAGCTGACTTCTGTGATCTTTTAGATCCTGTAGATCATCTGTTAGGCTCTTCTGGCTTTTAGGGTCTCCATTGAGAAGTCATGTGTGCCTTTATATATTAGTTGGTCTTTTCCCCTCATAGCTTTTAATATTCTTTATTTGTTCTATACATTTAATGTTCTGATTATTATGTGCCAAGGGTACTTTCTTTTCTGATCCAATCTTTATAATACTCTGTATACTTCTTATGTCTTTATAGATATATTCTTTAGGTTAGAAAAATTTTCTTCTATAATTTTGTTGAAAACAATTTTCTGTGTATTTGAGCTTGGACTCCTGTTCCTAGTTCTATTTTTCATTCATTTGGTCTTTTCTTAGTGTCTCGGGTTTCCTGAATCTTTTGAGTTTAGATTTTGTTTTGATTTAACATCATGTTTAATTGAGGTATCCATTTCTTCTATGGTGCCTTCAATGGCTGGCATTCTTTCTTTGAACTCTTAAATTCTGTTGGAAAGGCTTTTGTGTGAGTTCCTAAATTTTTGATTTCCAGTTTTCTATCACTTTGGGTTTTCTTCATTTATTCCTTTTCTACTTGTGAGTCTTGAATTGCTTTTTTTATTTTCTTCCTCTGTTGTTTGCATTTTCTTAGATTTCTTTACCATATTTATTCATTTCCTCTTTAAGGGCCTCTGACATATTTATAAAGGCTATTTTGAAGCCCCTGTTTTGTGCTTTAGCTACATTTAATTTTGCAGGGTTAACATTGTAGTGTTACTGGGCTCTAGCAGAGAAATATTATCTTGGCCGTTAATAGGTGTATTTTTAAGCTGCTGTCTAGGTATATGGATTTGGAATGTGTTTAATCCAGGTACTGATATTTGGACTTGTCTTTTCCGGGTTGGTGTTTTGTTTATTTATTTCTTCTTCCTCTCTGGGACTTAAGAGAATGTGATGGTTGGGGGTTGCATGGTAGAAATTACTTCTGAGATCCTCCCAGGTGTCTCAATGGAAATTTGCCCAATGGAAATTCCAGATAGAATATCTTCCTTGTTATTGGGAGCTGAAATTTAATGATGAAGATGGGTTAGAAGTGTGTGGGGATGCTTGAGGATTACATAGGATGGAGGAAGCAGGGTGTTTTAGCAGAATCTGCTTAGTACCCTAGGAATGGCGCCAGCAAATAAGGAGAGGCTATAATAAGTGGTGTGC
Source organism: Mus minutoides (assembly GCA_902729485.2). Taxonomy (NCBI): domain Eukaryota; kingdom Metazoa; phylum Chordata; class Mammalia; order Rodentia; family Muridae; genus Mus; species Mus minutoides. The sequence goes on along the minus strand of CACVCL010015158.1, from coordinate 20,718 downwards.
TACATGGCTGGCAATGAGACTCGAGGATAGCATTTGGAAGACAGAAAGGAAGGTAAAAGTCTGAAGATTGCCTATCTGCTTCCCTGAAGTTTTCCAGGGAATTCCTCTAAGACTAAGAGATGACATGGTAAAGGAGGAGATCTGCATGATGTGGTGAAGATGNTTAAACAATAAACAATAAAGAAAGCTCACTATAAGCCAGACAGTATGACATGTATAATTTGTAATCATGGGTCTAACTTAAACCTAGATCTTTGAGCACAGTGTGAAAATAAAGAAAGGGTGACATGAAGGTGAGTCTTTGAAGCCAACCTTCATGGTATTTCAATTCACCCTTTTCTGTCAGCACAGGCTGGTATCTCTACACACCCTTTTCCTTCATGTCCTTGGATACTAGAGCACAAATCTTTCTGTGAGAGCTACTAAGCCGTCTTTACCATAGGATGTCAGTTGTATGTGCAGAGCTTGAACATAGCTGACTTGACATCCTACTCTCTGGACTGTACATGTCATTGCCAACTGTTAGGATAACAAGAGAAACTTCTGTACAGAATCAGCTATGAGAGAGCTGCATAGCATAGACCTATAGTACTAAACCTTAGTCCAACATTCCTCTTCAAATTTAGACCATAGCAAGTATATTTTCTGTCTGGACATGGAATAAAACTTATTTTGAAAAAATTCATTTTTTTCCCAGCAGATGAGTCAAAAATTCCAACGCTGCAAATATCTTTGGTGTCAGAGACACTTTCTTTATTTCCTGCTATATAATTGCCCAGAAACAGCACACAAAGTCTTTTCTTGGGAACAAATTACCTCTTTTATGTTTCCTTTTTGAGGAAACTTGTGTCAAATATAAGTTGACTATTTGAAATTTCATATTTATTACAGCATATGAAAGTGAATCTTTGGCCTTACTATTCTTTTTCAACCTCCTTTTGTTTAGGATTTCTGTTTGACTCCAGAGCTTTCCTTATGTGTTTCTGATGAAAACTATTTGGAAAATTATCAGTCGTTCTGCTCTGAATCAGAATGCTCATGATTATATTTATTCCTTAAACTGACCGATGTTTAAGGTATAGAAGTAAATGTTTTTCTCTAACTGATAGTGCATAAAATAATCAGAAGAAAAAACAATATTTGTTAATTTGTCTTCATACTGAATTACAGTATGATTTATAGTATGAGTAATTGATCTTATGATATAATGCATACTTTCATACTTTCAATGAGATGCAGCATCCTATACTGACTGGTTTTGGCAAAATTTACATATATGTTATAAAGAGGTGGAAAGGGGTCATTAATAATAAAGGATCTTCATCATGTGTGTAGATGCTTGATGGAGAACTCAGCAGTACTTACTTCTTTAGAAAATAATGCAGTGATTAATGTATTACAAGCACCAATAAATGCTGGGTGAATAAGCAAAGTGAAGGGTCTGAAAATTTGGAAGTCAGGAAACAGTGAGCTTTTTATAACACTGATTCATGCAGGCCTTGTTGGCAGTGCATAGGGTTTGAAAGATGATAACACACTATAATTCACAGTAAAAGAGCTATGAAGTTAAAAAAAAAAAACTATAGCAAAGTTCTCCTCATTGGATGATATCTTGTTATGCTTACAGTCAGTTGTGATAATGTATAATTTAATAAACACCTATTATATACTACAATTTTTACTGGTGATTCACATAAACTGTCTAAGTAAATTTGTCCAACTATCCTTTTTTAAAATATCAAAAGTTAGCACCTCAGCCAATAAAACCATAAAACAAAATTGGGCTAAGGGTAACATATAACCAAGTTCTGGACAGTGATCAAATCCAAGTTTGATTTGATTTTAAAACACTCTAGTTTTTCTATGATATGACTCTTAGAAAGATATAACAAATATTGTGTACTACATGATAACTAGAACTTATCATGACAGGTGTTGTTAATTCATATCAAGGTCACATTTCATAAAAATGCCCATCTCAGTCTCCACAGAGCTTCAGAAACTGATAGAAAATTGGTGCGAGGCCCTTGTGGGAGAAACAGATAATCACAAATTACAGATGTTTACTGAGAAGATAAAGGGGAGATTTGACCTTGAAAGGGCACAGAGCCCCAGGAGAATCAGAACAAAGAAAGCCATGTTGAGATTTAGGGTTGATTTAATTGTCCGTTCCTATGGAAGGTGGACTTGCCATTAAAACAAGGAGTTCTAGCATAAGAGGTAATAAATTGTCTTGGCATTTCATCCTACTAGTCCCTTACACCTGAATAATAACAGGGTTTACTATTGGGATGCAGACCAGACTGACAAGAGTCCTTGCTGAAACTTCATACAACTGATTTTTTTGTACTACTACCATATGTGAAATACATATATATGTATATGGGAAAGATTGGAAAGATAACTTAAAATTGATTAAAGAAAAATTATACAAATTCTCAGTAAACATTGCTAATTTTAAGATGCATAATTAGTTTTTTATAAAAGAATTTATTATTTCCTGCTATTTTGTAAAGAAAGTATATTCATTTTGACCTCCAATTTAAGGATATTTGGGCTTTAGTTTAAATTTAAGAATAATCTTAAATATATAGATTTTAAAAAAGAACACAACTCTCAAAAATGTTAATGTTGCCAGTGACATTTTACAGCCTTGATTACTGAGAAAAGCACACAATTTATCACTAATTGCTATTTCAACATAGTAAATTGAGGATTTTTTTTATTATTGTATTGATGATTATTCCATATTTTAAAAGTTGGACAAAGTGTTTTGTATAGTTCATATTCAATTAACTGAATAATTATATTACATTTTAATAGCATAGCCTTGGAGTCAGTAGAGGCAAAACGTTTATAACACAATTTTATTCCAGAATTTTGTTTGTTTCCAGATATTCAGGCTTTCTGCCTACTATTTTTATGATTAACATTAAAAACATTAAAAACATCAATTTAAAATGATTCTGACAATATTAAATCATTGCATTTAGTTTCTGGAGCAGTTTAAATACAATAAATCAAATATGAAGTATGTAACTTATTTTGGATCACATTGTAATCAATGTAAAAGCCTTTCATACTTTTGAATCATATGGAATATGATTGTTCTCAAGTTTTAAAACAAATTATTAGCTAGGGCCTGGGAAGATGACTTAACTGATTAGTTGTTTGCTGAACAAACATAAAGATGAGGGTTTGTATCCTAATAGCTCACCTTAAAAGCTGGTCATGGTGGTGAGATGCATGGCTATAACCCCAGTTTTGGGAGATAGAGACAGGATCCTCAGAATTGTGGCCAGACAGTCTAGCTATTAGATGAGTTCCAGGCTCAGTGAGGGAAGCTGCCTCAAAAGGCAAGTTGGAGAGCAATAATAGAAGACACTTAATATCAACCCCTGGCCTCCAATTACACAGTGAGACATGCATCCACATCCACAACCACACTCAATAAGTAAGCAGCTAAAATAAATTATTAAGCAAATAAATAAAAATAATGAATTAAATAGATAAAGAACAAGTGCAGGAATCAGTAAGCACTTGATAAATAAATAATTCACTATTCTTTTTAACTAAGCTGAACTGGTCTCTTGTCTTCAGGAACGAAGAGGATCTACTGGACCATATGCACCAGGGCCAGGAAAGGAGAAAAGGCTTAATTTATGAGGATGACATTAGCCTGTACTTTCCTAAACACTTTGATTTTATTTTCTATGACTGAACACTGACATTTTGATATGACTTTGCCTAGATTGTGATATTTTGATTCTCAAAATTCTGATACGGTTATACAAATCCATCAACTGTGACCATCTGTTTTTTACTAAAAAACAAGACATTCCAGGGTTTTATGTGGGAGTCAGGAGAGATAAATCTAAGAAATGTGATAGAAGGAAGTTGGAAGAATTAGGGAGAGAAAAAACAAAACAAAACAAAACAAAACAAAACAAAACAAAACAAACAACAGTAGCAGCAGCAGCAACAACAAGAGCAACAGCAATACCACCCATGGTGTAAGATTAGGAAGCTCTGTGTGCTCCAGCCATTTCTACCAATCACTCTCCCACTGGAGCAAGTGTCACCCTTCTCCCCAAATCTTGGTCCATCACACACTCTCCCCTTCTTCTACTTGTGTATCTCCAACTAGTGCTTACTCTTGGGAAAAGGTAACAGAAAATGAACAGCAAACAGAGCTCAGGTCTCTAGCTGTATATGTATTAGAAGATGGCCTAGTTGGCCATTATTTGGGAAAAAAGGCCCTTGGTCTAGCAATGTTTATAGGCCCTGGTACAGGGAAATGCCAGGGCCAAGAAGCGGGAGAGGGAGGGTAGGGGAGCAGGGCGAGGGGAGGATATAGGGGACTTTTGGATAACACTTGAAATGTAAATGAAGAAACTCTCTAATAATAATAATAAAAAAGGCATCCAAGAGTCCACTTTTATGAACAGAAAATTCCAGCATCAGAAATCAGAATGTAAAAGGGTAAATCTAAGGCTAAGAGGTTTTATGCACTGTCCCCCTTGATGAGTTATAATGAAGATTGTAGTAGTTTTCCTCATTATCCACATTCTAATAATTGTCTAAGCTGGCTTTAGCATATATATTTGTCAAATATATATGGAATATATTTGTCACCATTCATTGCCTGTTTAGGTGGGACCGATGCATTGATTGATATATTATTTGAAGACTTTCTGTTATACTGAGATATATAAAATGATGAATGCAGTTATCTCTAGAGTTATCCCAGGCCTTGCCTCTATATTTTTAAAGATAACATCAAATATAATCTCATTGAAACCTGGCAGTTTCTATTTAATCCTACCTTATAGGTCTCTAAGTTCTCTGGTTATATTATAGAATATAGAATGAAGAACTGAGTCTATATCCATCATTTAGCAATTTATGGATGCAATTACCATCAAAATTCCAACACAATTCTTTACAGACTTTGACAGAGAAATTCTCAAATTTTATATGGAAAACCAAAAAAACACAGGACAGCTAAAACAATCCTGAACAATAAAAGAACTTCCAGAGGTATCATTATCCCTGACCTCAAAGCTATACAATAGAACAATAGTGATAAAAATAATTGCATGGAATGGATATAGGAACAGACAAGTTGGTCAATGGAATCAAACTGAAGACCTTGAAATAAGCCCACATATCTATGGACACTTGTTTTTGGTTTTTTTGTTTGTTTGTTTATTTTGTTTTTTTGACAAAGAAGCCAAAACAATACAAAGGAAAAAAGAAAGCATCTTCAACAAATGATGCTGGTCTCACTGGATGTCTGCATATAGAAGAATGTAAACAGATCCATATCTATTACTGGGCAAAATCTCAAGTCCAAGTGGATCAAAGAATTCAATGTAAAACCAGATACACTAAATCTATTAGAACAAAAGTGTGGAAAAGCCTTGAACTCCTTGGTATAGAGACAATTTTGCAAAGGGCACTGTTAATATGGCAAAATGGCAACTTACAGATTGGGAAAGGATCTTCACCAACCCTACATCTAACAAAGAGCTAATATTCAAAATATATAAAGAACTCAAAATTAGATACCAATAACCTAAATAAACAATTAAAAGTAGAGTACAGAGTTAAACAGAGAATTCTCAACAGAGGAATCTCAAATGTCCAAGAAGCACTTAAAGAAATGTTAAAAGTCCTTAGCCACCAGGGAAATGCAAATCAAAATGACCCTGAGATTCCATCTTATACTAGTCAGAATGTGTGAGATTAAAAATCTCTAGTAATAGCACATACTGGCAAGGAGCAAGAGGAATGCTTGTCCACTGCTGGTGGGAGTGCAAAATTGTACAACCACTTTGGAAATTAATTTGTCAGTTTCTCAGAAAATTGGGAATAGTTCTGTCTTAAGACTAAGCTATACCACTCTTGGACATGTACCCAAAATATGCCCCACTATACCACAGGAATACTTGCTCAACTATGTTCATAGTTATTTATTTGTAATATACAGAAACTGGAAACAACCTAGATGTTCCTCAACTGAGGAATGGATGGAGAAAATGTGGTACATCTACACAATGGAATACTATTCAGCTATTAAAAATAAAGACATAATAAATTTCACAGGCAAATGAATGGAACTTGAGAATATTATCCTGAGTGAGGTAACCTAGACTTAAAAGGACATCCATGGTATGTACTCACTTATAAGTGGATATTAGCCATAAAACACAGGAAACCGATGCTACATTTCACAAATCCAAAGAAACCAAATAAAGGAAAGCCCAAGCAAGGAAGTGTGAATCTCACTTAGAAGGGGAATTTTGCAAAGGGCACTGTAGGAAGGGAAATAAAATAGGAGGTAGATGAAGGGAGGAATTTGGGTGGGAGAGCAGATGGGGAGGGAATTGTGGGGATGTTTAGGATCAGGTGTGGAAAGGGACAAGAGAGATGGCCAGATGGCCATGAGAATGAATGGAACTTTGAAACTGGGGGAGAGTGTATCATGAGGATGTGCCAGAGATCTGGGATAGGTGAGGCACCCAAGAATCAATGGGGGTGACCTTATCTGTGACTCACAGCATTGGGGATATAAAAGAACATGAAGAAGCCATCCATATAGCCAGGCAAGAACCCTAGTGGAGTGATAGGAACACTAACCCATCCACAAAACTTTCAACCTCAAATTTATTCTGTCTACAAGAAATGCTGGGACAGGAGGAGAGACTGAGGGAACGGCAAAGCAATAAGCAGCACATCTAGAGACCCATTCCTAGGGCAAGCGCCAGTCTCTGATACTATAAGTGATAGTGTGTTATGGTTGCAGACAGGAGTCTAGCAAGGCTGTCCCCTGAAAGGCTCCATCCAGCAGCTAACTCCAGAGGGATGCAAAGACCTACAACCAAACACTGGGCTGAGGTCTGGGACTCTTACAGAAGAGTTGGAAGAAGGATTGAGCACCCTGAAGGGGATAGGATCTCCACAGGAAGACCAACAGAGTCAACTATCCTGGACTCTTGGGGATCTCAGAGACAGATCCATCATCCAAAGATCATGTACAGGAGGACCTAGGTCCCCTGAACATATTAGCAAATGTGTATCTTGTTCTTCATGTCGGTCCTGAATAACTGTAATGGGTCTATCCCAAAAGCTATTACCTGTCTATGATATATGTTCTTCTCGCTGGGGTGTCTTGTCTGGCCTCAGTGGAAGAAGATGTGCCTATCCCTGCAGAGACTTGATGACCAGAGTGAGGGAATTATTATTATTATTAGTAGTAGTAGTATTCATGTATGTATGTATGTATGTATGTATGTATGTATGTATGTATGTATGTATTTCTCTCTCTCTCTCTGTATGTGTGTGTGTGTGTGTGTGTGTGTGCATGTGAGGCTAGAAGAGTAACTCAGATCCCATGAAGATGAAATTAAAGGTGCTTGTGTGTCACTCCTGATGAGCAGAAAACAATTTTGATCACTAAGCCATCTCTCTAGCCCCAAGATGAAGTTTCTCAACTGAGGAATACTGAATGGCTGAGAAGCACCTGAAAAAATGTTCAACATCCTTAATCATCAGGGAAATGCAAATCAAAACAACCCTGAGATTCCACCTCACACCAGTAAGAATGGCTAAGATCAAAAAATCAGGTGACAGCAGATGCTGGCGTGGATGTGGAGAAAGGGGAACACTCCTCCACTGTTGGTGGGNAAAGGGACCTGATATAGCTGTCTCATGGGAGGCTATACCAGTGCCTGGCAAACACGAAAGTGGTTGCTCACAGTCAGCTATTAGTTGGAACACAGGACTCCCAAGGAAGGAGCTAGAGAAAGTACCCAAGGAGCTGAAGGGGTCTTCAACCCTCTAGGTGGAAGAATAACATGAACTAACTAGTTCCCCCTGCGCTCATATCTCTAGCTGCATATATGGAAGAAGATGGCCTAGTTGACCATCATTGGGAGGAGAGGCCCCTTGGTCATACAGACTCTATATGCCCCAGTACAGGGGAATGCCAGGGCCATTACGTGGGAGGGGATGGGTAGGGGAGCAGGGCGGGGATGCGGGAGGGTAAGGGGAAATTTCTGGATAACATTTGAAATGTAAATGAAGAAAATATCTAATAAAGAGAAAAAAATCATTTTTCTTAATTTTTACCTTTGCATTGATTTCTATGACAAATTCATCAGTATCTTTCACATCTCAGACTTCCTTGTAACCCTGCAGAAACCATGACACACTCCCTTACCACATAGTAGCTACTGGCTTGAAAGAATGTTTAGTAAGTCCTAGGAAAACAAATTTCTATGGGGACTAGCTTATGGTATTTATCAATAACAGTTTTAATGACTAGGGAAAAAAAGGTTTGGTATTTTAGAGGCCAAGAGAAAGTCTCATTGCAAAATTTCCAAAGTTGAGGAAAGAGTTTCATTTTATTGTGAACCATTCACAGTGATAACTGCACTTCTTTGATCTACTGTCCTGTCCACCTGCTCCTTTCCCTTCACGGTGCTCATAGCTACATCACATTCTCCAAGGTTCATACAAACATTTGGATGCATGCACCGGATTCGAGATGCCTGCTCATCTGAAATCACATGCATATGTGACGCCTGAGATGCAGCCCTACAGCGTATCGTTGTTTTTGCAACCAATTGTTTTTGGCATATTTGCAGAACAAAGTTTCCTCCAAAACAGCATGAAAGTAAATCAACAATTCTAAGTCATTGCACTCACCATGACATGCTTGGCAGTAACTAGCTCCTATGTTTCTCTCTAGGGCACCCCCAGGTATTTGGGAAGGGGAGCTTTTGATGTGAAACTGCATGTAGATTAAGTGGCGATAGTGTTTGTACAGCTGCTGGCAACCTTAGAGACTGCTCTGGGAATATGCTCTAAGAATAAAGTGAAAAAACAGATTTTCCTTAGTGTAACCATAATTGTACAGCAACACGACTTCATCTTTTCTTTCCTTCTTCAGTTATATACTTCATGTGAAAGTTCGTTTTGCTGCATTAGGTCAGAAGAGAATCTTCACCTCTACCTCTGTCTCTGGAAAAGACTAGATATTTGCTGTGAATTCTCTTCTGTGATTTTATTTTTTTTTTATATTTTTTAAAGATTTATTTTATTTATTATATGTAAATACACTGTAGCTGTCTTCAGACACTCCAGAAGAGGGTGCCAGATCTCGTTACGGATGGTTGTGAGCCACCATGTGGATGCTGGGATTTGAACTTAATCACCTTCGGAAGAGCAGTCGGGTGCTCTTACCCACTGAGCCATCTCACCAGCCCATCTTCTGTGATTTTAAAACTATCACATGCACATAAGTATATTCCTACAAACATAAGCAAATTAAAAACTGTTTGCTGGATTTATTCTTTGGTGTGGCCATTACAAGTCATAACTGAAACGTTTAAATAAAATTTTAAACTTATTGATTTATCTGCTATATCTGATCAGAACTCAAATTAGCTCTTTCTTTATTTCAGTTTCCTAATTATCAATATCCTTACTGAAGATGGAGTTACCTTTTTGGCAGGAGGGTAAGAAAGGGGGGGGGGGAAACCAAGGGGAGGAAGGAGAAAACAGAGGAGGAGGAGCAGGGAAGGAACTGGAAGGAAAGGGCATTGGGGACAGAAAAGGGAAAGGGAGGACTAGAAATGCTAGGAGAGGTCTAGTTAGTGTTTGTTCTTGAAGAACAGGTACTTCCTAATCAGCATGGTCCTGCTCCCTGTCATCCCAGCGCTCAGGTGCCAGAAAAGGGATGGTTGTGAGTTTGAGGCTAGCCTGGGCCTCAAAGAGGTGGAGAAAAAGCAACAAGATAAAACAAGGGGCTGAGGTATAGCTCACTGCTGAACATTGCTTAGCATACACAAGGTTCTGTTTTATGACTTGCCTATCAAACTAGACTAACCAATAATACGGGCACCAGATGGACTAGGATGAGATATAGAGAAGGAAGAAACAGCAGCATGAATAAGAAAGAAAGCAGAACTAACATGAGGTGCCCCAAAATGAGCATGAAACTAAGCTCAGGCCAAATTTAAATAACCACTGAAAGAATAGGCTTTCCATTGTGGTCTGATGAATGGACACAACTTAAATATGCAAATAAATCTATAGGACATTTACATGTACATACACAGCTGATATGTGAGTAATGGCTTAGAGTATTAACTTGTCTCAAAGAACGATTCAAATGTTACCTTTCATATCTACTTAGAATCAGAACTACATATTCAAATGAGAAATTTAGAAGAATCTAAATGTTCTTTACAGTCTGTAGTCTTGTGCTGAAAATGTGTTCTCCTGTAATCTGGTCACAGCAATTCAACAAATTGCACATTTGTCCTATTGAGTATAGCTCAAATTATCTACAACCATAAAGCAAGAGACTCTTAGAAATGATTTGGTTGATTTGCACAGGGAAAAACATACCAGAACACACATCAGTTTTAGAAAATTATGTAAATCACTTCTCCTTTTTATTTTGCTTCTAAGTTTGTAGGTAGAACACATAATTCATCTCTCAAACATCTATGAATATAAATATTGCAGCACATTTGTATCTCTGCACACAAAATTTCTTGAGCATTCTGCCTTCACTTTTCAACTGTGCTCTCTTTTGTAACCATTTATGAATTCACAGAAAAATCTCAAATGCTACCTTGAGAGGAGGAAATCTGACTTGTGCTAAACATCAATAGAATTTTGACAACTTAATTGAACCACTTGAAACTGAGAACAAAATGAGCAACACTTCCATTATATTGGAGCTTTTATAAAATGTTTCGCTAGCAAATCTTTTCACATCTGAACTCTGATTCACCTGCAGGCCTTCAGAAACCAAGATGTTCAATAAGATCTAACCAGGTTGCAGTGTCAATAGGATGGATCTTTGATTCCTTATTGTGATTTTCTTGATAAGCAGTAATCTCTATTTCTTATTTTAATTTTAAATTAATTATTTATTAATTATTAAATATTACAAAATAATACCATATACATAGTTTCCGACTTCACTAGTACTTTGCTTTCTAGCTACTAGCTAGAAGATTTTAGTTTGCTAACCTGAAGGTTTTAACTCTCTGATCAGACAGAATCATGTTATCAGAGTATGCAAACAATGTTTAGGTATCCCTTTTGTTCAGGAGGTACAAGGGTTTCAGGCTTCCAGGCTTCCAGACATGAAGAGACTTATTAGTGAAAGATTGTTTCCCAGTGGACTACTATCAAATAAGATGACTCCTGAGGGAACTGGGCACAGATGCTCACTATTCATTCCTTTGGAGTTCAATCTGAATACATGAAAATTTGAATCATTTGGAACTGAATTTAAGTGATTATTGCAGTTGAGTCCCAATGCTGAAGATTTGTACATTCCACTATTGGGTAAACTCTGGTGACTTCAGATCAGAGAACACTCTTTTCTGGTCAGAGTAGATGACCTTATTCAAATGTTGTGTATGTAGTATGAATTAGCAGCAATTTTATTTTATTTTATTTTTTAAATTCTAAGACATCAAAGAACAAGGTTGACAATGGAAGAATTTTTCAATATGGACTTTTGGAATAATTCTCATACTTGTGATCAAGTAACTTTGCTCAGAAGTGATGTGTGATGGCTATTCCTGGTTGTCATCTTGACTTCATCTTAAATGAACAACAATCCAGAAATGGAGGGCACACCTGTGATCTATATCTTGAGGCTGGAAGGTATAGATTTCTGTCCTGATCTTGACACGGAGATCTTGAGACATAGTTGCCATGAAAAGATTAAGTCGAGGCAAGGTAGTATACACTTTTAAACCCAGGAGACTGAGAAGAGCAGATCTCTGAGTTCAAGGTCAGCCTGGGACAAAACAAATTCAAGATCCAGGTGTGGTGATACACACCATTAATCTAAGCCAAAATCTTCTGCTGGAGGCCTTATAAGGACATTGGAAGAAGGAAGAGTCACTCTTCTTCAACTGCTTGCATTACTTTCCAGCACATCTGTTGTAACCTGCTTCTACAGAAGACCAGCTCAAAACTCTCAAGGGACTGAGCAATTGGTACATTCTTGGACATCCAATTCACAGCTGACAATTGTTGGGCTAGTTGGACTACAGAATATAATTCATCACAGTAAATTTCCTTAATATATAGAGACATTCCATAAGTTCTGTGACTCTAGGGAACCCTGACTAATATGTGATGAGATACTTCTCATATTTCATTAGGTAAATATATTTACATAGTCTACCCTCACTGTTAAAGTTCAGTAAATTACCATGAACATGGAAGGAAAATATTTGTGAACATGTCTAATAACTAACACAAAAACCAAACTGGACCTTCAGACTGTAGGTTGATTACTTGGACCCTTTCCATCATTAAAGCAAAATATTTCAAGCCTGATAGTATCATTGTGCTCTGAAGAATTCTTACCATTAATTGAGCAGAGATTTTCAAGGTGTCTAAGTGTTAAAATTCATCATTAATTTTTACATTTACTTTTTATTTTTGAATGGTAGCACATCATATAGTTATATTGAAATAAAACTGACATGGCTGCACCAACACACTTCATGATTGACATGCTCTTTCTCACCTTACTCTTGCCTTGGTTTCTACAAATGACCATTCTTATTAGTTGTTTCTGGAATGTTCTATTAGTATATTGTTTAGTAAACTGTCTTTGTATATTGTATATTTTATTTTTTATACCTTTTCCTTTTAAAAATATACATTTAGCATCCTTTATTGATTCTATTATAGTTTGCAACACTTGCAATTTAATACCTTGGCAACTGTTTTATCACACATCCTAGAGATTTTTCCACATTACTATCTAGAAATTTACTTCCTTTAAGATACATATAATCTTCTAAAGAGTGGTAATTTTTATAGAGAAAAGGTACTTGTTAGCTATAATGTTGGTACCACAAATCATATCATAAACTTAATTCCTTGTATATTTGGGAAGGGCCTAGGGATAAATACTTGCAAGGGGTTGCTATATCAAAGCAAAGGGATTTACAAGGGGATTTTTACAAATTATTCTCCACTTGTGAGAAATTCCTTATAAATGCTTTTCCTAAAGTATTTAAGTCTTTAAGGTTTTTTTTTTTTTTAGTTTTATACATAAAAATAATTGAACTTCTTAAATAAGTTAATTTTGATCAGAGAGCCCTCATAAAATTGAGATTATCCCAAGTTTGGAAATTCTTGGACAACCACTAACTTTTCCACCAACACTAACTCTAAACACAGAGATACCATATCTTTTCTCCATGGCTAGATGGTTTTTGTTTTTGTTTATTTTATTTGATATCAGGCACTCTGCTTATTTTTCACTGTTATCTGAATGTGTTGAAAGATGCTTCTTGTCCCATCCTTTTCATAGGCATAAAATTTATTTTGCTAAATGGATAACAGATGTTCCTGTGAGAGACAAGATTTCATTGACAGATTTTAACTGTATAAAATAATGCGCATCATTCTGATATTTTCATGTGTATACACAGCATACTTGATCATATTTACCTCCCTTGTCAGGAACATTATCCCTCTTCTCCCTCTGCTACCTGCCAAGACCAGCCTTGGCTGGGGGCGGGCAGTTCTGAGAAAAGAACTCTCAAAGTCAAAGCATGGATCTAAGCTGATGGCCTAGGTTCTGCTGAGGTGGCTTTCCTGATTGCTTGCTCTCTCTTCTCTCTCCCTCTCTCTCTCCCTCTGTACCCCCCTTTGTGCTCTAAACAGCTTTTTCTTGCTATTCTTAAAAAATTCTCTGTTTGAGACAGTTCTCCTAGCTCATAGCTGCTATAAAACTTTATTGGATCTTCAGAGCGAGTCAGAAATTCTATTAAGGAAAAAAATCTTGAAGATCTGTGTTGTTCTCCAGAGATCTCCAGATAGCTCTGCTCTAGATAGAGAAAAATTCTAAAGAAAAACTCTTTTTGCTATCTCATCTCATGCAGATCAAAACTCAAGTTGATATGATTTACATATCAATCTAGTCACTTGTTTCAAGTTTCCCTTTGATTAGCCTATAAATCAGCATTTAGTGACCCCAGCCCTTTGATTTTTAAGAGACAGCAAACATGCATTTTTTTTTCACTTAACATGAAAGAACTGCAGGGATGGAAATGGAGAGGAACCTGAAGAAAAGAAGGTCCAGTGACAGGCCCAAAGTGGGATCCACCTCAAGGGGAAATCCTAAGGCCTGACACTATTACTGAGGCTATCGAGCACTCACAAAAAGGGAACTATCATGACTGTCCTCTGGAAGACCCAACAAACAGAAGAAAGAATTAGATGCAGATATTTGCACCCAACCAATGGACAGAAGCTGCTGATCCCTGTTGAATTAGGAAAAGGGTGGAAGAAGCTAAGAGGAGGGCAACCCTATAGGAGGACTAGCAGTCTCAATTAACCTGGGGCCCCAAGATCTCTCAAACACTGGACCACCAACCAGACAGCATACACCAGCTGATATGAGGTGCCCAAAATACAGTAGAGGACTGCTGGGTCTGGGTTCACTCAGAGAAGATGTACCTAACCCTCAAGAGACTGGAGGCCCTAAGGAGTTTAGAGGTCTGGTTGGGTGGGTGGTGGGTGATGGGTGGTGGGTGGTGGGGACATCCATGTGGAGACAATGGGGTGGGGAGGAGTTGTGGGATATGGAACAGTAGGAGGGTGGATGGGGGGGCCATAAAATCTGGAGTATAAATAAATAAATAAATAATAAAAGATTTTTAAAAATTGCAAAAGAACTCAGAGATCTCGCTGGTTATCTGTCTGACAAGTTGGCTTTTGTGTAGGTGTCTTTGCTCCTTTAGATTCATGAAGCCCCTCATAATTCATATTGCATCCTTATATTTTGCATAGTTGAGAAATTATATATATTTTGAACTTATGTATTTAGAGTTCTTTTCCAGAGCCTTAAGGGTTATCCCTAAGGTACCAGTGTTTACCATTTTGCTTAGACATTAACCACACCCTGGAATCCTGATTCATGCTATTTCTAATTCTCATGGAGTCACTAATGTTAACAGAGAGAACATTCCTAGAAGTAATGTGAAATATGTGCATTATTATACAAACAAACCTTATGCCCACAGCAGCCATCAAACACTCACGGAGACTCATATCAGGGCTCTGTCCCAGGAGAAGGAGCCATGTCACTATGTCACTGTGTCACTCTGTCCCTACCAGGGCCATGCCAGGCTTGGCACCTTCCTTCTTCACATAAGCTATCTTCCCACTTCATGTCTTACCTTGTCTTTCTTTACTTCTCATTTAGTTGGTAGATTTTACATATGAGAAAACATATTACTGCTGGATTTCTTGGGTCTGGTTTATTTTACTTGACAGTATGATTTCCACTTTCATCAATTGTCCTGGAGACATTTTTTGTTGTTTGTTTTTCATGACTAAATAGTACTGTGTTGTGTTTACATACCATAATGTCTCTAGCCTTTCATCTCTTGATGGCTATGTAAGCTGATTCTATAAATTGGCTACCATTAATATTTTCACATAAAATATGTGATAAAGAATCTTCAGTATATGACATGGAATAATATAGCTGAAAAGAAGAGCCAAAATTAGAAGCAAATATTAATCAACAATAACTAGAAAAATCAATATAGATGATAAAAATTTAGCATAAATCTCCCCTCCCAACAAGCATGAAAACTAAACTAAACTAAACTAAACTAAAACTAAACTAAACTAAACTAAACTAAACTGGCAAGCCTCTCAAATGATCAATTAAAAAGATGGATATTCAGGAAAAATAAAACAGAAAAAATGTCATGTTAAAGCAAAGATAAAGTATGTAAAGATACATTTAAAAGATAAAACTTTCATACTGAAAAATTACTGAAAATGGAACATAAAACTTATTTGAGGCATAACAAATATGGGACCCTATGACTGTTGCTCATTCAGCTTAAATCCCTCGATAACAGTGCACACATTAGCCTCTTTTTTCCTTGAAAGCATTTTCTTAATTTCTGAGCTTATAATTCCTCCCTTCCCTTTCCTCCCTCTAAACTCTCCCACATACATTTTCAATTCGTGACCCCTTTCCCTTTTTTCACTCACTGTTGCTTCATGAGTATACATATTTGCGTATATATATATATATATATATATATATATATATATATTCCTAAATACAACCTGTTCAGTCTTTTTTCAAGTGTACATGTTTTATTAGATATTTTCTTAATTTACATTTCAAATGCTATCCTGAAAGTTTCCTATACCCTCCCCCTGCCCTGCTCTCCTACCCACCCACTCTGACTTCTTGGCCCTGACATTCCCCTGTATTGAGGCATATAAAGTTTGCAATACCAAGAGGCCTCTCTTCCCAATGATGGCCGACTGGGCCATCTTCTGCTACATATGCAGCTAGAGACACGAGCTCTAGGGGCTCTGGTTAGTTCATATTGTTGTTCCTCTTATAGGGTTACAAACCCCTTCAGCTCCTGGGGTACTTTCTCTAGCTCCTTCTTTGGGGACCCTGTGTTCCATCCAATAGATGACTGTGAGTATCCACTTCTGTATTTGCCAGGCACTGGCATAGCCTCACAGGAGACACTTCAGCAAAATCTTGCTAGCATATGCAATAGTGTCTGGGTTTGGTGGCTGATTATGGGATGGATCCCCGGGTGATGTAGTCTCTGGAAATCCATCCTTTCCACTTAGCTCCAAACTTTGTCTCTGTAACTCCTTTCATGGGTATTTTGTTCCCTATTCTAAGGAGGAATGAAGTATCCACATGTTGGTCTTCTTTCTCCTTGATTTTCTTTCTTTTTTTTTTCTTTTTTGGTTTTTCGAGACAGGGTTTCTCTGTATAGCCCTGGCTGTTCTGGAACTCATTTTGTAGACCAGGCTGGCCTCGAACTCAGAAATCTGCCTGCCTCTGCCTCCAGAGTGCTGGGATTAAAGGAGTGTGCCACCACGCCCGCCTTGATTTTCTTGTTATTTATATGTGTGTTTTTATGGCATTGAACTTGTCACTGGACAGCTAATTAATATTCTTGCCCTTGGGAAGACCACCTCTCCTGCTCCTAGCTTTCCTCAGTTTCTTTTCTTTGTGTGTATGTGTGTGTGTGCGCGTGTGCATATGTGTGTGTAGGGTTGATGCCTTGTTCATGTATTTTTGTGGTTATTGAAGCAAGTATGAAGATTTTCTGCTCTTGAAACATTTAATTCATTCATTTAAAAATTTCCTTCAGATAATGCACCATTTCCCTCTCCTCTTCCTGCTCTTGATCTCTCTCCCTCTCCTATTCTCTCTCCCTCTTTCCTGCTGTGCTCTGCCTTGGTTTTATAGGAACTTATTGTAAAACTTACATATATCCAATTTGTGACCTTCCCGCTTTGATGCGCTGAGTGTAGCCCATTAAATTAATATGTTAAGCAAAATCTATCATTGTTTTGAAGAGTAATCTATGATTTCTTGTTGCCATTATTTTGTTTTCAAGCTCTAACTCTCTCTAGCTTTGGTTGTCCTAGAACTCACTATGTAGAGTAAGCTGGCGTTGAACTCAGAGGTCCACATGCCTCTGCCTCATGTGGGCTAGAATGGATTAAAGGCATTCACCATGGTGCTCTATGTTTTCTTTTGTGTCTGTCAAGAGAGCGTTTAAACCTATTTTCAGCCATAATCTACACACTTTTACTAGTGTTTTTCCCCTGACAATTTGATATTTGTTCTTGTTTATGAAAGTGGAATTCTTGAGATTATTGTTTTACTTTTCACATTTTGTTAAAGTACCAAAAACCCTCATCAACTTGCATCCCTCCCCTACCATCTAACATTCTTACATTAAGTCAAGATAGGGCACAACTACAACAGCATTTATTCTGCTCCTGAAAGGCTTCTATGATTCTAAAGGATTAATATATTTGATACTGGTAATCAATCTTTTTCAATCAATGATAACAAAAGTACTCAATGGTTATTTGAATTTTAAAATAAAATTTCATAACCAATTTTATGTTCTGTGTTTAATATGAAAAAAAGCTTGAAACTTTGATTATTATTTTTCACTTTGAATATTCTATTTATTTATATTGTGGACATCAAAAGCGATGATAATAAAATCTGTACAGGAAAATTTGTAGTTACAGAAAAATGCACATTTCTTACTTATTTTATGAAACAGGTTGAGGTTAACTTATCTTTGGTTTATTTCTTGAAAAGTAAAAACAGCACAGAATTCATTCAGGAAAGTAAAAATTGATCACAAAATTTCCAATGTCTTTGTTATTTTCTAACCATCTAATTGACCATGAGCTACCACAGAAATAATCTTTATGTTACTGAGGAATTTAATGAGTATCATCCTTTCTGCTTTTGGAAGTATTCTTAATGTATTTCAACTTGTTTTTATAATGTATTTAAAGAAGCAATGTTAAATTATCCATGTTGTAATGGAGAGTCAGTTAATTTAGTGCCTCTCTTATATAATAAAATCGATTTGGACTTTTCTCATTCCCCTGAGATAAAATTGAATCTTCTTAAATACTTTTATACCTAATTTACATTGAACTGCATTAAATCTTATCTGAAATTAACTACCAAAATCATGAGGATACGAAAATTAAAGAAAAAGTGACATAACAGGGAAGCCAATCATTGCTTCCCAAGCTTTCTCCTAACTTTCTGTCTTAGCTACTTCTCTTGAGAAAAGAAATTACATGGAGTAATTTTGTGCTAAATTTAACTTTCATTTAGTGTCCAAATTCTGCTTAGAAGCACCGATTTAAATGCATGTAAGTAGAACCACACATTTATGCTTTCATTGTAATTGCTCTTTGATTTAAGAATCTAGAATATTATCATAAAACCACTCAGACATAAAATTTTAAGAAGTAAAGCTTTCCCACATCCATGAGTATATGGAAAGCACAGACTGGACTTTGTATGTCATTTTCAAAAATTGAAGACATGAAGTTTAGAAGTATTCAGTTGTTCAGGGTAGATCAGGGGAAGGAGGTGAGGGCTGAATAAGATAAGAACATTGTAAGAATTTACAAAGAATTAATAAAAATACTGTGGATAAGGGGATCACTCCTCCATTGCTGGTGGGAGTGCCAATGTCTACATTCACTATGGAAATCAATATTGTGGTTCCTCAAAATATTGGGAATTGATCTACCTCCAAACCTAAATAAACCACTCTTGGGCATACACCCCAAGTATGCTCCATCCTATCACAAGCATACTTGCTCATCTACATGTATTGCTGCTTTTTTCTCAATATCTGAAAATGGGAACTAAAGTAGATGTCCCTTAACAGAAGAATGGAGACAGAATATATGGTACATTTATACAGTGGAATATTATACAGCTATTTAAAAAATCAAGAAATTTACAGGCAACTTAGATGTAACTAGAAAAAATTATTCTGAATGAGATATCTAGACTCAGAAAGATGAATATAATATATACTCACTTATAGGTGGATGTAGCTATTAAGTAAAAGATCTTACAATTCACAGACACAGAGCAAGTAATAAGGAGGGCTCAAGGAGGGACTTATGGATCTCCCTAGGAAGGGAAAATAGAGTTGCAAGGTAGACTGTGGATAGGTAGGAATGGGAACAGGAGGGATCAGGAGAGATGTGGAGGACTGGAGGGAGAGAGTATTCAGAGACTGAGATAGGGGAGCATTTGAGAGATTATGTTGAAACTTAGTGCCATGGAAATTCCCTGGAGAATAAGGGTATCCAGAGTCTGAACCAGTCATCTTCTGTAACCCTTCAAGGCTTCTAGTGGTAGGACTGGGACATCAACCCAGCTATTCACAACCTTCAACTTACAACCTGGCCTACTTATATGATATACTGGGGCAATTGTGCAAGAGAACTGGCCACTCAATGTCTGGTCTCACTTGAAGCTCACACCATGAGAGGGAGCCAATATCTGATACAATTTGAATTCCTGGAACCAGAGACTGGACATCCCAGAGACCTAGGATGGGATCAGGTATGACTGGGGAAAAAAAAATCAATGAAAAGATTCCTAATAATATTCTGCTATACTCATGGATTGGTGTCTAACCATCATCAGAGAGGCTTCCTCCAGCAACTGTTGGAAGCTGAGCAGAGACCCACAGACAAAAATCGAGTGGAGTTTAGGGAACCTCATGGAAGATGATGAGGAAAGAGGTAGGAGCTAGAGGAGTCAAGGACAAGAGGAGAACACAGTCCAAAGAATCAACTAACCAGGGCTCATAGGGGCTCACAAAGACTCAAGTGACAACCAAGGAGCCTATATGGGTATAAGCTAGGCTGTGGATGTGTTATGGTTGTGTAGCTTACTGTTCTTGTGGGACTCCTGTGAGTGGGAGCAGAGCGTGTCTCTGACTCTTTTGCCTGTTCTTGTCACCCTTTTCTTCTTACCAGGTTCCCTTGTCCATATTGATAGGAGGGTTTGTGACTAGTCTTATAACTTGTCATGCAGTGTTTGGTTCATATCCCTGAGTCCTGCTCTTTTATGAAGGGGGTGGAAGAGAATTGGATCTTGGGGGGATATTAGGAGGAAGAGAGGTAAGGAAAACTACAGTTGAGAGGTAATGTATGACAGAAGAATAAATTAAAAAAAAATAAAGGAACAAGATAAGGCTTATAGAGAGCATGTAGACTAAATAAGTAAGGAGTTCTTGCCCTGAGGTATGTAGCAAAAATTATCCAGGACAACTAACCTGAATCTGTGTTAGTTTTAGCAATCAT
>CACVCL010015147.1:200000-265693 GCA_902729485.2 Mus minutoides | reverse complement strand
TACTAGGCATATAGACAGAAGATGTTCCAACTGGTAACAAGGACACATGCTCTACTATGTTCATAGCAGCCTTATTTATAATAGCCAGAAGCTGGAAAGAACCCAGATGTCCCTCAACAGAGGAATGGATACAGAAAATGTGGTACATTTACACAATGGAGTACTACTCAGCTATTAAAAACAATGATTTTATGAAATTCTTGAGCAGATGGATGTATCTGGAGGATATCATCCTGAGTGAGGTAACCCAATCACAAAAGAAATTACTTGATATGCATTCTTCAGCCTTTAAATGTAAGTTCGACACCATGCTTCTCCAAGGAGTTCTCAGGATTTTAGTCCTAGACTGAGACTATTGAGTCAACAAGCTTCCTGTCTCTCTCCTGCACAGTTGACTATTGCCAATCTACCCAAATTCTATTCATATATGTATATATGTATATATGTGTGTGTATAAACTTGGAACTTGGATACTATGACTTGCCTTTCTTCTTCCTCCCTTTCTCATTCTGAGGCAGGACCTTACTCTGTAGCAATGTGTTTGCTGTAGAGAACTGTATAGACCAAGCACTCCTCTTACTAACTGCATTCTTCATGCTTCATCCTCACAAGTGCTGGGATACCAAGCATGTTCATCACACTTGCCTTACAGTTCATATCTCTTGTCTAGATTATGTCCACATTGATTCAGTCTTAAGGATCATTGTATTTCCCTGATAGGTTCTGAATGCAAACCAGATTTTTTAATTGATAAACCTTCTAATGTCCACCTAAAATCCTAATGCTAATGTCCAACAGCATTAATGAGTGGGCAATATAAACATTATTGGTTATATTATTAGTGTTTTCAGTTTTGAACCTGGACATATAAGCTATAATTTTTGGAGACTATTCTAAATAAAAATATATCTTATACACTGTTAGTAATGTTTTTATATTTGCTTGATACGGCATGTGTCATAATTACTCAGTGTGATTAGGACTATGGCAAAATGTTAGTGTTTAATATGTTAATTGACACCAAAGACTTACTAAAAGGCTCATTTATCTCATGGTGAGTATTGAATATCAGAATCTCTATTGAACATTTTGGATAATTCCATTTCTGTTTTCCCCTAATGACAAGGATCACATCACATATCAATACTATATTTTAATTATCATCAAGCCTATTTTCTCAACTCATGTGGAAATACTCCCAGAATTTCTGAAAACTTTGAAAAACATTTTTTTCTGCTTTATTTAAATTGGATCTTACATAGCCAAAGCTGGCTTGGAGCTGGCTGTATTGTTGATGCTATCCTTGAATCCCTGCTCTAACTGTCTCTCCCTTCTATGTGGTAAAATTACAAGAGTGATCCAGCAATTCTAGCTTTGCCATTTTAAAACATATTCTTTCTCACAGATTTGGTTTCAAGGTAAATATGAAGGACATTTTGTCATACATTAGAAAGACAAGGAAAAGGATGAATAGAAGGAAGAGAGAAAGAGGAAAGGGAGAGAGGCAGGATAAAGGGACAGGATCTGACACTTTAAAATTGTGAATTGTAACACTTTAACTAACTCAGAAGCAAGCTGACTTACCTTCATGGGTCAACTATCTTTTCCTCTTAGAATTATTTCTGTCTAGAAATATTAAGTAACAATTTATATGTCTTTCTGTGTGCCTAAATGTTCCTGACCCTCTAATATTGCAATATAGCAAGGTAGCAACCTACCCTCTGGCATAAGGACTTTAATACATGCAATCCAGGCAAACTATTAGCAACCTAAGCCTTGTCTATCAAACTATAATTTGCTGGAGACTACTCTAAATAAAAAGCAAGGATGATTTTTACAGAGTTAGTTTTCCTAGTAGTAAGTTTCTAAGAATTACTGAGAAGCACAGGATCATCTAAGGCAAAGAAACATGCATTTTAGAGGAAAGTTATTGGATCCAATCTCTCCATTATTTACAGGTTGTATGACCTTCAATGAATTTCTTAATCCCACTGAGTTCCAGGCTCTTTACTTGAACAGGGACACTACTTGCTTTAAAAATGTTTTGAAATGGGTGAGATAAATAAATAAATAAATAAATAAATAAATAAATAAAAATAAACTTGCAGTGATATTTGAAACAAATAATTGAGATCAAAACTAATCAAACTGTGAAGTTGTGGAGTTAGTTCCAATAGATATATCTACAATGTCTCTGCATATCTAAGGTTCAGTGAACCTTGCAGAAAAGGGGTGGTAGTTTATAAGGGTCAGATGATCAGGTAATTTTCTGTGAGGCTATCTCCTTGTGGTGTCTGAAGCTACATCCATTAAATTCCATCAACATGGCTGTCCTAACACGTGCTAAAACAGTATGACACCCAATAGACATGCCATACTGAACAGAAAAATGATCCATGAGACTTTAACCCTAAACAAAGAACTATAGGCCACACAGGAAATCTGGGGACAGAAAAGATAATCTTTCCCATGGTTGAACACATTAAATGATTTTCCCTTGCCAAATGGTCTGTCTTGAAAATATGCATAAAAGTAACATTTTATAGACTGAGAAGGTTAAATTGAGGAGTGTGTGTGTGTGTGTGTGTGTGTGTGTGTGTGTGTGTGTGTAAAAATAACAAATAACAAAATGAGTTCATTTGTTTGAAGGAGAGTGGTAAGATTATCTTGGAGTATTTGGAGGGAGAAAATGGAAGGAAGAATTGTAATTATAATATTTCAAAAAAATAGAAAGACAGTTGTGTCATGCTAGTCAGAGACCTTGTTAACATAAAGAACCATTCACCTCAGGAAACTGTCAAGGAAAAAAAAAAAAAAACAAAAAAAAAAAAACCCATCCATTTTACCACAGCTAACTTACTAGGCAGTGTTTGCTATTTAGTGTATATACAACATGGGAACCTAATTGTGAAGACCCAATACATAGTCCTGCCTCATGGGAGTTGTAAAAGCAATACATCAGTCTATAGTACACAGATGACACCAGTTTACTAACAAAAATATTTAAATATAAGATGGGTAAAGGACACTTTAGGAAGTCCAAGAATGGGATTTGGTACTTAAATAACAAAGAAGAATTGAATAGGTAGATTCTAGGCCCTTAGCTAATATGTCTAGAATCAGGCATTCAAGCCCCTTCCCATATACCCAATGGGAAGATGATTTCAGAAGAACCTTATTAGAGATTCACAGGTGGAAGTTTATGAGAAAGAATGCAGAGCTCCATCACAGCAGGAAATGGGCAGAGAAATGTGATATCATGGGGCTTCTTTTCTAGGACCGTTCTCTTTTTAATTATTTCATTTAAAGTTATTTTTCCTATAGCATAGTTTTATTATATATTCCTTTTTCTCCCTCAAATCCTCCCAGATACTCTCTACCTCCCTACCCCCTAAACTTCATGTTCCTTTTTTCTTTCTTAAAAAAATCTCAACTGTATATGGGATGGATCCCCAGGTGGGGCAGTCTCTGGATGGCCTTTCCTTCAGTCTCTCCTCCACACAGTGTCTCCATATTTCTCCAAAGAAACAAGGGTTTAGTGTCAGTATCTGCTCTATTAAAATATCTTGATCAATTTATATCTTCATTTCCTTCAAAGGCACATAGAGTATTTGCTGACCAGCAGTCTGCTGCTGAGAGTGTCTTCAGGATCCTCTTGTCAAGACCTTGTTCCACCAGAACACAAAAGAGTTAGTCCAAGACAATAATAGGTTCTCTTCTGGAACTCATTTCATGGGCAATCAGTGTTGTGCCCCAGGCTACTTGGCTACCCAAGAAGTGTCTAAGCCTGTATTGTAGGCTAAAAATCACCCTATCTATTCTCTTATCTATTTTTCTTTCTTTCTCAAGTTAAAATATAGATGTATCATCTTCCTTCCTTTGTAATCTCCTGAACACATTATGCACAACAACAACCCAGGACAATTTGTTCTTTTCTTCAGTGATATCAGCATCTGCTTTCCATAATATCCAGTAAACAAGGAGCCTCTACATTATTCTAACCAGTGCTGAATTATTTAAGGAAGGTATTCATATCCACACATCTTTTATCTTTTTTTTTTTTTTTTTTTTTTCAAGACAAGGTTTCTCTGTGTAGCTCTGGCTGTCCTGGAATTCACTTAGACCAGGCTGGCCTCGGACTCAGAATTCCACTTGCCTCTGCCTCCCAAGTGCTGGGATTAAAGGCGTGTGCCACCACCGCCCGGCCATATCCACACATCTTAAACTCTTCAACTAGAGGTGTCATGGATACTCATACTTGTGAAAATCTGAATTTCTGCATTTATGTGAATATAAATATGTGTTATATTTCTGTTGTTTCATGTATTTATTTACAGTTGTATCTAGATCAAAATCATGCTCTGACTCTCTTACATCTTTGTTTTAATATATCACATATCCTTATCATGTGTCCTATATAATAGAATAAATATTGTTTTAAGATAAGTGCATTTCAGTTATATATTACTTAGAAATAAAATCCTCTAACTGAGCAGCTGCTGTGGCCAAGATAGCCTGGAATAAAAACATATTATGTAGTTAATTAAAAGTTAGTTCTAAGTCTGTAGTTGAATCTCTGTGGTAGAGGGCTTGCCAGGCATAAGCAGGGTCCTGAGTTCAATTCCAATGTCAAGAGAAATAGTTGTCCTTGTTTGGAGTATTTACAGCTCTTATGTTGTTTCCCATGTGTGGGCTTGCCTTTCCATCACTGTCCTTGGCATTTCTTTTAGAAACATTCGCTAGGAAAACACAGAACGCTTTGTGCTTCAGTGAGTAACACTGTTAGTATTCTGAACTACCACAAACTTTATTTTCTGTTACATTTGAAGACTTCTATTAATGGAATCAGATCATGAACTTCACTTTGAATGAAGACTTTACTCAGAACTCTGCAGCAGCATCTTTGATAAGAGGCGAGACTGCTGCTCTCCTGCTTCGATTATAACTCCTTTTTCCTGTCAAAATGTCCTTTAATAAGACTGTTTTTAATCTCTTTAAATTAATGAATCTTGTTAAATAGCTCTTAAGGAAATCATTTTGATAATGGTTGACAGTTTTTTTTTTTTTTTTAACAGAGGGGAAAAGGTCATTACCAAACTGCATTATCTTCTCTGTCCCAGGAATGTACCCAGCTCTGCCAGTGTTGGTTCTCTGGTATGTGATCACAGAGTAATTTAGTTACAGCAGATAGAAAAGTAACTTAGACACATAACAAAGAAGGCATCTCGGGATGAAGTTTTGAAATTTTTGGTTTGTTATACTCTTCAGCCTATCCTGTTTCTAGTCATAGAACTTTTATTACTGGATTGATACAATGAACCAGTTTTATTTCTTAAAATAACTCTTAGAAAAGCCTCAAAATGACTGCCCTTGGTTTTTTACATTCTAACAACTTATTTGAACACTCATGACATTACATTTTAATTTATGACTTTTGTAACCTTTGAATATTTTAATTTGTATGGAATGTATCATTTGAAAACAAGAATATGATTTATTTTGGCCAATATTACATAGGATTCAAAAACTATATGAGGGAGAATTTGAGATATTTGATCTCTCACATTTAAAAATAATCACATTAACAGAGAGCTCTCAATCTCTTAGTGGAGTTCTGTCTTCTAATGGGATTGCTCTCAATTACTCTAAACATTCTCTCCCAGTTGCCTCCATTACTATTATAATAAAATGTAAATATTAAAAAATAGCATAGATAAAACAGTATGTGTTATAAAATAATACTAAATCATGAGACCTTGCATAATGTATGCATTATATCCAGCATCTACACAAGGAAGCGATGGGGAGAGGAGTTGTTAGGGAACCTCAGGGAAAGGAAGATGAAGTAGCACTATCCAAGGAAGGTATAAACAGTTCTACATTCCGTGTTAGGAACAGACAACCTTTAGCTTTCATTCTAGGTGCATCTTTCTTCCTCTGGAGCTGCATGAAGTCACAAAAGACTCAAGACAAATCCATGTTGAATAAAATGAGAGAATGAAGAGCTTGAGAAAAGAGTGAGATGTTCTATAGTCCAAAGGAAAGTGTTATTTCTATTGTGTGTCTCTTTTTGTATGTGTTTGTGTTTGTGAGTGCATATGTATGTTAGTGTTTATATAAGTCTGTGTATGGTTTTGTGTGTGTGTACACACACACACAAACACACACACACACACACACACACACATATATATATATATATATATTTATCATTGTGTATGGTTGTATGTATATATATATATATATATATATATATATATATATATATATCATTCTGAATATGAATGTACTGTGTGTGTGTGTCTGTAATTGAATCTCTATGCACGTGCATGTGTCTGTGTGT
Organism: Mus minutoides; assembly: GCA_902729485.2. Taxonomy (NCBI): domain Eukaryota; kingdom Metazoa; phylum Chordata; class Mammalia; order Rodentia; family Muridae; genus Mus; species Mus minutoides. The sequence goes on along the minus strand of CACVCL010015147.1, from coordinate 259,350 downwards.
CTGTTTGTTGAATAGACAGAGACTTCTTTTCTATTAAACCTCAACACTTAACTTTAGAATGAAGTAAGTATGTAATTACTATTTCTCTATATTTGTTATTACATTTGTTCTTGGACATTTTCATACCTGTCTCCATATCTACTATGTATTTCATTTCAGTCATCACCACTCTCTCTTGTCTGACTTCTACCCTTCATGAGCCCCTTTCCAGCCTATGTGACTGCTTTACATATTCATACTTGTCTGTTTGTTTTCTCCTTTGAGAACCAATAAGTTTAATCAGGACCATCTGCATAACAGTTGGCTTAGAACTCTACATTGGAGCCTGGAGAGCTTATTCAGTTGGTAACAGAAATACCCAGAATCTGCAAATGGCCACCAGTTGGTAGGAAATAAAAAGAAGCAAGGCCTCTTGTGTCATTTACAAGGCTACAGTTGCCTATTGAGAGCTCCCAATTTTTATGCAAGCTGAATATAGGCAAATGTAACTGTACTAAATTCATAATTATAATAGATGTGCCTTGGCCAAAATGTGGTATTCCATAACCTTCTTATTTTCTAGCTCTCATATTCTTTATGTTCCATCTTCAATAATGTTCTCTGAGTCTAAGAGAGAATCTTGGAAGTTTGGACATAACCATAGTTTATTAAACAAAATTGACAATGCCCACTGTGGGGTATTTCCTTTCTTGTTATTGACCAGTGAGGCCTCTCCTCACCCTCCAAACAGAAAACCAAAAGTTCTTGCCAACTTTCTGGACAGGGCCAGCAGACATGGACCTCCACACATGTGAGTGGCTGCTGTGGCCATAGGCTTGTTTGTATATGTACACATTTTATGTTCCTTCTTTGAGGAATGTGCTTTGCTTTATATATTTTTTTTTTTTTAAAAAAGAAGGCCAGGATATGTTTGCAGGGCAAGCTATGTTATGGTGGGAAGGGTGCCTCTGAGGGCCCATGCTGAGGCACCCCTTCCCCTTGAGGTACCATCCATAAGATGAGTTTAGTATAGAATAGTGTTTATTTAGGACATCGGAAATGGAGTTGGGAAGGGAGTGGAGACAGAGAGAGAGAGAGAGAGAGAGAGAGAGAGAGAGAGAGAGAGAAGAGACTACTCTGCAGCCTGGAGCATTGGTGGGGGGTGGGAAGAGGGGAGAGAGGGAGAAAGGGATCAGGGAAAGAAGGCATAGGGATGGGGTAAGAGAGCAAGAAGGGGACAGACACCTCTTTCATAGCAAACCAGGCATACCTGTGGGGTTAAGCCTGGAAGGAATGCTAGCAGTATGTCCTCCCTGTTAATGTTAATAACTCCATGATAATCAGAAACAGCACGTGTCCAGGAGGAAAAGGTGTGGCTAATGTTTTTGAAAAAAATTGATTAAAAATGGGACTTCAGGACAGCCTTCAAGGCCATGGAAAAGAACTCTAAAAATCTGAGTTCGAAAATATATAATTTCTCAACTATGCAAAAAATAAGGATGCAACATGAATTACATGAGAGGCTTCACAAATCTAAAGGAACAAAAGCAATTGTATTAATGAGGCAGCTTGTCAGAAAGATATGAAGGTAGGAAGGTACAAAGGCAAGCAGATTCCTGAGTTCAAGGTCAGCCTGGGCACAGAATGCCCAGGCCCAGTTGTGGTATAAATGTTAATTTCAAGAGTGAGTTCCACCCAGATAGCTTATCTGTGATTAACAGAGTCAGGCAGATCTTTAAATTATTTTGCAAAGTTTAAAAAAAAAAATGTGTGTGCTTGCTGTCTCCTAAGAATTAAGGGTCTGGGGTCAAGGGATGCTGATTCATAGGATAATTAAAAGGAAATCTGAAATAAATCACTGGATACTTATGTAAAATTTACAAACTCAGTTTAAGGTCTGCAAAAAACCCAGCTACCCAGAGAACTAACTGTCTGGAGGTGGGGCGCGGGGGTGGGGTGGGGGTGGTCAGTCTGAAAAAGCAGACCAAAGAGCAAGAAAACAGAACAGTGAGGTAGCAGACTGGAAAGCTGTCTGAGTAGAGCATAGACTGACTGCCAGTTTCCACTCAGGATGGCTTCAAGTCTTTTGTCTTCTCTGCTCCCAGACACCCCTTTCTCAGAACCCATCTCCAAGCTTAGGCTGGTCCACAGCAATTGAAGAAAACGTATTGAAAGAACTGCTGCCTCGTTCTTAGCTCCATAGAAAATATTGGTCAGTTTACTCTGGTTTACGTTTCACAGCACTGTGATAGAGGGTCAGAAAGGTAATCTCAGAAAGGTGATTGAGGCATAAATTTAACACAACTTATCATGAATGAATGGATCTTAAGAACTAAGAAAAATATTTTAAAATTCAGTATGTGCATACTGTGCATATGTGTGCATGTTCACATGCATGCACGATTAAATATGCACTTACATGAATATGCACGTGGAGGCTGGAGGACAACCTCACATATGAAAATCATTGTCCGTCTTCTTGAGACAAGATTTCTCCATTAAGCTCCACATTTAGACAAGGCTAGCCCCTGTCCCCAGTGTCCTGATGTTTATAATACAAACCCATATCATAACATTTGGCATTTTTAACAGGCATTGGAGATCAAAATCAGATACCCATGGGTGTACAGGTAAGGGTGTTATCAAAGGACACTTTAGAGAGTAATTCTTACTGAAAAATGAGGGTCAATAAGTTTCCAGTGATAAAAACAATATGCTTAAATAGAACTGGAGGAAGAACCCAGTTATACATTCAAATATGTTCTTGGGTAAAAGAAGAAGTGTTTTGATGTATTTCCACAGAAGTTAAAGTCAAGTATATATATATATATATATATATATATATATATATATATATATATATATATAATAATTGTGTATATATATACAAATATAATATATATGTATATAAACATATATATAAACAATCTTAATATTAATTTACTAATATTTAATAGGGGAAATGGAACAATCAATGGAAACTTTGCAATATATTTTATTAGTCATAAGAATTTCACATCACATATACTTTCCCAAAAGATTTTCAACAGGAAAATTGCTGCATCCTAAATACAGCAATTTTATTTGTGGACAAAAGAAAATAAAAGGTAAATCTTTTATCTGCCCTTGGAGTTTCCCTTGCATAAACTCATGCATTTTTTCATGCTTTATCCCCAGGTGATAGATTATCTGGAGGCTGCTAAAAATCCCAGAGCCTTTAAATAATACATTCATGAGACTAACAGTGAGGAGGGGTGGGGGGAAGAACTTGAAAGTTAGGGAGAATGCTGAGCATGGAAAGAATGCATGGGATGTGAACTAGAAGAGTCATTGTACTTTAGTATTCAATGTCAATCAAGGTCTGGCCATTCATCATACTTGGCCTTCAATGATGTTCGCTTCAGAGTGTTCAAAGGGCCCCAGCTATCTTTTCTTCATCCTCTTTTATCAGGGGTTACTCCAACTAGGCAGATTGAACAACCTCATTTATGCTAGCTAGTAAACTGACAAGGATTAAAGGTCTCATGCATTAGGAATTGTATTATATGTTTTTTTTCATTGTTTGTTTTTTTTGTTTTGTTTTGTTTTTCAAGACAGAGTTTCTCTGTATAGCCCTGGCTGTCCTGGAACTCACTCTGTAGACCAGGCTGGCCTCAAACTCAGAAATCTGCCTGCCTCTATGTTTTAAACTGTGATATGAAATTAATAATTTCCCCTACATATTTCTTAATTCTGCCAAAACCTTTGTGCAAAGGTCTGTGGATTAAAACTTAACACTGAAATTAAATATCAGCAAGTTTTCTACCTACGTGTATAGACTGAGAGCTAAGAATGAACTATTTAGTGTTTATACTATTTATATTTCAAAAGTAGCCATGCATGCCCACACCTTGTATTCAGCATTATTAACAGTTTCTGGTTGGCTTTCATTGACAATGTTGTATATCCTAGGATTATCTGAGAGGAAACCTAAATTGTGGGTTTATCCAGATTTTGAGCATGCATGTGAGGGATTATCTCAAGTGTTAAATGAGGTAAGAGGACCCAAACTGTGGTTGGCATAACATACATGTGTGCATGTGTACACACACACACACACACACACACACACACACACACACATACACAGAGAGAGAGAGACACACACACATACACAGAAAGAGAGAGGAGGGGCAATTTAGCTTATTATACACACACACCTGAATACATACATGCATACATAATCATAATATATACATACAGCCAGACATGCATACATACACATATATATGTACTACAGTCTCAGTAATCTGCCTGTAGAATTGAGGCTAATGCAGTTAATGCAGAAAACAAAGATAAAAGAAATGAACAAACAAGCAAACAAAAGCAACTCCATAAAAAGGTGATCCCAGAATGCTTAAGAAAGTGAAGCACAAATTGAAACAAAAGAGTAAGACTCATGTTTCCGTGCTGTATGTCTTGATCACAGAACTAGAAATAATTTAAGCAAGAATTGTACAATTTTCTTTCTAAAGAAAATTTCTTTCTTTCATGGCCCTGTAGGTTTTATATAGATATATATGTGCCAGACAATATGTAAAATATAAAAATTATGCTGATGCCATTCTTTCTGTGTTATCCCTGAATTACTCATCAAGCAAAAATTATCTGCTATGGAATTAAATTCACAACATAGCATTGAAAAGGATGAATAAAGAAATGCTTGGAGCAGAAAGTGAGTAACAGTTTAGAGCTACAAGTGGTTTAAAAACTTATTCTTTTCTGTTTTAGAATCTGATAGAATATAAGCCTTGGTCGTATTCTTTCTATGTTTCAGGAGACATATGTTTTGGGGGCACACAACGAGATTATATCTGACCATACAACTTTATAATACTTTGTAAAAATAACAGATTAGCCCACAATTAATCGCCACCTATCATCAGAGAAAGATGTAGGACTGTAGAACAGGACTCCTTATACCCAACCAAGGCACTATAAGATTTATACAGTCTTTAGAGTAACCTGCTTATTTCTTCTCCTTCTCCTTCTCCTTCTCCTTCTCCTTCTCCTTCTCCTTCTCCTTCTCCTTCTTCTTCTCCTTCTCCTTCTCCTTCTCCTTCTTCTTCTCCTTCTCCTTCTCCTTCTCCTTCTCTTTCTCCTTCTCCTTCTCCTTCTCCTTCTTCTCCTTCTCCTTCTCCTTCTCCTTCTCCTTCTCCTTCTCCTTCTCCTTCTCCTTCTCCTTCTCCTCCTTCTTCTTCTTCTTCTTCTTCTTCTTCTTATTATTATTATTATTATTATTATTAATTTATATCCATCCACCATTTCTTCCTCTCCTCCCAGTCCCCACTAAGCCTCCTCTCTACACCCCTTAAGCAATTCTCTCTGACACTAACAGATGTACCCAGAGATGACCACTGATGTTTATTATAGACATCCCAGTGCTACACTTGGGGGAGGGCGTATCTTTTTCTTCACATACGTAAGTTTTGTTTGCATTATTTGCATGGGGTATATTTTAGTGTTTAAATACACAAACACTTTAAATGACTTCTGCACTGGGTTTCATCTGTGGGGTAAAATGCAAATTGTCACCCAGGGCTTCACACCTACTAAACATAAAGGTGCAGTTCTATTTATTTTTTTGTTTATTTTTTTATACTTGAAATTTAATATAATTACATTTGTTTCCTTTCACTTTCTTTTCTTCAAACATCCCATATACCCTTTCTTTCTCTTTTCAAAATTTACACTCATCTTGATGTTAATTCTTGTTACGTGAATATGCGTACATGTACAGAAATATATTTTCAAACAACTTTGTCAGTTTGTATGATGTTATTAAGGAATATAGCACTTTGAGAAGGCTGCTATTCCAAAATCTGACTTAATTAGCCATGTCTCTTTGAATTGTATCAAAAACACGATGATCCATAGGCCTTACTTGAATGTGCTATCCAGGAATTTGAAATTACTTCCGAAGAGCAGAAAGTAGCCTAAAATAAAAGGCAAACTTGGTAAAATATGATCATTAAATCCAATTAGATACTTATTGTGCCTGTAAAGGAAGAGTGTTAGGATTGAGGATTGTGTGTGTGTGTGTGTGTGTGTGTGTGTGTGTGTGTGTGTGTGTCTGTGTGTGCACATAAATTTTGAAGAATACTGCTAAGTTACATAATGCACAATTCTATCCCACAGTTTTCTCCCTAAGTTGTTCATAGCACATTTTTAGAAATGAGGCAAACATACCAGTTTTATACACAAACCATATATAATATTAAGCAATAAAGAAATTAAATTGCCTCCTACCGTCACGCAGAACTTAATGGCAGATTCAAACCTGACTGATGCCAAATCTATATCATTGAAATAATAAACAGATTTTAATTAGAAAGTGCTATATGCTGAAAATATAATTAAAATTAATTCTACTGCACACTGTAGAGTATTCTGGATGCATATCCTTCCAATTATTTTCTGTATATAACTCACTCATGATGATAAAATACAAGCAAAATTTGTATCATTTTTCAGGCACTTGCAGCTTTCAAATACTATCATTTTTAAATTTATAGAGATATATTTTATTTCTTCCACTTAATGAAAAATTAAAAGTATCCACATAGATAGGGAGATATTCATGAACAGTGCAAAGGGTCATGAAGAGGGACATTAATCGAGGAAAATTATCTCGCTGTCAGTAACACAGGACACTCTATCCATCCCTCATTTCCTAGACAGACCATTCAAGTATTCAGGTAATATTTGGCTGCAAAAATTTGTGGACATTAAGACTAACTTGGAAAATATGAAACTGTTTACTAGCTTGTGTCTTTTAAGTTATTACCAGCCCAGAAGTGAATGGTGGACAAACTGATTTATTGCAGAATCAGGGGTTGATCAGTTGTCTCTAGATGTTAGTCTTTCAGGTTGGCAACATTAATTTTCTCCTGCCTAACAGCCACTGAACTGACAGACTGATTAGACAGTTACATAATTGCATTAGGATGACAAGGCAGTTTCTGGAGAGGATTCTACCATGCCTATTTTTAGAATAATTGTGAGGAACTTCCATTACTGTCTAGTTGAGGGCTGTCTTAATTTGTCAGGAGGGACAGAGAGAAGCAAATCTGTCATATAGTTTTCTGATTAATGGAAACTCAAAAGATGAGTAAAAATTGGGACCATGGCTTGGAAAATACTGACATAATGGGTATTGGTAAACCTCTATAGTGATTCAGATGTTTATTTGATACTTACTTTTAAACCAAGCATATCATTTGCATTAGGCTTCATTCCTTCTGCTCAAAGTATCCCAGCTTTGTTTAGTTTCCTTTCTAACTAATTTATTTTGTATTACAGAAAGCTGAAGAGATGCATCTAGGGATATAACACATGGATGCAGAACCTAAAAACCAGGAAAAGATACATAACATAACCATTATTATATCCATTATTACAATATACATTTCTAAATTATTTCTTAATTTCTATTTTTCTGATTCCCAATTTTACAAGATTTAAAAATAGAATTATAATACCATTTAGTAAAATTGTAATAAAATTTTGAAACAACTAAAATATTCTAAATTGAAAGTAACATAAATATATATTATTCTCCTTTAAAGATTTATATTAATGCTGCAAAGTATTAGCAGTATAATTGTCTATGTTTATGAGGTATAATATGATAATTTGATAGATATGCACTGGATATAGCAAATCAGATTTTCTAATACTTCATTTTTAAATCTTAATTATTCTTTAAAATTATGTATATATGTATGCATGTATACACTATACCTTAATCATATCAATTCTTCCCCTTACCTACAACTCACTCCAAATCTCTTATCATACCTCCTTATAAACGTTATGTCTTCCATTTGTAAATTTTAAGCATTTCCATCTTTTAAACTTCTGTTTTAAAAATTAATCATTACAACTATATATTTTTCTAAGGCTCAGTTGTGAATCTCAATATAGGCATGGAAAGAAGCAATCCATTCAAATGATTAATGTTACCACTGCCTACGTGCATAGTGATTGGAGCATTCAAGATCTTTTCTGCTAGTTATTAATAAAATGTGTGATAAGCTATTCTAAATGGCATTTTCTCCTACACTCTGTGCAGTAGGAATAGTGACTAACAGAACCTGGTGAAGGATAGATAAAGGGAAACTGCACAAGAAGATGAAAAAACAAACAAAACAAACAACAATAACAATAAACAACAACAAAAACAGTACATTGTACTTTCTCAGACAACAGAAAATAAAAACGCTTCTTTGGGAAAATGAATTTGTCTCCAAAATACTTGGCCAACTAGGCATAGTTCCAAGACTGAATCATGAAGAATCACCTTTCTACCAAGGCAAATATATATATGACTGTCCCATCAGGACTCTCAGCACTGGTGTGATCATTGTCTTCCTCTGATTTTACATTGCCCTATTGTTTCAAATACCAAACTTTAGACCCAGATATGTTATCAATACCTACTCTTTAGTATATGTACATGTAAAAAGAGTTGTACTAGAATTACCCTACAATGGAGGGACAAACCCATTAGTAAACTCAAATGCTATCAGTACAGTTCCACTACCAGGAGTCAGCAAATGCTTTGCAGTTGTTTGTCCAGTGAGTTCCCATAAATTCCCCCATAGCTCAAGCTATTGCCATGACTGTTGGTTATTCCTCAGAAATTGACAGTAAAACCCCTATTGCTGAATGTGTCACATACCTCAGTAATAAAACATGAGAAATCACGTTATAAATGACCTGGAAGTTTCACCCCTATTGATTAGAATTCTCAGTGTTGGAAGGATACATTTATCTCACTCAGCTGTGAGTATGTGCACCATAATAACATCTGCCGCAGCAACTCTCCTGCTCACTAATGAAACGGTGCCCTGAAAATGAGTGCCCGTTTTGATTGCATTTACGGCCTATCTACAAAATGAAACCTATAGGTAGTATCATTATTGGGGCCAGGAAACTGCAGCAAAATAGGTCATCGGCCCGAGGGAAAACATACTGCATAATATTCTTTCAATTGGACATTAAGACAACTACTAATGACTTATTGCTATTTTCCTACACTAGTACATTTCTCAACCTTCATCAGAGAAGCTTCATCTTGCTGGAAATAGCAACTAACACAGAGAACCACAAATGGTTAATATTGACAGTAAGAGACAAAGGAGCACTCAATCCTAAATAGAGTATCTATATTTAGCCCTTCCCATAAGACGTAGAGATCATCGAAATAGAGTTGGTTACAAGTAAAAAGGGTTTCCATACAAAACAGGGGGTTCTCAAAATAAACTCACCATGATCTTAATAGCATCAGCAAAGCCTACACAAGCCCAGTCCAGATGACAATATTAGCCCGTGTGGTGGGGGACACAGAATAGGACTTCTATTAATCCCAATCAGTATTAGCAATTGATGGCTACTGAGAAGTCAAGAGTCAGTTTCCTTTAAGGGAATGATAAGTTGACCACAACTAGCAGTATATGGGCAGCACAAACAGGACTCAGGGTTTTGATAATGGAGAAAGAACATGAAATTCAGTTGCTTGAGATTTGTGGACTGAACTGGGAGGATTTGGGAAGTAAATGTAATCAAGTACTCCAACAAACAAAACAAAACAAAACAAAGGATCTAAAATAATAAATGAAATATGAACAGAGTGTGGTAGAATACATCAATAGTTGAGCAGCTGTGGTAGAGGAAGGAGAGTCATGATTTCTAAGCCAGACTGGGCTCCATAGTGAGACACTGTAGCAAGACAATAAAGACTATATATATGACAAAAGAGAGATGACAATGTGACATGAGGGGAAAAAAGAGGCAAAAGTGAAGTAGGTACAGGAGAAAATGAAAGAATAAGAAAAGTTATGACACGTTCTTCTTCTTGGAGTGGAACAAAGTCAGATCCCAAGTCACTGCTGACCTAGGGGGTGGCTGTCTTGTGCATACATTGAAATATGCACAGCATCCAACACTGACAGCAAACCAGCCCACTACAGGTTTCAGTTTCTTCTCCACTATGTTAACTGTCCCATTAATTTTATTTTTTACATCAAAGTTTGGCTCCCAAATCACACAGCTGTTTCATGTTAACCCCCAGTGAGTTCATTCACACATACTCAATATATCTCTCACGGGGGTTACACTCCTGCTTGGAGGATCCTTTGGCAACTGGGGAGTAGAGGCAGTGTCCCATGTGGATTCTATTTCCAGGCTCAATTTTAATATAAGAATATATATTTCTGGCCAAGTACCATCTTTTAAAATATCTATTTTGTTTTTCAATCTTGACTCCCAAAGACAATCTCGAAGTTGAAGGAACATGAAGCCACTAGGCGCACATAGTTGAATTTGTTGGCTTACTTAAAGAAAAACCAATAAGCCACTTGGATGGTCATAAGTTTGAAATGCATCAAAACATCTCATTTGGAAATTTACAAAGAAGGTTGAACTTTCCTGTGGCTCATACTCTTTGATATTTTTCTCTATATTGAGGTACTAGGCATTTATAGCTGATGAATAAATAAAAATACGCATGAATCAAATTTTCTGTTTCTAGGGTAAGCGGGGTTGTGATGTTGGATAGAATGTGTAGCTATCATTTGAAGCTTTTAAAGGGGGAAGAAATATACTTATCAAAACAGCAAATTTTTATTACTACCTCTCTAGTTTTGGGAAAAATAAAACAAAAACAAAAAACAACAATGTACCAATTTCATGTGTAATGAGTCTGTCCTATGTCATAAGAATCTAGGAAGAAAGGGTATTTATTACAAGGCGATTTAAACCCTTCCCTCTTCCAGTTGAGAAGCTACAATGAGAGGTTTAGCACAAGATGGGATTTCCTAACAGAACAGATTTTTTTTTAATGAGTGTTCTTCTATTATTTTTACTGCTTTCTGTAACAAGACCTCTCCACTTATCAGAGTGTGCATTCAGTAACATAATCAAAGGAGAATATCAAGCACCCACTTTCTGGATAAAAACCCAGAAAGTTGGAAATTACCAATGGACTCAGCTCTTTCCAGGCTTTCTCCAACTATAGCAGGTTGGGGTTTGTCTTCCATGATCAGGGATTAGATTTAACTCTTCCCTGGAACAAGTTCAAGAGGAAAATGTGGGCTAAGAGAGTAATCAGAAGGAGACAAGGGAGGTGGCATACAGTAAGAGATAGATGGCTGAAGGTAGGACATGCTTGAGTTTTGATGAGGAAACCACTGTCCCACGAGTCAGAAAGATGAATAGCACAGACAGCTGCAGGACTGTGCGACAAGTACTTGGCAAAAACCCATGAGTAAAACTTTATAGGCATATTGAAAGAAACTCACCTCTTGTTGGAGGTTTGGGCATTAAAGATGGGGTGCCTAGGGAATGGCTAGCACAGAATAACACATGTATAGTAAATAACAACACAGTCACGAAGCCCAGAGGTATAGTATAGTCTCTAGTAGGGTCCTCCATGAGTGATCTTTTCTCATAGCAGCTTTTTACACCAGTAACCAAACCTTTCTGTGACAGAGGAAATGGGAGATTCTGTAGTTTCCTTAAAGTTGAGCATGCATCAGAGGTTAGAGGAAAATAATGGGAGATATCAAGATAAAATGAACATTTGAAGACACTCTACCGTAAATCTATCTGAGTAGAAAACACAGGACAGTGAATTTTCAGCCTGCAGTTCCATAGCCACTATAGTCCTTAGCATGAAGCCAATTGCTGAAATAAATAGGGCAAAAACTGCATAAATCAAAGATGTAATAGAGAAACTGTGTGAGTAGAGAAATAAGTGGGTGAGCAGACACTTTATATATGGTTGATAGACTGAGTCTGTTTATGGGTTTTTTTTCTGCTTCTTTTTTTTCCAATTTTTATTAGATATTTTCTTCATTTACATTTCAAATACTATCCTGAAAGTCCCCTATATCCCCCCCCCATCCCCATCCTGGCTGCCCTACCCACCCACTCCCACATCTTGGCCCTGGCGTTCCCCTGTACTGTAAGGTTTGCACGACCAAGGGGTCTATCTTCCCATGAGGGCCAACTAGGCCATCTTCTGCTACATAAGCAGCTAGAGACATGAGCTCTGGGGATACTGGTTAGTTCACATTTTCTTCCACCTATAGGGTTGGAGACCCCTTCAGCTCCTTGGGTACTTTCTCTAGCTCCTCTATTGGGAACCCTGTGTTCTATCTAATAGCTGACTGTAAGCATCCACTTCTGTGTTTGCCAGGCACTGGCATAGCCTCACAGGAGTCTGCTTTGTTTTGATTCCTCTCTTTAACTATAATCCCCTTCATTTATGGAGTAATACAAACTGACTGGCATTTCACCTGTATGTTAAGGCTGGGTATTGATTAGGAAGGTGAAAAACATCAGTTACTTGGGTGTGTCAGCTTAGGCACAAAAATAAACTTAAAGAAATCAGATGAGTAGACTAAAACTTTCTACACACACTATAATGAGATAAGCAGGGAAATTAGAACCAAATTTATATGGTGCTTAGTGGGAAAACTGGGCAGATTATGCAAGGGAACCATTATAAGCAAAGATTAAAGGATCATAAACAATGTGTCTATTTCAGGAATCATCTAGGGAATTTACAGAAAAGAATTAGTTATAGAGGAGGGAGTAAGTGTTGTACTAAAGAATGGTTACACACATGGCTTTATATGTTGTAAAAAGCTTAATTTAACAATATATAAGAAAAACATGATGTAAACATGCTAAGAATTTAAGAATTCATTATTTCCTCTTTGACATGTACAAACTTTTATTTTCTTACATTATATCTTCTTGTGATTTCATGTTTTCAACATTCATTAAACATAATTTGTATTTAATTAATATATGCTTTATCAGATTATGATGTTATTTTCATACATATTTAATTTTCCTGATTTCCTCTCCTGCTTTTATCTCCCATCTTGCTTCAGTCTCCTGAAGCAAGGGAAAAGTTAGTCAGCTCTGTGATCCACCTGCCAGAGTCCTCTGGATTCATGAATGAAAAGACACACACACACACACACACACACACACACACACACACACACACACACTTTATATTTTGATATGCCTGGACTAGCTCAATGGCTGGGAACTTCCAAATCTCTCCAAGGCTAGCACATACTCCCCTACAATATTCTTGAATCAATCTATATTTTATAGTTGCTACTACAGATCGAATAAGGAGACTGGCCCCTGGGGACACTTTCCCTTATTCTTATGTGTTGGCAGGCTCTTAAGTCCTACCTTCCTGCTTCTTCCCAATGTGTGGTCATCCATCCTATCCCTCTGTTGGCAAAATTCTTCTTAACTTCTCCTTTGTTTCTTGCCCCAAAAAGTCCCTCCTCTTTCTCTCTGCCGAGCCATTGGCCTCTCACTCTTTATTGATCAATAAAAAAAACCCCTCAACATCTGGACACATAGATTCATGTGTGATTTTCGAAGCCGAATTAAGACAAAGCGTTAGAATCAATCCCCAACACTCCTGCTTTTACCTTTCCTCTTCAAACCCCAATATCCTTTCCACTTTCATATCACATACATTTGATTACCCCTCTGTACTAGTTTCCTTCTGTGTTACTGTGAAAAATTACTGTTTAAAATAACTGGGGAAGAAAGGTAAAGAATCCTTTCATTTCACAACTTCCATATGGCAAGCCAAATCCAAGGGAAACCATGGTGGGAATTTAAGGTAGGAACCTGGGAAACTGAAGCATAAACTTTATCAAAGCACAGTTATCTTTGAGCTTAAAAAATCTTGATTGTATATTTATAGCACAATTGTATTATCTGAGTTTCGATTGATAGTGATTTCTTTAGTTTTTTGTGGACTTGGTGATTACTAAGTAAATGTTCTACCACTGCTCCAAAGCTGTTATTTTGTAACAGTTGGAAAACCAGGAAACATAGATGTGGAATATTCTCTTTGTAGCACTTGGAGTCTTTAAATACAGATGTGGAATAGCTTCATTTTATAGTTGTCTTGTTTCTTTATTTTTTTGAGAAGTCTGTACCAAATTTCATAATGTCTGTATAAGCATATACTTTTGTCAGCTGTTAATAAGGGTTCCTCATTTATTTTCTTGCTAAAAGTCATTCTAGAAGCTCAATGTGGTGTTGTTAATTTTCATGTCACTCTTGGTTAAAGACGTTTAACACTTTTAAATATGTGTTAGACATCTGTGCTGTTTTGAGAACTATCTCTTTAGCTCAAACGTCTACTTACTGGAAGTTTTTTTAGTGATGTTCATTTATTTTGATTATTTCACTTCTCTGTGTATTTAGGCAATAACTGTGTGTCTGAAATAAAGCAGGAAAAAGGTTTTCTCCCATCTTTCCAGCTCTCTGTTCATTCTATAGATGATTTATTTTGATGGACAGAAACCTTTTAATTCTGTATAATCCTCCCATCACTCAGTAGCACTATTTTTGTGTTGCAGAGAGTTCTTCCCTGTAAATATATAAATATATTAATATATAAATGTACTTAGCAGTGTGTTCTCTGTTTATTCCTCACATTTCCAGTATACTAAATTTTAAATTCTTTGTTTTGGTCATTTAAATTGATCATCATAATCAGGTGAGAGATGTGGGTCTAATTTCATTTTTCTGAGGGCAACCATCTAGGGATTAGGCACCATTTACTTCATCAAATGTGAGAATTCCTACACTCACCTTTTTCAAGGTATTCATTTGTTAGTATATAGTAAATTGAGGTTTTAATTGATAGAGTTCTGCTACTTTTTGTGATTTGAGTGGTTGTGCATTTCACTTTTTGTATTCAAGGAATTCTTGTCTATTTCATTGAGCAAACTGTCTAAGCCTTTCTATTTTACCTAATCTCTGTCATCTACCCCATAGATTTCATAGTTCTCCAGAATTTAGGTAATATTTGTTCATTTGATTTTTGTATTCTTTATTATTCTTTTTCTTTTACATCTGTACCAATGATCTCAAGGCAATTCAATCTCTGGTGTTATGGACAATTATGTTTTATAGGCCTATATGTGATGGAGACTAAGAGAATGTGGAAGCCATGCCCACCTGAGTTTGATTTTGTTTATCCTACTCCAAATCTGTCAGGATACTGTACCAAATTCCCCCACAAGTGGTCTATGAGCTTTCTCTAAATCAAACTAGTCATGTAAGTATTGTTGGTGAGAGATATAGAAAATCATCAGCTTTATAACCACTGTCCAAAACTTTCTGTTGTTTTCTTTATTATTTGTTTGTTGCTTATAGGATCTGTTGCTTCCATCAGAATAATATAAGTTATTCCAGATTTCTCTATGAATGGCCTATTGTCTGAATTTCTTGCTGGTTCAGTTAATGGTAGGAGCAAGTGAGTGGAAAGGCTCACAGTACTCTCAGCTTTACAGAACTGTCCCAGTTTTCTTGTGGTGTGTCTGATACCTGATGTGTTCTGCTCCATTTCTGAAACCTTAAGCATCATAGATCTCTCTCCATTGCTTTGAGCTCTCATGGTGCTCACTGTCTTTGAGAGTAATTTCTAGGCAGGCCCTAGCTCAGCTAGAAACCTTTTTGCTTGGTGGAAGAGCTTCACTATTTTTTTTGTTGTTGTTTGTTTGTTTGTTTGTTTGTTGAGGCAGAGTTTCTCTGTATGGCCCTGGCTGTCCTGGAACTCACTTTGTAGACCAGGCTGGCCTCGAACTCAGAAATATGCCTTCCTCTGCCTCTCAAGTGATGGGATTAAAGGCATGCGCCACCATGCCCAGCTAGAGCTTCACTCTTGTAGACAAATCTGGTCTTTAGCCAAATCTGATCTTGAATTTTTGATAATTTTTCTAACTTTGGCTCTCAGTTGATGATATCATAAACATGTCCCAACATTCCCAGGTTTCCTTTACATTTCTAGTAGCCCATAAATTGTTTTAAAATAATGATCCATCTTTAGTAGAGATAACACATATAATACACAGATGACACATTGAAATGTCATTGGTTGCTTTCAAAAGCCAGATATGTGAGACTCAAGCAAAGGAAAGACAACAACAAGAAGAAAAATGCAGTATAATGAGTTTAAGTAGTGAGCATAAGAGCTTGGCTCTCTTCCAGAAATAAATTATTATTGACACAAAACAATGTTATTTATTAGAATAAGTGTATAAATATGCTTGATCTCAGCAAAACTCCCCTTAGCTGATAAGATTATTTCCCAATTCAGAATGTGGAAGCAACTAAGCAAATCCACATAGGATCTATCTCTAAATGACAAGAGTCTGTTTCTGAAGCTAAAGTGTAGTTATTATGCAAAAATGACCTTTATACTTGCAAATATGGTAATTCTATATAAATGACACTTATCCAGATTTAGTTATAAGTAAATATTTTCTAATGTAAACCCAAGCCCAAGATCAAACCAAGATATCCTTTCTATATTATGTTGCTCTATTATTCTTCTCTTAAAGTAATTTAGTATACTTAAACTTCCTGTTCCCACTTCACTTTCAGCAGAAGGAATGCCACACTTAGACTCAGCTCTGTAATGAAACTCTCTGGGCCGCTTCTCAGCTCCCTTCTGAATTTAAGGTTTTCAGACTAGTCTGACACCAGCTGTAATCTTCTTATTCATTTCATGTTAGACGTATAATTAATTTTGAAAGTGCTTGTCTAGGTATACACTAATTTTTCAGGGAAGGTAAAACAAAGGTAAAATTTATTAGGTGTGGTTTCCTATTTAGATCTGGCTCATAATAGGAATTGGACATACTAAAGTGCCATAATCTGAAGATTCTTTCTGTATCGGGATTTGAACCTGAGGCCTCACATTAGGCTGTCAATTTTGCTGTATCCTTAACACTCATTTTATTGTTTAGGTTTTTGTGACAATGTTTTGCCAAGTGGCCTTCAAGTCATTCCTTAGCTTTTGGCCTTGAACTCAGAAGCCTTTTGTCTCAGATTCTTAAACAGGTGGGATTATGGCTATTTACCCCTAGCCTTAGCTGCATATGTCATCTCTAAATGTATAATAATGCACCAGAGTCTCTGGTCCCTTTCAATGTTTCTTCCTCCCAATTTATCAGCCTTTTCCCATCTCAGTCCATCTTCCCTGTTCTTAGCTTTTGGCATCTATACACTATCAAATGCTGTGAGATCAACAAATGTTTTATTCTAAATAAATGAGATCATGAAGTACTTGCCTTTCTGTGCTCAATAATTTTCATGTAACATAATGATTTTCAATTATATTAATGCTGACACAAATGACAAGATGTCTTATATGTACCTGAACAGTAATCACTTTGTGTGTGTGTGTGTGTGTGTGTGTGTGTGTGTGTGTGTGTGTGTATCCATTCATCATAGGTGACACATTTAGATCATTTCCATTTCTCAGCCTTTGTAAATTGTGTCTTTATAAATAGTGGTGATGTCTTCATTTGGATTCCTATTGCTGTGATGATATACCATGACCAAAAGCAACTTAGGGAGTTGAGGTTCATCAGTGAATTAATTCGGGACATGAACTCAAACAGTCCCAGACCCTGGAAACAAGATGCAGAGGTCATAGAGGATTGATGATTACTGGTTTGCTCCCAGCGGCTTGTTTAGCTGGCTTTCTAATAGAAACCAGGATTTCCTACCTATGAATGGCCCCAGGCACAACAGGTTGAGCCCTCCCTTATGAAACATTCATTAAGAACAACCCTTACAATTGGATCTAATGGAAGCATTTTCTCAATTGACGATTCCTCCTTTCAGATAATTCTCACTTATGTCTGGTCATCTTAGAAATAGCCAGCAGAGGTGATAAAAGAGTTTCTTTAATCTACAGATTTCATTTTCTCTGGATGTGCACCCTGTAGTAGGTTTGCAGTTTCATATGGTAATCTAAGTTTAAAGCCATACTGTTTCCCACAATGGTTGTTATTAATACTAACTTTTCAGTCTCAACATCAAGGTACAAGGTTTTCAATTTTCTTCTCATTTTGACAAAATTCCTCTTTTGTTGCTTTGATAATAGTCATTGAAGGGAGATGACATCCCATTGTGATTTTGTTTTTAACTTCCCTGGTGTTTGGAATGTTGAAGCATTGAAGGGTTTTTTTGCACACTTACTGGTCACATGTCTGTCTTTTAAAAGAAATATCTATTTTACTATATTACATGCCTTTTAAATTAACTTATTGGGGGAATTGCATTTTTTAAATTTTTTTTTATTCTATATCCTAGCCACTTCTCTGAAACATGTTACACAAACATCTTCAGTTTACACTCAAATGATTGCTTTCTTTGATCTCACACTTGTATATTTTTATGATTTTGTCCTGTGTTTTGTGGTTTACCTCCACCAAAATTCTACCCATTCAAATGTCTTGAGAACTTTCTATATGTTTCTTTTTAATAGTTTAGGATAATATATGTATTATATTAAATCCATATTTACTTGTCATGGTTAACACATACAGTAGAAACACATACACAGAACAAACACACACAGCACAGTGTAACCACAGCCACACACATACACACACACACACACACACACACACACACACACACACACACAGCTCAAACACAGACACACACACACAGCACAAACACATACAAAGAAAAAAAAAAAAACACTAGAAAATCCATGACCTATTACCACAAACAGGAAACATTTAAATAAATCACCCTACATAACAGAACTCATGTAGAACAGTTGAGATTTAATCCGTGGTAAACTGGTGACCCAAGAAGTGTTATATTTCACATGCTCACACTTGTTGTGTCGGTAGCCTGGAAGGATCCATGATAAAGCATTTATGTCAAAAAACTGACATCTGCTATAAAGCAGCTCATTCCCAAGTGCCCCTCATTCCTTTGCTAACCCAGTACACTCTGATCCAGTGACTTTACTCTGAAAATTACAGACATCTCAAGCAAATAAATGATGTTTTGAAACTATTGGTATAAATTATCAGGGAGGCAATGCCTTAACCATTCTTGATAAAAAGCAATCGTAAAATAGAGAGTGAATAATCACACTTCAATCCTAAAATAGATAGTATTTAAATGCTTAATTGATTGATTGAAATTATTGATCTAGAACTGTTTGTATGTTTATTATCCTAAGATTAAAAAAAAATTCACCAAATGTCTTTATAAAAGTAGAAAAAAATATCTTCACATTTTGCTAGGTTTAAGACTAAGATGTTCCAGTAAAAAAAAATGAGTACAAGATTACTTTAATGAGATTATCTATCAAGAAGTAGTAAATGTGCCTATTTTTAAGCCAGACTTGCTGTAAAAGCTGATGTTCACGGAGCGGTATCATTTGAAATGATACAGTGGATATCAGCTGGGACAATTAGTAAGGCACACTTGTTCACATTCTCTGTGCCAAGGCTAGTGGGGAAACAACCTGCTGAATTGTTGCTTTAGAAACTGAGTAGAAAAATCTTTCTGAACTTTTACAACCTGGTCCAGGAACAGGGCAGACGGCACAAGGGTGACTCTTGGCTTCACCTGTTTTCTCAAATGTCCAGCTACTATGTGGTAGGGTAGCATCCCCTGGGCTCTGTCCATGAAATTGGTTATATAAACTGTAATGCTTTCGCTAAGGAAAAATATTAGTTGCTTATGTTTGAGTCAATTCTAGGGTCAACTTTGTACATCATTTTAAAATATACCATTTTTGAGAATTGAAAAGCTCTAAGACCATTGAAGTTCTTACTTCAAGCCAGAAAGCTGACTCATGGCCCAAATGGAATGTTTCCTAAAACAGGTAACTGAGGTCTGGAAGGGTCATTTTATTTGGAGGGTGCAAATCTGAAAGATGAAAGCTAGGGGTGTCATACATTAGAATCTTTCAAAATGAAAAAATGTCGATGTGGGCCTTTATGCAAAATGCAAGGCCACAGAGCCCAGCCATATTGTTTAATAAAAGTTAAGTTAAAATTCATTATGTATTCCCTTCCTTCACAGAAAGAGGGTTTGAAATATGAGGTAGAAGGATATGTAGGAAATCTTCTAATTGTAAGTAATGAATAACCAATACTCCTTAGAAAACAAGGGAGCAGCTGGGTTAAAGACAGAATGTTCTTTTGTTCCTGTTCCTTCCTACTAGGCAGGCTCTGTTTCTGGCCTGTGTATGTGTGCTAGTTCTCAGCTGGGCAGGGTCTCTTGAGGTAAGGACCTCCAGGGGGAGAAGTGCCTTTGATCCTTGCTGTTTCCCACTTGAAGCCGATCCAGGTTCATCCTTTGGAAGATAATTCACTGCTGACCTTGACCAAAATGATAGATAGCCTGTCAGTGGTTGGCGTCCTTAGCCACCCGCCATGCCCTGCTCCACACTCAAAGTTGCTTTCTCTTTTATTTGTAGGATAAATAATCTTTGTCTCCCATGCCATTTCTTATTTATTTTCTTACACTGAATAGATGATGAACATTATATTTGAGAGCTTGTGGATCAACGTTACCATTTAAAACAAGCCTTGAATTATCCACAAACTTCCCAAGAGATCATATCAGAGGTTTCCATGTTTAAGTTACTAAAGGTTGTAAATAGCTTGATACTCAAAGTACGGAAACTTTTCTCTGCCTTTCCCTAAATATACAGAAAAGAGGAAAGTGAACAGAATATAATAAAAAGTAAACAAAATAGAAAAAACAAAAAGGAAGCAGTAAAATATAAATAAGTTTGTTTTATATCTCATATATGTATTTTAATGGTTTAATATTAATATGCCAAGGAGAATTTTTACTTTTATTTTATTAGATATTTTCTTTATTTACATTTCAAATGCTATCCCGAAAGTTCCCTATAACCTCCCCCCCACCCCCGCCTGATCCCCACCACCCACTCTCACTTCCTGGCCCTGGCATTCCCATATACCCATATACCAAGGGCCCTCTCTTCCCAGTGATGGCCGACTAGGCCATCTTTTGCTACATATGCATCTAGAGACACGAGCTCTGGGGGTACTGTTTAGTTCATATTGTTGTTCCACCTAAAGGGTTGTAGACCCCTTCAACTCCTTGGGTAATTTCTCTAGCTCCTCCATTGGGGGCTCTGTGTTCCATCCTATAGATGAATGTGAGCATCCCCGTCTGTGTTTGCCAGGCACTGGCATAGCCTCACTGGAGATCGTTATTTTGGGGTCCTTTCAGCAAAATCTTGCTGGCATATGTAATAGTGTCTGGATTTGGTGGCTGATTATGGGATGGATCCCCTGGTGGGGTAATCTCTGGATGGTCCATCCTTATATCTTTGTCTCTGTAACTCCTTTCATGGGTGTTTTGTTCTCTATTCAAGAAGAAAAGAAGTATGCGTACTTTGGTTTTGTTCTTCTTGTTTTTCTAGTGTTTTGCAAGTTGGTCAAGGAAGAAATAAAGAAAGAAATTAAAGACTTTTTAAAGTTTAGTGCCAAGGGGAAATTTTGCTGAGAAAATAGAATTATGTGATTATATGTAAGTATATTATCTTAATAGTGTAATGTAAGTACATAACATAAAAAAATAAAATATTGTTGATTATTAATAATAAAACTGTACATAAGGAATGTAGCTGTTTAACTACAACAATCCCTTTGGCAAGAACATTCAGCTTCAGAAAAGCTTGACTTTCAGCAATTCATTTATACTAAACCCTCCCTCTTAAAGTTAAAATTTTAGTTTGTCAATGGTCAGTCTTTCCACTGTCCCCATACAAAACTTAAACTACATCTAGCCTTTATAATCTTACAATGTTCACTTCATGGTTGGTAGGATAGAAAACTGATACAAAAGGAAACCAATGTGAAGCTTTCTCATAATTCTGGAAATTGATCTATTGCAAGATGGAGCCCTGTCACTCTTGGGAATAGACCCAAAGGACTCTATAACTTACAAGACAGGTGCTTCTCAATATTTATTTTATTTTATTTTTGTTGTTGCTGTTATTGATTGGGTTAAATTCTATTTGTGTAATTTAAACATATTTTTAAAATGTAAACACATTTTGATTATATTGATTATATATTTCTCCTCCAAGTGCTCCGTCTCCTCCTCCCTACCACTCTCTATAAAGTTCTTTTCCCAAAAATAAACAAAAACCTTATACAACAGCAACCCCCTCAAAACTAATAAAATAAAAGTAAATATATCCCCTAAGCCCCCAAATTAACAACAACAACAAAACCAATCAAACTATAAATAAATAAAAGCATACACAAACCTGTGGAGTCCATTATATATTGTTTAGCTAATCTTGAATATGAAGTCTGTCTTGGAATTTTGAGATACCCAATGTCACTCCATTGTAAAAAAAAAGTGATTTTCCCTCTTCTAGCATGTTAAATAATAATTGTTAACATTTATGCTAGCAGATAAGTTTTCATTTACTAATTTGTTCACTCATTTATTTTCTAAAATTACAACAAAATAAAATAGAATAAGATATATACAACTATCACATCATGTTGGACAAGATAAACTAACAGAAGATAAATAACCTCAGAGAAGGCACAACTGCCAGAGACCTCCTCATTTACATATTCAGGAATTAAACAAAAACACTAAATTTAAGGCTATAATATAAACACAGAGGGTCTGTGTGCACTTGAGCAGGACCTGTGCACGTTGCCTAAGTCTCTGAGTTCATATGAGCTCTGCTCATGTTGGCTTGGCCTTGTTTTCTTGGTATCCTCTATGTCCTCTGGCTCTTGTAATCTTTCTTCCTCCTCTTCCACAGAGATGCTTGAGCTCTGATGGAAGGGGTTTCATAGAGACATTCCATTTCGGGCTTTCTTTATAATGCCTTATCCAAGGTCTCTCTGTGTATTATCTTATTGTGGATTGCTGCATTTGCCATAAGAGAAAGCTAATTTCCTGATAGTTGAATAAAACAGATCTAGGATTTGTAGCTGAATATCATTAGAAGTAATTTTATTAATGCTTTTAGTTTTCTATTTTAGACAGGTATTATTTGGTTTTACTCTAGGTCCCAGAACTACATAATTTCAGGTTCTTGATCAACAAATCAGTGTGAAGTATGGGTTCCATCTTGTAGAGTAGGCCATAAGTCAAATTAGTTATTTGTTGGTTACTCCTACAGCCTTTGGGCCACCATTGCTCTGGTATATATTGCAGGTAATATACTGTTTTAGGTAAGAGTCTTGTGGCTGGCTAATCGTTTGCATTTCTCTTTTGATAGTATGCAGAGTATGTTTCTATAACAGTGATACTTAAAAGAGGGATGAGGATGCCATGTAGGCACTAGCCTGACATCATCATGTTCAATGAGTTGTACAGTTGTCTACAGTAATTGGGCCTTATTTTTAGCTTATGTAGAACTATCCCCATTCCAGCCATCTCCCTTCATTCCCTAACTTTCTATGCTTTTTCCCCTTGCTAATGAAATCTATCCATCTACTCGATTTCAATTAACATTTAAACATTTCATGGTTTGTATTCTTAAAATCCATAACACCATCAGCACTTCCTGTACATGCTCTTGCTTGGTGTTTGTGGTTTTCCTGCACAACAGAAATGTTGATCACAGTGTGTTTATAACTGCCTCTTCATTACATGCAAAGTTGTCAGATACAATCATTGCTATCACTCACTCTATCCTTTTCTTTCTTTCTTTCTTTCTTTCTTTCTTTCTTTCTTTCTTTCTTTCTTTCTCTCTCTCTCTCTCTCTCTCCCTTTCTTTCTTTTTTTGTCACACATTTTATTTTATCATTAATTATTAACATTTTTAGTTTGTTAAACATTACTCAAAAGCCGAATTTTTTAAAGTGGATAGTTTCTTTATTTACATTTCATATGTTATCCCATTTCCAGGTCTCCCCTTGGGGAACCCCTTATACCCTCTCCCCTCCCTCTGCCTCTATGAGGGTGCTCCCCACCCACCCACCCACTCCCACCTTCCCAGAGTGGCATTCTCTACTCTGAGGCATCGAATGCCCTCAGGCCCAATAACCACTCCTCCCACTGATGTCCAACAAGGCCATTCTCTCCCACATATGTGGCCAGTGCCATGGATCACTCCATGTGTATTCTTTGGATGATGGTCCAGTCCCCAGGAGCTCTAGGGGATCTGGATTGTTGACACTCTTGCTCCCTCCATGGGGTTGCAAACCCTCTCAGCTCCTTCAGTCCTTTCTCCAACTCCTCCATTGGGAACCCCATGCTCAGTCCAATGGTTGGCTGCCACACCTGGGGAACCATCCTATATACAGTCAACAAACCCAGTTGCTGTTGCAGATGCAGGGAAGTGCTTGCTGACAAGAGCCTGATATGGCTGTGTCCTGAGAGACTGCAAGAGACAGACAAATACAGAGACGGATGCTCACAGCTGTCACTCACTCTTTAGTCTCTACTACATTAAAGTTCTGAATTGTTTGCAAGCTTACCACTCTTGATATTGTCAGCTATGCCAATTCTCCCATTTTAGTAGGTCTGCTCCATTCTCAATACATTTTAATTACCTTAAATATTTCCCTGGGTTTTGCTATGCACATTAAATGTATAGAATATAAATTATTGATAAAAATGAATAAATTAATAAATAAAGCAATTGGGGTAGAAGTTTACAGGTACCCCACTAGAGGCATATCGGTACTCATGGATATTTGGACATTTGTGTACATTTATGGCCACCACCTCAAATTTATAAAATGTAGAGAAGAGCTGAAATTGAAACTCTCCAAATGTCCAAAAAATATAAAATAAGAATGATTTATTTCGTCACTCAAAGGCAATTATGAATACATATCCTAAAACAGTTTATGCTTATATTATTTTTCCACACAGAATTCCAACTTAAATTAAAAAAAAAAACAACTAAAGAATGATGGAAATAGCTGGTGAATATATCCTCTTCTTGAAGGAATTAGTTGGTGAACTTATCTGCTCCCTCTGAGGTCATCTTCACATTGCAAGTCTAACCTGTAGTTTTCATGCAAAGTCAGTTACATAAAATTTAAAGAAACAGGATTTGCAGCAGTTATGACTCATTGTGGATCACAAGAATGTATTTTTATTTGAACAGTGGACAATCATTAAAAACATTTTACAGCTTCAATTTTTCTTCAGAAATTTTGTAATAACAGAATAATTCAGTTAACAGCATGGACTATTGGACTTGTGAGCGTGCCCTGCAGCTAAACCTATGACTTTCCCCTTCATTGGTGTCCTGGTCTGTAATTTAGCAGCGTTCATCCACTATAATCTCAACTAAACCTGATGATTTGGAATTATTGCATTCTCACTAACTTCTTTAGCTGTTTTGCATTCTTTGTTTTTTATGATACCCAACTACATAGACTTTACATTTCACCCTTTTTCCATCCTCCATAATATACTAGGATTCAATAATTTTTCCTTTATCTTTTTCTCATAACCCATTTGTTATTTTTCTTCCACATTTAATCCTAAATTTGTTTTCCACTTTTGTAAAACCAAACACAAAGCTGGAAATTTGTAGAATAATTCTAAAAGACAAGCCACAACCCAGTTTTAATTTTTGGAGATATTTTATACTGAAGTCATAGGCTTTCATTATTCAGTTAACACTTAAGAAATTTTATTTTTTTAAATGTATAGGCATAGTGTTGGCAACAGTAAATTTATGAAATAAGAGATGAAGATACATTTTCCCTTAGCTGTTAGAAAGGCTGTTCAAATGGTAATAAGCTGAAATTATCATTTAAAAAGATCTCTTATTTTCCTGTAAAATTACAGCACCTACCTTTAAAATATTTTTTCAATCTCTCAGAAGAGAAAAATGATTCATCATTATGGTTATTGAGAAATTTTCCACCTAAACTAATGAAGGTAACCCTTCTTTTGTGTGATAAAATAATGTACTGATTTTAAAACATCTATCTGCTGGAGTTTTTTTTTTTTATATAAAGAAACAGTACATGAATTCATTTCAAGAATTAAAATGATGATTTACCTTAAAAGGCAATGAGCACAGAGAGTTGAGCAGGATTCCAGCAGCTCAAGTTTGACTTGCGTGGTTGGGTGGAGCACGAAGTCTCAACCCTGAGCAACCTTTTTGTTTTTAATTAGTCTCTTTTTCAGCTTTAGATCTCTGCCACAAGATCAAATGTGTTCACTTTGTGCAAAAAAAATGTAAAATTACTTTTACATATAAAGGGTAATTGTAGAACTTTGCCCAGAGCTCCCTTTTCATAATATTTTTTTTTCTATTTTCAAGATAGCACATGCATGAATTAATTTCAAACAGCTGTTCCCTTATGGAATCTCATTATTTCCCTCTTATTTAGAAGACGGGCTTATGATATGGTAACAGGGAGGTGAATTTATGGTTTTTGACATAGAAAATATGTGTTTCTTTATATATGAATTTGAATGTCAAAGTCAGTCAATTGCTTTATACCTAATGGCCTCTTAAGACATTTGCATTGTTTGAGTTTCCATTTGAAAGTCTCCTCTTCCCAGAATCTATACTTGCTATTATTCTCTGCACTAGATGCTATATTTATTATCTTCCTGGATATCCTATTGCTTACTTTGCTCATTTTTCCTTTCAGAATAGTTACTACTATTGTGGGCTTTGTAATAACTCAAACACAAATGTGAGTCTGGCCCTACTGTGTTCTGAGTCTGAAACATAGTTCCTAATGTCTCTGTGCCATGGTTTTCAATTTGGGAACCCAAGGCTAGTAATGAGCCATGCTTTACAGGATTAAATAAATTCTTATCATGCCAGGTTTTTGTCAAATAATAAATACTCAAAACTGGAACTATTATATTTCTACACAGGTGTCTATGTCAAGTTGCTATAGTTTTCTTGAGAATATGCAAATAGACCTGTTCATACAGTCTCTTCCAAATGAGTTGAAATTGACACAACGTAAAAACTTAAGATGTAATTTTATTGTGATTTATACAATTCAATTAAATAATCAGGTCTTCTTGAGTATTCTGTATTTCTATCCTCAATCATCCTGACAGTCTTTCTGCGAGAGTCTTAGTTCCTACGCCATTTCTGTCTGTGACTAGTATTCTGTTACTGTCCTTGCTCCCAGAGTTTTATCTTAGGATGTGTGTGGAGGGAGCATTCATACCTGTAGGCCTATTTGTTATATTCTAAACTTTCCCTGTCCAGTAGTCACCTGAAGAGAACTGAGATCACCACTGAAATTAACCCAACTTTTCATCTTCTAATTTGCTGTTTACCAACAATTTACTTTGTATCTATTTATTTATTTATAATCTTTTTCTTTTCCAGAGAGAGACAATAAGAAAGAACAAGAACTTGGTGGGAGAGTGAAATAGGAGGAGCCTGGGAAGATTTGGGCAGGAGAAATATGATCAAAAGGTGTTGTATAAGAAAACATAAAAAGGTATGAAAAGTTAAACTTTGAAAGGATTTCTTATTTGAAGCATGAATCACTCAAAAATTAAATGGACTGCTACAATTATAAGCCCAATTCATGAGTAATTCGCTACTTTTATCAATAAGAATGTCCAAAAGCATGAATTTAAGAGAGTAGTTTGACAGCTCATTTAGGGAAACATCTTTTCCTGAGTGTCTAATGACTGAGCTGGCTGATAATAAGGTTGTATCACTTTAAAGGTTTAGCCGCTGGATACTATGTGGGAATAAGAGGGCTTCAGAAGTTAAAAAAAAAAAAAAAGGACAACACCAAAAAGTAGTGGGTAGGATGCATATGATCACAGGTGTGGGGAGGATTATATATTGCCATCATGAAAACATATAACTAAATAGAAGTTGGAGAAGAAAGAGTTCATTTGCATTATACTTGCATATTACTGATTGTAAGTCCAGCAAGAATTTAAGCAGGACAGCAAGTAGAGGCAGGAGCAGAGTTATGGAGGAGTGTTGCTTACTGGCTTGCTTACCATACCTTAGCTTGCTCAGTCTACTTTTTACTACCTGCCCAGGGCTGGTCCCATCCACAGTGAGCTGGGCAATTCCCTATTAATTACTAGTTAAGAAACTGCTCTGCAGGCATGCCAGAAGCCTAATCTTATGGAGATATTTTCTCATTTGAGGTTCCCTTTTCTCCAGAGATTCTAGCTTATCTCAAGTTGAGATATGTATGTATGTGTGTATGTGTATGTGTGTGTGTGTGTGTGTGTGTGTGTGTGTGTGTGTATGTATGCATGTGTCTAGGTTTGTATATATATATATATATATATATATATATATGTGTGTGTCTGTTTCTCTGTGTGTCTGTGTGTGTCTGTATGTTTTGTATGTGTATGTACATATGAAACTGTAAAAAGTAAAAGGATCAGAAAAAGATATACATATTTATTGAAAAATATTACTTTATTCTTGAAAAAATGTTTTAATAATTCCATTAAGCATAATAGTTAAAATGTCAATTGTGCTTTGGATAATTGTAACGATTTCTATAATTTATAAGGTATTATATTTCAATTAGCAACAGTACCTGAGCTAATATATTTAAAAATACATAGAAACCCAGGGAGTACCGAGCTGTTTAAATGGAGTCAAGTCAGCAAGGAGAGAAGGAAATGCAACTCTTCTGCTGTCTTACAAATGCATTTCTTGTTAAAGATTTGGTTCACTTTAGCTTTTGCCTGTTCAATCCAGATTCTCTGAGGCTCCCTGGATTCTCTTTTACACAAACAACATGTCTTGATTTAAAGCCCTGCCTTTGACCTGCTGTACACAGCCAAGGACCTCCTACCAGTCACCTGTGAGAGTCTGCTACCTCAGCATGAGAAATTGCAAAGGATTTTATCCTATCTATATCAATCTGATCTTTTACTCTTAGACAATGACAGCAAATATCTAATGGATTAGCTCTGAAGATAAAAATTTCTATCTTTCAACAAGTCTGCCCTTTGGTGTTTCTTAGATAAATAATAATTGAAAAATTTAAAAAATAAAATAAAAATATAATTCTCCTTATATCCATCAACTTCTTGGTCTTGGTTTAATGAAAAAAAATTGTAATTTCTTCAATCAAGCCCTTTCCCAAATTTGTATACTTTGTATTAACATGTTCATTCTGTAAAATAATTATTTTTATTTTAACATTTGTATTCATATATGTAATATTCATAGATCATGATATGCCCATAATCATTCCGTTTTTAATTAGTGGTCATCATATTTAGAACACCATTACAGTTATGAAAAAACACGTACTCACTAAGTACAGAAATCCAGATACAGTCATTGACATTCATAGTGCATTACATTAATTTAGTGTCTTATTTAAATGTAGTAAACAAGTATCATAAGTAATATATATATATATATATATATATATATATATATATATATATATACATACACACACACACACTATGACAAGGAAAAAACATCACAATCTACTCTATTAATAGGTAAATTACTTTATGTGAAATATTAGAAAATCAGGTTATGGAAGTAGTTAAGTAGTAAATTATGTACATAGTGGTATAAGGCATTGGGTTCAAAATGCAACACACATATATGTATATGTGTGTATATACATTGTATATGTTAATATGTGTTGTGCATATAATTAATGTTTTATATTATAGACACTATTTTATAAATTGTATATTATATACCATATACAGTATATACAATATTTTTAAAAATATATACAACATACATATATACATGATATATACATATCTTATGCATAGAAACATATGTACATGCATATTTATGCATACACATATACATATATACATACACGCATACATGCATACATGTATACATATATACCTACCTACATATATACATATACACACATGAACACATATAAACATATACATATATACAACATGTGATATACATGTATACATATACACACATATATACATATACACATATACATTTACATATATATGTATACTTATATATGTATGCACATATATACATTTATATATACATATATAAAATTATATGTATACATAGACACACACATATATGTGTATATATATATATACATATATAGTGCTTTAGATTGAATTTAATGCCCTATACCACTAGGTACATATTTAATATTCACATATTTACATATTGACCACTGAACTACAACTCTAACCTGATTTAAAAATTTTTAATTAGTATAGAGTAATTGTAATTTTTAATGTAGTAGGTTGTGGTTTCGTCCACGTAAATGTTACGATGTTATAGCATAATTAAATATGTTTAATTAACACATCTGTAATCTTAATCTATTTCTAGCAACGGAAAACCATCTTGTATAAAATTCATTTTTTATTTTTTTTTTATTTATTCTTTGTTATTTCACATCATGCACCTTTATCCCAGTCATGTCCCTTTCCCTTCAAACCTCCCCTCCATTCTTGCAACCTCCTCACAGAAGAAGACCATATCTCATTCTGGAAGCTGTAGTGTATGACAGTGTGTTACACAGTATAGTCCTTTGTCCACAATTCTTTACTTGTAAATGTTCATTGTAATGAGTCATTGTTTGATTTGAGGTCTCTGTCTCCTGCTACACTATCAATATTAGGTTCTCACCACGACTGCTCTCAAATATCTTGCAATTATCCTGTGGTATGGCAATATTACTGCTTCCCTTTAGCATACTCCAGCAATTAATATATGGATGAGATATCCATGTAGGCAACTCAAAACCCTGGATCTGGGACTGGGTCAGGCTGCCAGCTCTTCCTTATCCACAACAACAGGTTGAGCTCTCTAGCTCACTCAATGCTGAAGAACAAAAGTCAGAGCCAGTTCCCCTGCCCTCATACCCTGAGTGTAGCTCAATTGAACCCAGGCAAGGTACAGACCTGCTCTCCTGAGGGGTGCAGGCAGCAGGGGCTGAGAGAGCCCTCCTGCTCTCATGCCCTTGGGACTGCCTCACCTGCCACCCCTACCACCAGAGCCTCATCTACTCTGCTGCCCAAAAGAGGTACAGGGTCTTCTCTCCCCAGAATTGCAACTGGTGAGGAGGGGGACTAGCTCTCCTATTCTCATGACCTCTGGGCCAGCTCTCTATCCTGCCATAGGTGGAGAAGGATCAGGTAGGGATGAATTCTCTTCTCTCTCAAGCTACCACACTGTAGAAAAGTTGCACGGTCCCTCACCTATGCTCACCCCCCAGGGCAGCTCACCAGAGTCCCTGCCACCAAGAACTATCTCTATTACATTGCCCAAGATGAAGGACCTTTGTCCCCGATTACTGCAGCCTATGAGGGGGTAGGACCAGCTCTTCTGTCTGTTGTAGGTGCCAGGGATGAGAGTGGGAAGGTATCTCTTCCTTGCCCTTGCCACGGAAAGGCAGAAGAGTGGCAAGGCCAGCTCTCCTGTGTTCACACTCAAGGCTAGTTTACCTGTCTCTCTAGGCCAGCTCCCCTGTGCATCCTTGATGAGGGGCAGGCTCAGCTCTCTTGCTATCATGCCTTGGGGCTAGCTCTCTAGCATGCCCAGGAGGATGAGACCAGCTGTGCACAGTTCTCAGACATCAACATGGCTCCAGGTGGCAGCCCAAACCACAGACATCTGCCTGGACTTTGGTGGTCACAGAATCTCACTGCTTCAGGGCCATAATCCTAAACATGGCCCTCTGTCAAAGCACAGGCCAGGACTTCACCATGGCCCCATGTGGCATCGCTGGCCACTGAGGCTGCTCCTCGCCACCTTTGAGTCTCTAGTTCTTCTTCCCTTCATTGTGCATACATCATTCTTCCTCTCTGTCTCCTCCATCTCTCTACTACTTACTTGCTTATTTTAGTGGCAACTAGACATCTGGGTGTCTGGGGTCTTCTCAAGAGTGCTATACCCTGTTCATGAACTGGGCAGGAGTCATCTCAGCTGTGTGCTGTCCACCCAAGCTCTCTGGTGCCCGACTATGGGTTGTTTCAGTTTTACTCTGTAAATCGGGACCTGTGATCCAGGGCTTGTTTCTTTCTCAGGCATTGTCTTCCTGCTGGTCCCCAGAGTTCATTTTTAATGTCATGTGTGTCTCTGTGTTTAGATATATTACTATAATGAAATACAGCATGGCTTCATGGTTTTGAACTTTTGTTCTTCATTGATTCATCAAAATGTTGACAGCCATTCTTTAACCTCTTTAAAAATGTCATATAGCTGGAATTATTTATTAATTAGGATTTCCTGATGGCTCCTTTCTTTTAGCAGTGAGCATACAGACTCTGTCTTTTCACAACTTCATTACTCACTATGGGTGTGGTGTAATATTCTTTAATATCATATGTCAGTTTATTTGTCCACTTCCTGATTGAAAACATTTTTGTTGTTTCAAAGTTGGGAGAATTATAGATAAGTATAATGAGTATAGTCTTGTCCAGATTTTTGCACAGATCTGTTTGGAGTAAGTACTTAGATATCCAGTTGTATGTCATGTATTAAGACTGTCTAGCATTATTAAGAAACCACTAAGGACTTCTTGTTTTCTTTATCTATTAACAAAGAAAATTATTTACTTTCTCTACTTCTTCACATATATTGGTTATTACCGTGTTGATATTGAAGCCACCATTATGCATATCTAGTCTATCTCATTATTAGGTGAGCATTTAGTTCTCTAACGGTACATTAGGCTAAGCATTTGTCATGTATTTTTTTTTTTCTTTTTGTATGATATCTTGCTAAACTATCTGTTCAGATAATTATTCAAATATCTCTTACCCATCTTTTCTGGTTTTGAAATTATTATTTTAATTATTAACCATCTATGATCCAGCTATTGTGTTTCTGGAAAAAAAAGTACTGGAAATGATTTCAGAATGTAAACACACACACACACACACACACACACACACACACACACACATACACACACATAGACACACATATTCTGTTACTCCCACAGGAAATTTATGGAAAGTAGTCTACATGTACATCAGTGGATGAAGAAAGTATAATCAGTTTCAGTTAATCAGAAACTCATCAAATAGGGGCTAAGGAGACAGTGGGCCAGGTTCCCCTTCACTTTTTCGTGTCATATACATAATTGGAAGAATGGGAAAATGAAATTCACTAGTATCAAAAACAACTGAAAAGACCATTTAGGCTTAACCTACAACCTATATATATATGCATTTCTTTTTTAAAAAATAGTTCTACACATAATCATAAGCAATCATATCAAATATAACTTTTAATTGCAAAATATTTAAAATGACCTAAACAATCATAATTATTATGTCAGATGTCACAGTGTTTTGACACAGATTAATTAAATAAGTCCTATATAAATAAATATGGATAGTTATAGATAGATAGATAGATAGATAGATAGATAGATAGATAGATAGATAGAACATTCCCACAGTGTTAAATAAAACCTTTAAATTGTAGAATTAGATGTAAAATACTAATACTTTATACAAACTCAAAATATTTTATTTAAATAACAATCTACATTTAGAAATGTATAGTCCAAACCAAAGGTTTTAGGAAAAGATTAAAATATGAAGTCCTGACATTTTTTCATTCAACAGACTCTTGTATTGTGCTGCTCTCTCTTTTTCAACTTCTTTAAAACTTCTAGAGTATATAAAAATGTGCAACTTTCCCCAGAATGTAGGGTTGCTATATGAGGTTAACTTTGGTCACTGAGTTCTTGAGAGAGGGTATATTTCTTTCAAAGGAAATTTGGTGCATTTTGTGAAAAGCGTTCTTTTACAACGTAACCCATCTCATCCATTGCATGAGTGCAACCAGTCCTGAAGAACACAGCAGCCAAACTGAAGTGCACTGTAAGATTAGCTTTCTGCTCCTCTACAGCTCCAGGCTTTGTTATAGAGGGGAAAGATCATTTTCTTTTTAGGGAGCTGCACTCTAATGTAGGACTTTCCAGAGCATTTACCAGTGCATATGTGTTCAAGTAGTGGCTCCACACTGTTGTCTTCAGAGTCCCTGCCCTTTTCTCTGCAGGGAGCATCCCTGTTCCTTTCAGCTAAGTCATCCTTCACCATTCTGGGCTGCAGGAGTGCTGCTCAAATGTAACACCAAACTAATCAACAGAATAGCTGTCAGGTCTTTGCTGGAAACTATATTAACCTTGTCTCTTCATACTGCGAGCAGGATGGAAGTGACACAAATAAAATGTAATGGGATAAAATATATTGCTTCATGGACGGTAACAAGAAACTACAAGTTGACATTCTTTTTCTCTTCCCTTTACTGTGTTTCCACACCTTTCTCTATGATCTCTTCACTGTACCATGCTTATGCTACACACACAGTAGTAGAGATGCAACCAATGTGTTTTAAATAATGGGACAAAATAGATGAGTTAAATAAGATTTGATAAATTGGCAATGAAATTTCTTGCTAAGACTACAAACTCTTAAATCTGGATAGGTATCCACAATAAAGAATTGTTTTTCCTGAAAACCGAATCTTCCACCCAAGGTTTCTTACATGCATATATTCTTATAATAAAATATGTTATCACAGGATTCATTTAGTTGTAATGATTTACAACAAATGTCTTAGAATCTTATANGATAAATTGGCAATGAAATTTCTTGCTAAGACTACAAACTCTTAAATCTGGATAGGTATCCACAATAAAGAATTGTTTTTCCTGAAAACCGAATCTTCCACCCAAGGTTTCTTACATGCATATATTCTTATAATAAAATATGTTATCACAGGATTCATTTAGTTGTAATGATTTACAACAAATGTCTTAGAATCTTATACTAAAAATAAATGTCATTCCTACGACAGCACTCGCTAAACACTTCAAGATGCACTGCAGGGATTGGAGAAATATAAAAACATTTATGTACTCCAACACTGTTATTGTTTTTGGTTTTATGGAACTCATAATTTATAACATATAGGCATTGTGTTCTAGGTCACATAACCAGTAAATATTAGAGCTGGCCCTTGAACTTGTGCCTAGACACCTAGAAAGTTTTTGCTTTAAGCCTGTCTGTCCTGTCATTTAGCTATGCTTATAATTTCTTTCCTCAAATGCATCAGAAAGGAATTCTAAATATATTCTTGGCAGAGAAATCACTTGGTAAAACACACATGCCATTGGTTTTTCTCTCCCCTTTAACATTTGTGATCGTGTTTGCTGAGCGAAGAGAAATGCTAAGACTCAAGACCAAATGTTTACTGAGCAGATTATTCTTGATGGCCTTCTGCTTGAAAGTTTAAAATTAAAAATAGAACAGTATTCTCTGCTTGCCCCCTGAAAAACTCGGTAGGATCAGCAACAGAGCATAGGGCAAGGTCCTGAAGGTAGAAGCTCTGTAATACATCTTCTTTGCTGTAGTATTAATATCCATTCTCTTTCAAAGGGGAAAATAGTAACTAATAGCTTTAATCGCTGTCACTTTCATCACTTTAACTGTGTATAGACTCCATTTTTCTTTTCCTTTAAAGAATCTAGAGACAGAGGATGGCCATTCATGGTTGTATGAAGTCCAAGCAGTACTGCTCTGAAGGACTGATGACCGGGGCTCTTCAAATATCCTGCTCTGCAAAAATGATACATGGTAGTAAAAGGTAAGGGCAAGGGTCACAGGAGACTGTCAATGAGCCCTAGGCTTGTGAATGTGTTTAGAGGATATGCTTGAAGTCATGATGTACAAGTCAAAGTGCTGCTTTCTCTTCTGACACAATATTTAGAACAGTGAAGTTTTTTGTTTTCTTTTTTATGGGGGGTAGGAAGAAGAATGAAATTAAATGTTACCATTTCCATTGATTGATGTGTTCAGAAAAATCTACATGCTGGTCGGTGATAACATTGCACATCCTATATGGTATCCTTGATAGATAGGGATGCTGGGTAGGTTTGTTAGGAGTGAGGATATAATATGAGCATCTTGCTTCCTTTCTTGGACCATTCCTGTCCTTCCTTATGCCATATCTTCTTTACCATGATCATGATAGGATAATATCCTACAACTGTAAACCCAAATAAATTCTCCTTCCATTTATAAAAACAAAAACAGAAAACAAAAACTAAAAATAATATATGACCTCTTGTTTCTTAAGTATTATTGTACTTATATGTACAATAAGTCACATATGTCTGTAAATATAACTTGTTTAGAGCCTTTAGTGTTGCATGGATGTGTAAATTGAAGGTTGAATCTATTCAAAGTCTTATTAATAAAAATACTGATTCTTCCACTTATTGGGTAAAAAGCCCTTTTAAGACAAGCATTAAGATGGTGGAGAAACATGTCTTAGTGTAATTTCTGTCTTTGACATTTGCTGACTGAAAATTCTAAAATATGCAAATGATTCTAAGGATCCTATGCTTACTACCTATTTTATGTGGGGCAGAATTAACATTCATTGCATTCTATGAGAATGAAATTAAGACATAAAAAATATTAAAAAGAACCTCACATGCCAGTCTAGGGGAATGACAGGGCAGGAGGTGGGAGTGGGTGGGTAGGTGGGTGGGTGGGTGGGTGAACACCCTGAGAGAAGCAGGTAAGAGGCAATGAGATAGAAGGTTTAGAAAAGGGGGATTGGGAAAGGACCAACATTTGAAATGTAAATAAAGAAAATATCCAATAAAAAAAACCTGCATGAGGCTTAACTAAATTTGAAATTCAGATAAGCAAAAGCAAACCAAAAATTAGTATATTTAAGTCAAAAAATATTGAATGGGGCATACATGTTTTAAAATTCTTTCCTGTTTAATTGAATTTAAATTCACCCTGAAATTTCATATTTTGTAGACAATGGCCCTTGGACAACAGTTGTATAGTATTTGATATAAATGTATTGTTTAACAAAACTTGTCTTATTCTTCTACCTAGTATATTTTATATTCATGCTTTGTAGAAGGACTCACATTTGTAAATTTTCTTTTTAATTGGTTATTTTATTTATTTATATTTCAAATATTATCTCCTTTCCAAAAATCCCCTCCACAAACCCTGTATTCGCTCCCCCTCTGCCTATATCTATGAGGGTACTCCCTCAATATGAGTCGAAGTTTAGTGTTTTTTTTTTCCCGTTAAGCCACATATTAATAATATATCATATGTTCTCTTTATTAAAGGATCACTCAAGATTTTATTTTTTTTGTCTCTTATCATCAAAGACTCCAGTAAAGTCCATGGTCTCAACATTGAATCTCTATCAAGAACTGACTCAGGAAATGTCTCAAGTAGCTATGATCACATGAAAATATTGACACTACTTCTGTTGGACATATAGACATTTAATTTCATGATGTTTTTATTGTACAGCATGGATGGATGATCAGAGGAAGACCTTGCATTTCCTGTTTGGAGAAACCAAGACACTGATCATATCCTGAAGAAAGGGCACACACTCACACAAATAGCCAATTAGTCAGAATATAGGAAGATTATAAAATTAATTAAAAGCCAGTTTTTTTAATTCTAGCAATCTTTTTATTTCTGTATTTGGCATAAAAGGATGAAGAGAAACAAAATAAGACAGAGCATGTGGATGTCTTTGAAAATCTTTATAAAGTAGTAGGAAAACTGAAAGCATCTTTGTAATGTGACAATTCATTGTAATTGTCATAATTAGTCTCTGCATCCTTCCAACATTCACATGGACTAGATATAAGCTTATACTTAAAGAACATTTAAATTACATTAATATGAACAGAGGTGGCTAACATGAAACATAACTCTAATTTTTATTTTACACTGGATTAAGCCCAATCTTGTATCACTGTTTTTTAATTCAATTAAAGATTCATTTTACTGCTAAAAATAACTATTTTAAAAGGAAAATTATAAGAAAAGTGCATATTTATTTGAATGTTTATCTATTAAATGTAATAAATAGTAAATGTTATTTTATTGATCTGTGACACAGAGACTATATAGAACCATTTTTATTTTTAATGGCCTGACATTGTAGCAAAAAAGTTACATGGATTCTTCGTGGCTGTTGACATTAGAATTTGGGTACTTTGTGTGGAAAAAAAAAAGTTTGGTCTGGGTCCCAGTGTGCCCTTCATTTCAGTTTTTTCTATTTCCCACACAGGAAATAAATGCCATTCTATTTTGGCAGGCAGTCATTTGTAATGTTCTAAAAATAAACAAATAATGAAAATAATATGAACATGTGGGAAATATAAACCCACACTTGTCTTAGAAAGCTTTCTATTTATGTTAAAATAAAACTAAATGCATGTAAACATATATAATAATGGGAGAAAATTTAAGTTCTAGTTGGTACCAGAGAGATATTATTGTCGTAGCACAGTTTTAGCTTAATGCTTATAGTGATATGCTTCCTTATCCTTCATCATCTAGATTTATAAATGAATAAATAAGCAATTAAATAATTAAATAGAAAGAAAGGAAAAGAAACAGAAGAAGAAATTACATTCAGAACAACAGCAACAAACCCCATGCTACTGAATGGTGCTCTGCTAATGCCAAATAATTGTTTTTTGGAATTGCTTTTGATGCTCTAAGTATTTCACCTTTTTGTTTTCCTATAGCCAGTGTGAGGCCCACAGGAGGAAGTCTACAGCTTTCATCTTGATTTATAGAGATGATGATAGAAGTTTAGTCTCACAGCTTGGTGCCCACTGCTCTGGGAAAATACAGCCTAAAGCATATGTTCGAAGACAGGTTAGCCATTGCTGAGCATAGTTTGAGTCTAGTAAACATAGCCTACAGTAGAAACATATTGGATTCAGGTTCAATGATACAAGAAAGAAAATTAAAAATATTCCAATAAAAATTGTGTTTTCTAATTAATGTTGTACCTAAGATCTTTGTTTTGTTTTTCTTGGCAATCCCTAGGAGACTCTATTTCTTCTATACTATTGTTAATGTATAATTTAAAGTATTGATAGAGTATTTAGCCTAGAAGTACGTGTTATGACATTTACAATACAGTGTATTTGTATGTTCTCTACCTAGTAGTCACTGTGTTTGAGGTAATCTCTTCTCTCTCAAGCATTTCTTAGACCTATAAACTATTGTGTGAATTAATACACAAGTACAGAAACAGGATTCGATGAGAAAATGAAGGGTCTCTAAAATAACATGGCATAATTACTAAAGACTTCTCTGAAGACATGATATTTCACTTAAAACCACGATAGAGGAAAATCAGCCAAGCTAGAAACAGAAGGACGGCTGTGCCTGTCAGAAGAAGGGGAGCTTGAAGACACTTGGCAAAGGGGTGTGGCACTCATCAGAGATGGAAGCCAGATTGGCTAACCTTTGTAAAGTCACTGGCAAAGAAAGGACACATTGATTTATATTTTCCCTTTCTCTGCTGCAGATAATGAATGCTCTCTTTTTGGGAAAGGATGCCAAACACAGAATCTGATTGAGCAAAGGAAGTGGAGAGAAGATTATGTATTATTCTGACTGTGGAAGTGAGGAGGATACCATAAAGTATATGCATAAAACTGACTGGAAAATATATTGGGATGTTGCTGTGAGAAATACTTGAGCACAGAAATTTAAAGGAGGCTATTTGGTGTCGGTCTCAGAAGTTTCAATCTGAGGTACCATCCTTTATCCTGTGTCTTTAGATCTGTGGCAAGGTTGTTGGGAATATGTGACTGAAATCCCCATCCTCAAGGTAGCCAGGAGCTTAGACAAAGAGAAGATCCAGGAACAAACTGGATTATTACAGTACAGATGATATTGTAATAATATTCTTCNTTCTGTTAGACCCCGCCTCTCAGTAATGCCACCATGTGTGATGACTTCATTGACTATGGCAGATTTTTCAGGATACATTTCTCTTATAGTTAGAAGCAGAACATTCAACACTTGCGATTTCTGGGGGAAAATTTCATACCTAAGTCACATCATGAATAATAGAATGCTGTTTTATTTTTTTTGTTTGTTTGTTTGTTTGTTTGTTTTTTAACAGAACTGTTCTCTGGAAAACTTTAGAGAAATCTGAAACATATGCAACCAAATCATTAAGGAAGCTTACTCAGTTAAATGTTAATAAGTAAAAGGAGATGCAATGTGTGCTGAAAAGACATATTGCAGGAAGGATGAGTGGACCACCCTTCCTCCACAACACTAGTGCCACCTTAACCAGAATGCAGAGAAATGAAGTATTCCTATTGGCTACGCATATGGAGTCTTTTTATTCATTTCCATATTTTCTGTCCTTTTACTGAAGCTTTATTTGTACTTAATTTGCCCTCGCTAATTGCTGAAAAGGACTGTATCTATTTGACAGGACTAGAATTAATACTATTAAAAAAACAAAAACAAAAGAAAACAGTGGTTAGCAAACAATTATACACTAAGTCAAAATACAGAAATGCACTCATCTCATTGGTCATTGTAAATTGGGATAAACGTATTATTTTACAAAGATAGCTAGTGTGACTAGTGAGCACAGCATGGCCTTGGTGAGGACGGAGCAACATGGTTCTTGCCCCTGGGACAGGGCTCCATTGTGAGCCTCCATGAGTTTTGATGGTGGCTGTGGACATAAGGCTTCTTTATGTAAAAATGGACATACTTTCTGGAACCAGTACTAGCAGTGGAGGACTCTTTCCTTCCAAGGGATGTCCCCCATGTGAAAGTTAGTGACTCCAGGATAACTAGAAATAGTAGTTCAGGAGTTGAGGGTGTGTCTGTGTCTCAGCAGAATGGTAAACACGTCTACCTTCAGAACAGCCATTAAGGCTATGGAAAATATCTCTAAATACATGAGTTCAAAAATATATCATTTCTCAACTATGCAAAAAACAAGGATGCAATATGGATTATATGAGGGGCTTCATGAATCTAAAAGAACAAAAGCAGCTGTATCATGAGCCAACCTGTTAGAAAATTACTAAGGAAGGAGATAAAGAGATTTAGGGAGTCCTGAGATGAGCAAGAGATCCTACCCAGCTAAGTTTATGATTATGAAGACAGATAGATTCCTGAGTTCAGGATCAGCCCAAGACAGAGAAAGGTTAGTCTCAGGCATGGTGAAAATGGTAATTTCAGGTAATTTAATGGTGACAGCAAGATCAAGGCCTTTAAAATCTCGAGTCAAGTAAATTTTCAGAATGGAGGAGGTGGACACAACAGCTAGTTGAAGAACTGAGAAGTTACTGGAAATGGATAGTCACTTGGTGAGAGAAAAGAGAACAGAGGGAGAGGGGAGGGAGAAAGATAGAAAGAAAGAAAGAAAGAAAGAAAGAAAGAAAGAAAGAAAGAAAGAGAGAGAGAGAGAGAGAGAGAGAGAGAGAGAGAGAACACTCTTTATGGATATAAGCCCTAAAAAATCCAATATGTTCTAGTGTGCCACTCTTCAACCAATATATAGGCAATACTAACTACACTCAATGAATTTTTTATTTTTTTAATGAATAAAGTCTCTGGGCAATTGTGATGGATGACATTAATCCCAGCACTTGGGAGGTAGAAGAAGGTGGATCTCTGAGTTTGAGGCCAGCCTTGTCTATAGAGTGAATTTCAAAACAACCAAGGCTACACATAGAAACACTGTGTATAAAATGAGGCATGTGAACCTTGAAGAAGAAGGTGATGCAGGGCGAACATGACCAAAATGCAATGGATAAAATTCTCAAATAATTTTTTTTAACAGTAGTGTTTGGTTTTGTGCTAGATCTCTGAGCTATCTAGCCTCTGGTCTTTCATTACTCAAGCAATGTTGAGTTTGTGCTTCTTCTCATAGATTAGGACTTAAGTCAAATCAAACATTGTTTGTCTACTCTCACAAGTTCTGTGACACCATTACCCTAGCATAACTTGCCAGCAGGAGCAATTGTATGTTGAATGTTTTATAGTAATTTTGGTGTCCATGATTCTTTGTTGATAGCCTATAGAGTTACTTCCTAGATGAAAAAAAATCTATAATGTAGGAGTGAAGGTTCCATGTAGGTACCAACTCAAGTTTTTCAATGAGTTGTGTGGGTGCTTTGCTACACAATCGGGGTCCTGATTTCAGTTTGTAGAAAGCAACCCTTTGTCCAGACAAAAGCCTGGAATGTTTGTAAATTCCCATGGGAACCCCTTGGTCTATAACTCGATTGAAGGCAACCTTTTCCTACCCCAAGAAGTCTCACCTGCTAAAAAATGATGGCTAGTTGAGATGATTAAAATAGTTATTAATAGTATGGTGCTATACACATAGATCATCACCTTACCCAGCAATCTACAGAGAAGGCCTCCTCTCACAGCAGATGTGAACAGATGCAGAGACCCACAGCCAGAAATTAGTAGTGTAAAGAGTGTCTAAATGGGTTGT
Source organism: Mus minutoides (assembly GCA_902729485.2). Taxonomy (NCBI): domain Eukaryota; kingdom Metazoa; phylum Chordata; class Mammalia; order Rodentia; family Muridae; genus Mus; species Mus minutoides. The sequence continues at coordinate 217,244 of CACVCL010015147.1, read as the reverse complement.
TTTAATTAAATAGCTTCCCTCAGAATTCAGAAAACAACCAAACCAGCTCAGTTAGACAACAGGGTCTCAAGCAAGGGAGTGAGCATTGAAAAAGAAAAACAGACAAAATTATATCATGAATCCAGCCCATACTGAGGCTGAAGCAGCTTTATATCTCTCCAGTCTGCTTTTATATCATTCTAGGTGTATGCAAAAATATGGTCAGTTCTTAGATCAAAGACAAAGTAATCAAGCAAAGTAGTAAACAAGATCACATAAGATAGCAATTAAGTAAAGTAGTAAGCAAAGAGATCACATAAGGTAGTAATTCATCAAAGTAGTAAGCAAAGCCCCATGGTCTCTGTTTCTAATATTCTTATCTGAGCCTACTTCCTTGTCCAAGCCCAGTGACAAATGCCAAATTCCTAGAAGCAGCACCAAAGCTCTCAACAAGAAAGCATCTTGGAAAAAGGAGGCAAAAAGACTGTAAGAGCCAGAGGTAGTGGAGGACACCAGGATGCCAAGGTCCTCTGAATCAAACAATTGTATATAAGCTCACAGAAACCGAAGCAGAAGCAGAGGGTGGAGCCTACACAGGGTCTGCACCAGGTCCTCTGCATAATAAACATTATAGCTATTAGCTTAGTAATTTTAAGGGCTTCCGACTATGAGAACAAGTGGGTCCCTGATTCTTTTGCCTGCTTTTGGAACTCTGCTCCTCTTGTTGGGTTGCCATGTCCAACTTTGATATCACCGTTTTTGCTTCATTTGATTACATTTTATTTTGTCATGTTTTGCGGGGCAGTGGGCATGGGGAATAAAGGGAATGGGAGAAAACCCGAGTCCTGCCAGAGTTCTGGTTCCTGGTCAGGCAGATCCCGGTGGGTGTCTGGCTGTGGGAAGCCATGGAATCCCAGCTGGCTGGGGAGTGGACAAGGGGCAAACTCAGGAAACAGTTTCTCAGTCTCAGACATCCAAGACACCTCTGGACACCGAGGAAGAGTTGAGAGCAAAATGGGGGCCCCAGGGGCAGCTTGGTCAATCCCAGGGCCAAAAGGAGGAGAGGGCAGGAAGAGAGGGGATGCTGGCTGGTTCCCACTCAACCAAGAGTCTTTGGTTCAGTGCATGGCTGGAATTCAGGAAGGCCTTCTGGCAGGAGGTTAGACAGAGCTTGTCAGGGGAAAGCCTATCCCATCGTTCAAGCACGGTGGGCCTTGATGAGTAGAGACAGTTTGTAGTTTTAGAGCTTTATTGTAGAAAGGCAGGGAAAAAGAGAGAAGGTAGAAAGAAAGACAGGCTGATCATGGCCATGTGTAGAGATGAGGAAGGGAGAGAGAGAAGGAGGGCTAGAGGTGAGAGTAAGAAAGGTGAGAGCTTAAAAAGAACAGGGAGGGGCCAAGCAGCTCCTTTTATAGTGGGCTGGGCTATCTTGCTGTTGCCAGGTAACTGTGGGGAGGAGCATATCTGGCTATAGTCAGGTAACTGTGGGGGTGGAGTCTATCCAGAATACCAGAAGCTTGGGACATTGTCTGTGTGACTTATACTCACTGAATTATGGAGTTGGGGGCTCTGTGGTGTCAGGCACCTGTCTCTGGGAATGTAGCTCGCTGTTCTGTCCCTTGTAGAGTTTCCTACTGGGATGCCAGAGCAAGCCTCATTCATCCAAAATAGGCTGCCTTTCACATCCCCACAATGTTTGGTTGTTATCTCTTAGAAGCCAGTTCTTTTCTAAGAAGAGACAGAAAGGAAGTGCATCTGGAAGAGAGAGGAGGTGGGGAGCAACTGGGAAGAGCAGAGGGAAGGAAAACTGGAAGGAAGATAGATTGGATGATAAAAAGAAACTATTTTCAATAAAAGGGGATATAGATACAAAGAAAGAAAATAAATTCTTGAAGAGGTAATAAAAACTTATTGAGCGAAGCAATGTTTTATCATTTTAATGAGAAGAAAGATGAGGGGAAGTCTCTCTAGATAACTTTGATATAATGTAAAATAAATGTTTGATTTCTCTAGATTTGGCAGACTGATTGTTGTCATCTTTTTGGAGTGATGTGCCCTAGAAACGCCATCAGCTTTCCTAAATTGTAAAGATGTATAGACTTCAAAAATAGTCAAGATAATAGGAAACATAACAATGAGTGATAGTTTCTTACTCTAACTTACATTAAGGCCAAAAGGACTACAGCATGTTAAAATATGATATCCCAAGTCAACGGACATATGACAGAACTTATTAGAAATTCCATAATTACACCTGACACTGTAGCTGTGGTCTCTAAAACTGCTACTAGAAACCCATTGACTTGTCTTTTGTTTATTTAACTTCATAGAATTTACACAAAGCTGAATTGTTCAATGGTAATGGACTGGTACCTTTAACACATACAATAACTTGTCTTTAAACTTGTTTCACATATTTGTGTGTGTCTGTGTGTGTGTGTGTGAGTACACATGTTTGTATAATTATACATGTGCATGATTATCAATGCCTTCAGAGATCAGAAAAGGGTCTCAGATTCCCCTGAAGCTAGAGTTAACAGCATTTGGGAGTGCCTAGTATATGTGGAGGATCCAAACTCTAGTTCTCTGAAAGAAAACCAAGTGCCTTAAACTGCTGAGCCATCTCTCCACCCGCTGTTTTTATACATATTTTTTAAATCTCAGTCATTTACTTCCCATAGTCACACAATAAGAAAAACATAATCATGAAAGATAGATAATCTCACAAGTGTTGATTTTCCCTTAAACTGGAAATATTAAGAAATTTAAGTGTCATCAGTGGAGGGGTAAATACCAGTTTTAAAGAAATAGTTATTTAGTGGTGTTGATAGATAAGAGCGATTACTTTGAAATTGACTATACAATTGACTATCAGACATATTTGAACTTTGCAGGGGCTAAGTGCACTGCTGCAACAACTAGTCTTTTATTCCGTTTGAGCTACCAAGTGTCTTCTCTTTAGAGCACCATTGATTAACCAATTAAGTCACCTGGGTTTTTTAAAAGACTGAGTGAAATACCCCTCTGAAATTAATTGATTTTTGCCAAGTAATTTAGACAAACAGAGCTAAAAAAAACATACTCTATGTACATGCACATGTTTTGCTTGACATTTACATTTCTTGTAGCATATGCATGGATATATATCTCCCCAAATTCATGTTCATGAATAAGATGCAGTATATTGCTTTCTTCTTGTTAAATCACAAACAGAATTGACAATAAAGATGATTTTTATATCATAAACAATTCTTTAAAATACCAGAAATATTGTACTAGCATGCTATTCCCAGGGAAGTATAAGATATATGAAAATGTTTTCCTGAAAAACTTTTATCAGAGCATCTACTGATGGAGATGTAGAAAGAAGACTGGTTGCTATATGTGATGAACACTATCACACACACACAAAAAAAATGTCTTAAGGATGCAGAGAGTACGAACCTACTAATGGTATCCTCCATCTCTAAGGATCTCCAACGCTATTCTCTGTAAATATGTAGAAGGGACAACTAGCTCTTGGGGCAATGGGGAAAATGATAGTGAGTATACAAAGGGTAGGAGGCCAGTTGTATTTAAACTTCTACCACTGACTGGTAGGGAGCAATGGTTATGGGGGAAATCACCATTTACAGGAAGTACTTATATTTAAGATGAGGTTATTTTTATTTGTGTGTGTGTGTGTGTGTGTGTGTGTGTGTGTGTGTGTAGTTTTCTTGCATATAATCATATCTGAGTAGGTTAGATGCTCAGATGAATTAGTGACCAGTGAGGAGAGCAGAATATAAGTATTCAAGTGTAGACATTTTAAGGTACTTAATCTATGCCACTTAAATAATTATTACACAAATCAGGAACACACAAATGACATCAGAGCTGTTTGGCCAGATTTCAGTTTTGGTGAAAGTGTAGGGTCACAGGGGATGGGGATGGCAGCAAAACTCTGGTGCCATTTTAGTAGTCTTAGATCATTACTGTGAAAAAGACCAGCTGTGGTTCTTGATACACTTTTGGTCCTTTCTCCAGACTGACCTCTTAGTTTTCAAATATGCTTGGGTTTTGGTGATAAGATTTAGACAACCTCTTTTCTGTACTTAAAAAAGCATAATTAAGGAGAAACTACATTTTTGCACCAATGCATCCTTAGTGGGTATTAGAGAAATTTACATACTCACTAGTTACTGATGTGGAATTTCATCATAATGTCAGAAGGAATCTGGATTCTTGTGTATTTTTTATAGATATCAAATTATTGCTTCCCACTAGGAAAAGGGGGACAAGAACTCACAATTAAAACAGAAGAGACAGTTTTTTGTTTTTGTTTTTGTTTTTGGAAGGGAATGGTGTATTCAAGAATTGTAGTGGTGTAGTGGGCTGGTGAGTTCAAGAAAAGAAATGTGCTCACAAAGCTCTGAGTCTCATGACACTCTACAGGTCAGTGACACAGCATTCATCTTTTCTGTGTTTATTTCAGGTTTTGTGAAGGTGTGGGATGCTTTATTCTATTTCTTGTATGTAGCCCTGATGGGGAAGGGACTCTAATCTGTCTTCCCACTGTCTTCTTCCATATGTTAGTCTTTTGAATTGTCTCCTCTATCTCCCCTCCTACCATAAGAGCAAAGCTAAGTATTGTTGGTATAATTTTGTTTTTATCAATTTTATTTTATTCTATTCTTTCTACCTCCAAGCCTTATTCTTTCCAACACTTCAAACCAGGAAAAAGAGAAAGAAGGTTAGAGGGCAAAGGAGGTGTGATTACGGGCAGTGGGTTCCTTGGGGGCAAGTCTAACCTTCATAGACAGGATATCTCCAACTTCTTCTTGTGTCTTTGCTTACAACCACTTGACCAACCACAGCAGCAACCTGGAGCAGATGCCTCCTCTTCTTCAGAGCCCTACTCATTTAAAGCCCCAGCCCCCTACACCCCACGCCCTGCACCCCACGCCCTGCACCCCAAACCCCCACACCACTCCCGCTCCTCACACCTAGCCCTCTGGGGGCTCTGGCATTTATACTTTGCCAGAATCCTCAGAATTAAACTATCTGCAGCTGGTAGAATCACATCCCTACCAGAATACTCAAGAGGCAAATAGCCAGCTGCCATGGATAATCTGAATTAGCCTCATATCCTATACCTGGGATTAAAACAAAAGCCTCATATCCTATACCTGGGATTAAAACAAAAGCATGTTTACATAACGTAACTTCAGCTTTTGTTTTCTTTTAGTTGTTGTTTTTTGTTTTAAAAATCTCAAACCCTCACTACAACCTGTAGTAGGTACTAGATATCAGCAGACACATAATCCTAAAAATCACTGAGATGAAGATGCATATCAAGAACTTTGATTTCAGGACTGAAGAGTAACAGAAGGCAATTCCTTCTTCCAAAGTTGTCCCCATCCTTCCTTCATACGTGAGGAAAAAGCAGTTCCTTTTTATTCTTATCCTTATCTATTTCCCAGCTTGGGATCAAAATCCATTTAAATTTTTGTACTACACTGTGCATTTATGAAAACTCATGATATATGCTAGGATTCAGTCTCCAGTGAAAATACAAGCATCACATAGTTACCTGGCAGAGCCAGTGAAGCTCACTGAGAAGCCAGGGAATCTATCAGGCTGCCCAAGCAAGTATTAAATACTGAGTCAGTCTGCAGAGAGGAAATTAGGGAAAGGAAATAAAATGTGTGAAGGATGTGTTGAACACAATTGTAAGCAACATGTAGTAACTGTGAATGGCTGAGAAATCACAGTCGTTTAATAGACCTGCTGGGCATATGCAAGGAGAGAAGCATGCTTTTTTCTTTGAATAGAGTTGGTACTTAGGTCTGTCTGCACTGTGGGAGCTGGGGGCTAAGACTGAAGATCAAAATAACTAGTCCAAGACTACTTAGGATGAAAAAGAATGTTACCTTTTATTGTTAGTTTCATCCCCCAAATAATAATCAGAGTACTAACAATAACAAGAAGAAAAATAATTGCACATAAGTATCGTATTCGAGGATGCAGTTCTCTGGGTGATATTACATATTAATAGGAAAGGAAGCATGTCGCTGAGAAGCACAGAATCCACAGTAGCTTATCCAAGAGGGAGGATGTGTTGCTTTGTGTGAATTAAACACTTCAGATATGGCTCATTCAGGGAGGTTACTCACTATCAGTAAGTATCAGTAACAGCTCCGACTTTCTTCTCCATGTTTCTTTTCAGCCTAGTAGGAGCAGGAAGCTGCTCCAGATACTAAGAATGTCTGTTTGTGGCTGCTCTTCAATAACAACATAAGTAGCAGAACACCATCATTCACTTGGAAACTGAACAATATTCTACTCAATGATACCTTGGTCAAGGAAGAAATAAAGAAAGAAATTAGACTTTCTAGAGTTTAATGAAAATGAAGCCACAACATACCCAAACTTATGGGACACAATGAAAGCATTCTTGAGAGGTAAACTCATAGCTCTGAGTTCCTACAAAAAAAAAAAAAAAAAAAATGGAGAGAGCTTACACCAGTAGCAAAGTCACCTAAGAGGAGTAGACGGCAGAAATAATCAAACTCAGGGGTGAAATCAACCATGTGGAAACAAAAAAAATTTATCCAAAGAATCAATCAAACCAGGAGCTGGTTCTTTGAAAAAGTCAACAAGATAGACAAACCCTTGGTCAGACTCACTATAGGGCACAGGGATATCATCCAAATCAATAAAATCAGAAATGAAAAGGGAGACATAACAACAGATCCTGAGAAAATTCAAAACACAATCAGATCCTTCTACAAAAGGTTATATTCAAAAAAACTTGAAAATCTGGATGAAATGGATAACTTTCTAGACAGATACCAAGTTCCAAAGTTAAACCAGGATCAGATTAATGACCTAAACAGCCCTATATTTCCTAACGAAATAGAAGCAGTCATTAATAATCTCCCAACCAAAAACCCAGGACGAGATGGTTTTAGTGCAGAGTTCTATCAGACCTTCAAAGAAGACCTAGTTCCAGTTCTTCTCAAAGTATTCAACAAAATAGAATCTGAAGGTACACTACCCAATTCATTCTATGAAGGCACAATTACTCTGATACCTAAACCACACAAAGACACAACAAAGATAGAGAACTTCAGACCAATTTCCTTTATGAATATCGACGCAAAAATACTCAACAAAATTCTCGCCAACCGAATCCAAGAACACATCAAAATGATCATCCATCATGACCAAGTAGGTTTCATCCCAGGAAGGCAGGGATGGTTTAATATACGGAAATCCATCAACGTAATACACTATATAAACAAACTCAAAGATAAATACAACATGATCATCTCCTTAGATGCTGAGAAAGCATTTGACATAATCCAACACCCATTCATGATAAAGGTCTTGGAAAGATCAGGAATTCAAGGCCCTTACCTAAACATGAGAAAAGCAATCTACAGCAAACCAGTGGCCAACATCAAACTAAATGGAGAGAAATTGGAAGCAATCCCACTAAAATCAGGGACCAGACAAGGCTGCCTACTTTCTCCATACCTATTCAATACAGTACTTGAAGTCCTAGCCAGAGCAATTTGACAACAAAAGGAGGTCAAGGGGATACAAACTGGAAAGAAAGAACTCAAATTATCGCTATTTGCCAATGATATGATAGAATATATAAGTGTCCCCAAAAACTCCACCAGAGAACTCCTAAACCTGATAAATAGCTTCAGTGCAGTAGCTGGATATAGAATTAACTCAAACAAATCGATGGCCTTTCTCCATACAAAGGATGAACTGGCTGAGAAAGAGATCAGGGAAACATCACCCTTCACAATAGTCACTAACAATATAAAATATCTTGGTGTGACTCTTACAAAGGAAATGAAAGATTTGTATGACAAGAACTTCAAGTCTCTGAAGAAAGAAATTGAGGAAGATCTCAGAAGATGGAAGGATCTCCCATGCTCATGGATTGGCAGAATCAATATAGTAAAAATGGCTATCTTGCCAAAAGCTATCTACAGATTCAATGCAATCCCCATCAAAATTCCAACTCAATTCTTCAAGGATCTAGAAAAGACAATTAGCACGTTCATCTGGAATAACAAAAAACCGAGACTAGGAAAAACTCTTCTCAACAATAAAAGAACCTCTGGTGGAATCACCATGCCTGACCTCAAGCTGTACTACAGAGCAATCATAACAAAAACTGCATGGTACTGGTACAGCAACAGACAAGTAGATCAATGGAATAGGATCGAAGACCCAGAAATGAATCCACACACCTATGGTCACCTGATCTTTGACAAGGGAGCTAAAACTNTTGACTTTTTCAAAGAACCAGCTCCTGGTTTGATTGATTCTTTGGATAGTTCTTTTTGTTTCCACATGGTTGATTTCACCCCTGAGTTTGATTATTTCCTGCTGTCTACTCCTCTTAGGTGACTTTGCTTCCATTTGTTCTAGAGCTTGCAGATGTGCTGCCAAGCTACTGGTGTAAGCTCTCTCCATTTTCTTTTTGTAGGAACTCAGAGCTATGACTTTACCTCTCAGGAATGCTTTCATTGTGTCCCATAAATTTGGGTATGTTGTGGCTTCATTTTCATTAAACTCTAGAAAGTCTTTAATTTCTTTCTTTATTCCTTCCTTGACCAAAGTATCATTACCAATCCCAAATCAGATAGGGGGCTGATATCCAATATATATATAAATAACTCAAGAAGGTGGACACCAGAAACTCAAATATCCCCATTAAAAAGTGGAGCACAGAGTTAAACAAAGAATTCTCAACTGAGGAATACCGAATGGCTGAGAAGCACTTGAAAAAATGTTCAACATCCTTAACCATCAGGGAAATGCAGATCAAAACAACCCTGAGATTCCACCTCACACCAGTAAGAATAGTTAAGATAAAAAATTCAGGTGACAACAGATGCTGGCGTGGATGTGGAGAAAGGGGAACACTCCTCCATTGTTGGTGGGACTGCAAGCTTGTTCAACCACTCTGGAAATCAGTCTGGTGGTTCCTCAGAAAATTGGACATAGTACTACCGGAATATCCTGCAATACCCCTACTGGGCATATATCCAGAAGATATTCTATCTGGTAATAAGGACACATGTTCCACTATGTTCTTAGCAGCCTTTTTCTTAATAGCCAGAAGCTGGAAAGAACCCAGATGTCCCTCAACAGAGGAATGGATACAAAAATTTGGTATATTTACACAATGGAGTACTACTCAGCTATTAAAAACAATAAATATATGAAGCTCCTAGGCAAGTGGATGGATCTGGAGGCCATCATCCTGAGTGAGGTAACCCAATCACAAAAGAACTCACATAACATGTACTCACTGATATGTGGATATTAGCCCAGAAACCTAGACTACCCAAGATACAATTTACTAAACACATGAAACTCAAGAAGAAGAAAGATCAACATGTGGATACATCACCCCTTCCTAGAATTAAGAACAAAGCACACATTGAAAGAGTTACAGAGATCATGTGTGAAGCTGAATCCAAAGGATGGACCCAATGACTGTGGCTGCCAGGGATCCATCCCACAATCAGCCACCAAACATAGACACTATAGCATATGCGAGCAAGATAGTGCTGAAAGGGCCAGGATATAGCTGTCTCATGGGAGACTATACCAATGCCTGGCAAACATGGAGGTGGAAGCTCACAGTCAGCTATTAGATGGAACACAGGGTTCCCAAGGAAGGAGCTATAGAAAGTACCCAAGGAGCTGAAGGGGTCTTCAACACTATAGGTGGAAGAATAACATGAACTAACTAGTACCGCCTGAGCTCATGTCTTTAGCTGCATATATAAGAGGATGGCCTAGTTGGCCATCATTGGGAAGAGAGGCCCCTTGGTCATGCAGACTTTATATGCCCCAGTAGTGGGGAACTCCAGGGCCAAGATGTGGGAGCGGGTGGGTAGGGGAGCTGGGCTGGGAGTGGGGAGGGTATAGGGAACATACTGGACAACACTTGAAATGTAAATGAAGAAAATATCTAATAAAAGTTGGAAAAAAAAGAATGTCTGTTTGTGAGTTCTAATCAAGGCATCCTTTCCTTTTCTTTTTTAAACATGCAAAGAACTGCAGTGACTATCACTACCTTTTTATTCACCACCCCTCGTTAATTGAAAATAGATTCTTTTCATATACAGTATATCCTGATAGTCCCTCCCCGTATGCCTTCCAGTTCCTCCACTCCAGCCTCTTCACTCCTAACCCACTTCATTTTTTTTCTTTCCTTAATAAAGAATGTGATTCTAAGAGATAACAAAACATAACAATAAAAACCAAAATATCACATTAAAGTTGGCCAAGACACTCAGACTGATGGAAAAGGGCCATGAGAGAAATCACGAGTATCAGAGACCCACTCATTCACCCATAGAGGAGTCTCATGAAAATACTAAGCTAAAAGTGTGTGTGTGGGGGGGGGGGGGTGTGTACAGTGAACCTGCTGCAGACCAGTGAGTCTAGGCCCTATGCTTGCTGTTTCAGTCTCTGTGAGTTCATTTGAGCTTGGCTTGTTTGATTTAGAGGGCCTCGTTCTCCTGACATTTTCCATACCTTCCAGCTTTTACACAATGAGCAAATGTACATCCACAAAATTCCTGATCTCTGATGGGAAGAGATTGACGGAGATGTGTCATTTAAAGCTAAGTGTTCAGGTATTGCTATATGCAGTGTTTGGCTATAGCTCTTGGTATTTGTTCCCATCTGTTACACGAGGAAGATTTCCTGATGATGGATGAGTCAAGAAGGCTCTGATCTATGATTGTAGCAGAGTATCCCTGGGAGTCATTTTATTGTTACTTTTTGTTTTTAGATGAGTACTATTGGACTTTACTCCAGGTCTATGACTATCTAGTCTCTGGTTTTGTTCACACATGTCGTGCTTTGTATGGGTTCCATCTTGTGAACTGGGTCTTCAGTCAAGTCATGTCCTGGTTGGTTACTCCTACAAGTTTTGTGACACTGTTTCCCTAGCTTATTTTGCAGAAAGCACTTTTTTTCTTAAGTCATTTCTGCTGTTTGTCACTGAACCATGTGGACTGTACAGCAAGGAAAGCTTGCCTTGTGTGGAATGAGAAGGAGTTGTGATGTGTCATGGCAGCCTTATTTATAATAGCCAGAAGTCCCTCAACAAAGGAATGGATACATAAAATGTGATACATTTACACAATGGAATACTACTCAGTTAGTAAAAACAATGACTTCATGAAATTCACAGAGAAATGGATGGCACTAGAAAATATCATCCTGAGTGAGGTAGCCCAGTCACAAAAGAACACACATGGTATGTACCCACTGATAAGTGGGTATTAGCCCCAAAGCTCTAAATACCCAAGATACAATTTGCAGACCATATGAAGCTCAAGAAAGACAACCAGAGTGTGGATGCTTCAGTCCATTCTAGAAGGAGTAACAAAAAACTCACAGGAGGAAATATGGGAACAAAGGGTGGAGCAGAGACTGAAGGGGAGGCCCTAGAGAGACTTTCCCGCCCGGGGATCCAGCCCATATACAGACACCAAATCCAGACACTATTGAAGATGCCAACAAGTGCTTGCTGACAGGAGTCTGATATAGCTGCTTCCCGAGAGGCTCTGCCATAACCTGACAAATACAGATGTGGATGCTTGTAGCCAACCATTGGACTGAGCACAGGGACTGGAATGGAGGAGTTAGGGAAAGGACTGAAGGAGCTAAAAGGGCTTGCAACCCCATAGGAAGAACAACAATATCAACCAACCAGACCTCCCCCTGGTCCCCCAAGCTCCTAGGGAGTAAACCACCAAACAGAGAGTACACATGGAGGAACCCATGGCTCCAGCTGCATATGTAGCAGAGGATGACGTTATCTAGTATCAATAGGAGGAGAGGTCCTTGGTCCTGGGAAAGCTTGATGCCCCAGTGTAAGAGAATGCCAGGGCAGTGTGGTGGGAATGGGTGGGTAGATGGGGGAACACCCTCATAGAAGCAGTTGGGGGATGGGATAGGGGGTTTCCAGAGGGGAAACCAGGGAAGGCAATAACATTTGAAATGTAAATAAACAAAATATCCAATAAAAAAAGTTCTGTTGTGGAGGTTCAGTGAGTCATGACTAATGCACATAGATGCCCCATGCTCATTTATATTTGGAAAAGAAAAAAATGGTTCTGCTATTGTAGAAGTGTGGATCTCAAAGAACCCTATCCATGGACAAAGAACTACAGTCAACTAGTGACCAATGAGAGAAGCGGTGGTTGGCTTTCTAATTGGTAAACACAATCATTTCTTAGGCAACATTAAGTGTTCGGCCCTGAAATCATATTAAAAAAACAAGCAACACTAAGCAATCTCAGCATGTTGCATATATATATATATATATATATATATATATATATATATATATATATATATATATATATATATAATCAATGAAATAATAATCAAAGAAATAATAATCAAAAATGATATGTTTACATTTGTACAGATTAACATATTGGTAGAAAGAAGCAAAGCAAATGTTATAACAGCTTTCCTATGTAAGATGACCAATTTTTCTCCACATATCGCCTCAAGAGCTATACATTGAGTAGTTAATGTACGTTCTGAAGAGTGGGGTGTTTTGGAAAAGGCAAGAATACAACTGTTTAGAAGGAGAATATGCTGACATGTTTTGCTCTATATTCAACATCATTTCTCTCCCCACTTTTTTTTTTTTTTCGTTTTTTTATGACTAATGTGAGGGAACATTTCAAATGAGAAAAATAACCTTATTTTTCTACCCTTGACAGTGCTACCATATGGCTCCAGCATTTGATTCTATCCTTCCCACCCTCCTACTATTTACTTATTTTAATCACACTTTATAAATGGTTTAAAGGAGCCTTTGGAGGGTTGATTCCTGGCTCAATCTCACTCAGAGCTTGGGCACAGATCACTCAGTTTCTCCTCTCTGCAAGGGTCTGCCATCTTTAAATGAGCACAATGTTGTTCATCCATTTAATGAACTCCTTACAAATGATATAGTTCCTCACATTTTTAAGAAGATTCCTATTATTGACTTTTTTTCCCCCTCATCAAGTTCCAGAACCATCTGTGCTTTCTCATTTATGGCCAAGGCGTTTTTTTTTTTTGTTTTTTTTTTTTTTTTTTTTTTTTTTTTTTTTTTTTTTTTTTTTTTTTTTTTTTTTTTTTTTTTTTTTTTTTTTTTTTTTTTTTTTTTTTTTTTTTTTTTTTTTTTTTTTTTTTTTTTTTTTTTTTTTTTTTTTTTTTTTTTTTTTTTTTTTTTTTTTTTTTCCTCAAGTTTCAAATTTGCTTAAAACTGACAAAAACACAACATCTGGATTTCAATTCAAGAAGAAAGGTTCATTTGAAAGCTTTTAAATGCCCTTGGACCACAATGAGATCAAATTGAAGAACAGTTTTTATGAACAGAGTGCAAATGAATTAGAAACATGTGGATTAAATTTCTCTTAAACCTCAAAGGGAATTTAAATATTAAGAAAAAGTGCTTTGCAAATGGCTTCATGGCTCCCGACAAAGTCAGAACACATGGGATAAAAGGGGAGGGATCCAGAGTTGATGATAACTCTTGCATCCAAAATGTGCTCAGTCACACAGAAATGGGACATTTTGATCTTTGCATTAAAAAAAAAAAAAAAAAAAAAAAAAAGAGTAGAACTAGGACTTGCATGTTACATGCAACAGACCTCATTTTTTTTTTTAATTCTAAAATAAACATGCTTGCAGATTTGAGTATTTCCTTTTATAAGAGGGTGTTGTTGTTTGGTCTGTTTAATTCAGGAGTCATAAAAGTTATTAGCGGAGGACCTAATGGTTACATGATGTAACTCCCTAGTCATTGCATGTGTTACATTTTAGATTTTGAATAAAGTGATTAATAAATATTGATTTACACTTTTAATGTATGCCTATTTTCAATCTTAGTTTTGCTGTGATTTAAAAAGCTTTTATGACAAATGAAACTCCATACTTCCACATCTCAACACAAAATGAATCAGATTTCANACCTAATGGTTACATGATGTAACTCCCTAGTCATTGCATGTGTTACATTTTAGATTTTGAATAAAGTGATTAATAAATATTGATTTACACTTTTAATGTATGCCTATTTTCAATCTTAGTTTTGCTGTGATTTAAAAAGCTTTTATGACAAATGAAACTCCATACTTCCACATCTCAACACAAAATGAATCAGATTTCATGACCAGTAGTATCCAACTATTTATGTTTGTGTGTGTTGGGGTAGGGGGAAGAGGTATGGAAGCATATAGCAGATATCCAAAAGTGAAATAATATTAATTCTTCAACTCAGTGTGTCTGACTTTGAGGGTTCCATGCACATGAAGCAATTCCACTTATCTACATAAGTAAGTCTACTATGACTGTGAACCTCCAGAGAGTCCCTGCAAATGACAGATCTATAGAAGACAGGCAAGCTCAACAGTCACCAATGAAGGAGCTACAAATTCTCCAACTGTCTAAGCTGGAAACAGCTTACAGTGATCCTTTGCTGGTTCCCCCAAATGCCAGCGGTGACAAGGAACAATTCCCCTTTCCATTCCGTTGTTTCCTCTGAGAACCTTGATCTATGCTTATCCTGAGGGTAACCAATGTCTTGACATGTCTGCACCCTTCCTTATCATAACTGCTAATAACAGACTCCTGCCTCGAGACAGAGCTGCAGGGACAATTTTAAATAGTCTCTTCTGGCACAAAATGATTTAGTGAAGCAGCCCCCACAATTCAGGCAAATACTCCCAAATGTGATAGCAATAACTCCAGAAGTGACTTGATATTCAGATAAAATGGTATTAGTGACAATTTTCCTACCCACTCCTACTTTATCTTGGATTGTAACACTATACCTTCAGAGGCATTCACCTACTACTACACTACCTTATAATTATGCTAAGATACAGCTTTTTAATCCAAGTCAAAAAATAAAACACACCTACTCTCTGAGAGTACAAGAAGGGGAGGGGTGATTAGCTACAGTAGAAGAGAAATGGATGAGCAAACCATGACAAATTGGAGAAAGAAGAGGGTGATATCCTCAGAATATAGAGTCTTGATTTCACTCACAACAATGTTGAACTGGAAAAACTTCAATAAAAGACTAAACAGCCTTACACAATGCATGCTTCCACTGAGAAATAAGACAAAGTCTTTAAAGTAAACAAAAATCTTAATGCTCACAGTTGACTAGAACAGAGTGGAATAAATGCTTACCAGAGTGAGCCAATCCAAATGGTATACCTTGTGACAGGACTCCTTCTAATTCCAGGAGACACAGAGAACAGGCATAGGTCAAGAAAACAGTTTCATGGGGAACTACATCAGTATATAGAACAAAGCAAGTGAAAATACATCACTCTTAGGTGGGAAAACTCACTGTCATAAAAACTTGCTAAAAGTACAAATTAAAGCAAGACTTATTAATGAATAGAACAGCATTTCATATTTTACTTCTCTAGGATGTTCCCATATCTCTACAAACTCAAACTCATGGGTAATTTGTTATTTCTCTGCTGGTGAAATTAGCCAATTAAAGATAGATTTGGGTATATAAAGGTAGGTTTATTGGAAAGACACTCTCAGGCAGATTCACTGGTCCTAAAGAATAAGGATAGGAGAGGAAGACAGAGGAGAGCTAGAAGAGAAAGAGAAAGTGTGAGCATTGACAGAGAAGAGAGAAGAAAGAAGAGAGAGACCAAAATGTCTGGATTATATAGAAAAGAGCCTCTGAGGGAGGGGAATCTTAACTTCTGGGCTGGAAAATTCAGGGTGGATGTCAAGGGTATACAAGGTAGGGACTGAGGAATGCTGGAAGAAAATTCAGGATGGAGGTCAAGGTATACCAGGTAGGGACTGAGGGATGCTGGAAGAACCTGGAGGCCAGGTCTACTTTGTTATGCTAAGAAAGCACCTCAGCTGTTTTTTACTGATCTAAATTCCAACAATGGGTAGCCATTATTTCCTAAGAGGCTTTTGCTTTCTACAAGGTTCTATACAGGTCTTCATTTCTCTTTACATCCCTTTTCAATTTAACAATCTATTAAGTCATGAAATCTCATACCCTGATTGTTAAGCATTATGGAGTCATAGTCTATGTCTGAAGATATCATGAACAGTTCCTAAGATGTCTCATTGTTTGGAGAAAGAAAAAGAAGAGCAAAATTGGGGAAATGTAAAGAAAAATAACAATACACAGCTAATATTTGTTTATCATAATCTACTTGTGTGCTGGGTGGCATTTTCAACTAACAGGATTTAGAATTAAAACCCTCCAGGAATGCCTGTGAGGGATAAATTAGTCTCTAGGTATGCCAGTAAAGAGCTGCCTTGATTATGGTAATTTACCTAAGAAGATTCATCTGTTGTGGATGTCAGGATTCCCTGGGCTAGGATCCTAAAATACATATATAAAAACGCAGTGAGCACAGGGATTAATTGTTCTCTTTTTCTTGACTACAGATGCCCTGTCACTGAATGCTTCAGGATCCTCCTGCCTTGCTTATGCTTTGAACTATGAACTGAAGTCAACCTCCTGTCTCTATGTTGCTTCTGTTCAAGCATTTTATCCCAGCAACAGAAAAGTAACTAATTCAGCCCAACAGATATCGAGACATCGGATATGCAAGGACAATCCACTCTTACACTTCTACCACTGGTAGGAAATGAATTTATTCTACAGATGAGGAGCAGAAGACCTGTAGTGACTGAATGAATTACTTAATATAGGCTCTCACTTCAGAAGCCAAAGGTCTCATGTGAAGCAATGGAATCTCAATCCCAACCAATGGGTATTTTTTGGCTGAGACCTTATAGCAGGAAAAACAGAGCCACCTTTGTGTAAATGTTGTGCGCCACACAACCACAAAAGCATTTCCTACAGGAGGGTGTAATTGAGGATCGCCAAAAAAACCAAGAATTGCTGGTACAGACAATGCTAGCAAATTGGAAACTGCTTTTAAGAAGAGGTGCTATCTTGGGACCAATGGCGGCACTTGTGGAGGGTATTAAAGGAGTTTACAACAGTGTACAGAGAGCTTGCTGCAGTGATTGTCACCTGCTCCGGGAGTCTGTGTCATTGACTCTATGCCATGTCACCTCGTACCCCCAAGGGCAGGTAGGGTCTGGTGGCAAGTAGTCCAGGACAGAGGCAACAGCACAGAGTGATTCTAGTACAGCTGTAGATAACCCATCCACAAGTCTCCAGCACACTCAAATTCACATTTTCCAAGTCTTTGTTCATAC
>CACVCL010015147.1:0-195000 GCA_902729485.2 Mus minutoides | reverse complement strand
AGATATGACTTCAATACTATAATTAATTAGTAAGTAATGAGTTTACCATAATACAATAAACATATTTTAAAAAGTGAATAAATAGAATAAAAAACTTTTATTTTGTTGTAAGCCTAAATTTCATACTTTACTGGTACATGGATTAATTTTTGTCATTAATAACACCCATAAAAGTACAATATTTTATAAATTCTACATTCTCTTATTCTTTTATTCTGATTCAAAACAGATTCATTATACTACAAAGACAACATACTTGACTAAAGTCATGAAATAAAATTATGCATATTTTGAAATGCTATATTATTGCCTCTATTGATTTAAAGCAGGCTTATTTTAAATTTTTTTTGATTATGTGTTTCTCACATAATCAAATTCTCATTTCTTTAGAATCTTGATGACAAGTTTTATCTTATATATGCCTGAACTAGTTCATAACTCAAAATATGCATATTACTTTTAAAAAGAAACAACTCAATTGACACTCCAAGGTTCTAAATATACCTGTGTGCACTTGTTACTACTAAAGCTGGTCTACTTTTTTAGTTTAAAATGTGTGAAAGCACCTCCTGGTTTGTCTTTTGCTTGTAGTTTAAAAATGGTGTTTGGTGTTTCTTATCTAAAATAAAATTAACTGCTACTTTTTTATAAGTAGTTCCAGAAATCAGATAGAAAAGCTTTGTTACTCTTCTGGAGGGACTTACCAAATAATATAAAAAAAAATCACACACACAAAAAAATAGCAATCTAATGAAATAATAAATACACTGGACAATGGAGCCTTATCACACAGAGAGATATAATAAAATTCAGCTTTGTGGAAATTGAAAAAAGCTAATTCAAATACAAAATAACAGAGGGAAAATTTTTCTCCCTTTCTCTTGTTGTGAGCTAAATATTCTCTAGTGTCTTTTGTACATCATAAATATATAATTCTTACACAAAGTGTCATGCATTTAGGGCCATGTTACAAGAAAATTATGGCTTCTTCTCAAAATAAATTGCTAATAATTGGTAGACTATAATGAAGCTGATCAAATTGATAATTAATAAATAATCGTATAGCTTGGGACTGGTAAGTTAGCTCAGTGGTTAAGGGGGTTTGCTGCTCTACAAAAGGAAATGGGTTTGTTTCTTGGCATAAACATGGCAGTTCACAATAGTGTTAGCTCCTATTCCAGGAGATTCAACACCCTCTGCTAAACCTCTGTGGGTACAAGGCATATAAGTGCTACCTAAACATACATGTAGATAAATGTACACATGCATCATTTTTTATTATTAGATATGTTCTTCATTTACATTTCACATGTTATCCCGAAAGTCCCCTAAACCCTCCCCCATCCCCTGCCCTGCTCCCCTACCCACCCACTCCCACATATTGGCCCTGGTGTTCCCCTTTACTGGGGCATATAATGTTTGCATAACCAAGGGGATTCTCTTCCCAATGATGTCCAACTAGGCCATCTTCTTCTATATATGCAGCTAGAGACATGAGCTCTGGGGGTACTAGTTAGTTCATGTTATTCTTCCATCTATAGGGTTGAAGACCCCTTCAGCTCATTGGGTACTTTCTCTAGCATCATTTTTTTAAAGAGAGAGAGAGTATTATGAAAACAATCCAGAATGGTTCTGTGTAGATATTTTAATAAATACCAATCCCAAGATTTATTTACAAGCTATTAGACATGCCTTTGAAAATTAGTTCCAGGTAATAGAAACAATTTCTTAGAGAGAATTTTTAGTAATCTTTATCGCCCGCGGAAAGAAATTAAGTAGCATTTAATCTCTAGACAAAATAGTTTTATCTCTAGATATAGTAGAGACTGAATTGCAAAAGATAAAGGAATATTGTCATCTACTTCAAAGAGATTGACTTGTTGCTGAGATACAGGCTCCCTTTGCAGGATAGTAGTTCATTGTCTTTCATTTTTCCTTCCTTCCTTTCTTCCATTCTTTCACCATAAATCATTTTAATCATCAATCTCTCAAATTCACACACACACACACACACACACACACACACACACACACACACCTCACATCATATATTCTAATGCAAACACTCATTCATAAATCTTTTTAAAAAGATTCTATTTTAAGATGTAGAAACAAGGAACAAAAGAGCCACAATTCTTAGTCACAATTCTAAGGAACATCACAGGTAAAAAGTATGGAGGTGGACTACTCATTATTGTCTATGAAACCTCACCTTGTTCCTAAAAACATAATGCTTACACATTAAGGATTGGGACCCCAAGCCAGCCACAAAACCTTTGCTGTACAATTTGTCCTGTTTGCAAGATGTGCTTGGGTAAATAGCACAGAACTTATGGGAGTAGTCAATCAGTGACTTATCCAACTCGAGACTCATGCAGTGTGAGGGAGCTCACTCCTGACTCCAGGCAGGAGAGGAAACAGTGGTCAAGATGCAATATATGAAGAGAATAAATAAATTAATAAATATTTTGATCTATTTTACAATTTTTACAAATTTTACAATTTCTCTTAAGTGTTCTATCAGTAGTTTGTTGTGATAGAGATAAAGTTTAAGACAGCCATAAAATAACTGATCTAAAAGTTTCTGTCCGATATTGAAAATGATGTCTAATTCAGCTGATCTTCAGTATATATCAGAATTCTAAAGATTGAGGCTCTAAAACCAATGAAGGAATGCCTCAGCAGAATAATATATGACCTTACCATCAAGAGTGAGGGTAAGCAGGCAAAATGCCAATGCTTTTATTCTTCAATGTACTTTATATAGACTGCCATTAAGAGGTATGATTCACCCTGAATCTGGGTCGACATCAAATAATCCAATTGAGAAAAAACTCCTTGCAGTTGTGTCCTGATGCTCAGAGATGCTGGTACCATGGAATAACCACCAAGAGCAATGGAAATAATGGGGGTGTGGCTTGTGACTTTCTCAGGGGAGGAATCACCTGGAATCACATGATACCAGAAGTACTAAAGTGAAATCTTTGGTTTGTTGGGACAATGGTTGCCCATCAGCTACAATAGAGAATTTCTCACTGATTAAGGAATCAGAATCACTGAGGTAAACTCTTTTGAGAAGTGTTTCCTGAGACTTGGCACACAAAAGCTGTGTTCCTTAGGTGACTAAAGTTGACCATCTTGCTTTGTTGTGCAAGCGTCACCTAACTGGTAATGTGTTAAAGGCATGAAGGAGACAAGGAAAACACTTGAGAATTGACACAGTGTGACAAGGCTGAAATCATCCTTAAGGAAATCAGAGAGTCTATTGGTAAAACTACACCTCAGTCTTTATGTGACCTTTAAACTTCACTCCAAAACCTCACAGTCCATACCCTCAGTATTTGCATTGGTCTTGGTGATTGTCCCATGGTACCTGTATCTCTAAGCAGCTGGGCACAACTGAGAAGAAATTTTCTTGATTGGATCATTTGATGCTGACCCAGATTTAAACTAGGCTACACCTTCTACTGGCATATTCCAGCATTTTGAAGATGTCATGGGAATGAAGGCCAAAAATAAAATGCACATTATGGATGCCTGGTGGTGTGAAATTTTTAAAATTAGTACCAGAAGACTCGGGGTGTGTGTTATAACACATCTGACCATGTGGTATGGGGAGGTTTAAGAAAGAAATTTAGAACTTTTCTGTAGAAAAGCTAGCAAGGGTTGAGAATTCTGTGGTCTGTTCTGTTGGAGCCTCAGAGATTAGAATACCCAAGATACAATTTGCAAAACACAAGAAAATCAAGAAGGAAGACCAACACGTGGATACTTCATTCCTCCTTTGAATAGGAAACAAAATACCCATGAAAGGAGTTACAGAGACAAAGTTTAGAGCTAAGATGAAAAGATGGACCATACAGAGACTACCCCACCAGGGGGGATCCATCCCATAACCAGTCACTAAACTCAGACACTATTGCATAGGACAGCAAGTGTTTACTGAAGGGACCTTGATATAGCTGTCTCATACAGAAGTGGATGCTCACAGTCATCTATATGATGGAACACAGGGCCCACAATGGAGAAGCTAGAGATAGAACCCCAGGAGCTGAAGGGGTCTGCAACCCTAGAAGAGGAACAACAATATGAACTAACCAGAAACCCCAGAGCTCATGTCTCTAGCTGCATATGTAGCAGAAGATGGCCTAGTTGGCCATCATTGGGAGAAGAGGCCCCCTGGTATTGCAATCTTTATATACCCCAATACAGGGGAATGCCAGGGCCAAGAAGTGGGAGTGGGTGGGCAGGGGAACAGGGTGGGGGGAAGGGGGAGGGAACTTTCGGGATAGCATTTGAAATGTAAATTAAGAAAATATCTAATAAAAACTATTGAAGAAAAAAAAAAAAAAAAAAGAATGTTGACAGCAAGCAAGTAGGCATTCATTCATGACCTGTGCATCAGCTCCTGACACCAGGTTTCTACCCTGATTGAATTCCCACCTTGCCATCCCTTAATGGACTGTGATTCCATCTGTGAAAGCCAAATGACCCCTCTCTTGCCCAAGTAGCTGTTGGTTATGGTGTTTCCTCTTACCAGTAGAAAAGTAACAGCAATACAGATAAAATAGAAGAAAACTGATGAAATAAAGATGCCTTATAAGTAGCAAGTAGGGAAAATTTAAAAACATGCCAAAAGTTACTAAATCACATTCAGAAATGGTGTTTACTCCATGATTAAGTATATTGAATGCTATTAAATTTCTAAATACCATATTGAGAAAACAGATCTTGGCTTTAGGCTGCATCTTAGAGAAGTGTACCTAAGGCTGAACTCCTAGCAAGCCAGCGCCTAGCTCCAGTTTTCAGGTTACTCCCCACCAAACCACCTGGCCTCCAGGTCACAAGCCTGCCCCTGGCATTTCACTTACACACAACCACCAATCAGGAGGAAAGCAGAAGTTAAGTATATGGTTTGTTTCCCAGCATCAGCTGATTATTTTAAAGGGTAACAAAATTCCATAATGTGTGCCAGGCTAGAAACTCCTTGCGTGTTTGCTCACCTCTATAAATGCTTGTTTTAAACTGGGCTCAGGACCTCAAGATCTGTCCTTAGTCAGAGACGGCTCTGTGGCTCAAGCGCAAACTTGAATTAGAACTCTAATGCAATTGTACTGGAATTGGCTCCTTGGTGGTCGCTTGGTGCTCATAAAATGGCCACAACATTTTGGTGCATTCGCTGGGAAACACAAGACTTCCAGTACTACCAACCTGAAGTGTCTTGATACATGTACTGCCAGTCTGAGTCTGTCCATATGTTTGTCTGGTAGAGGTGATTCAGTTCCCTGTGCTGTGTGGCACTAAGGTAAATGCATTTCTGTCTTTGTCTTAGTCTGTTCATAAACTCTGAGTAGTGCCAAATCTGCAAGTTTTGAGAAAGGACCTAAACATCTACATGGTCAATATGACTAGAAGGAGGTGCTGGCATGTCATGGCCATACTGAGCTGGAAGACATATTCTAGGGCCCAGTAGGGAGACCTTGATGTCTCAATCAGGGTTGAGCTCAGGCTCAAAGAGGCTCAGATGTACATCATCTGCTTGTTGTTGTTGTTGTTGTTGTTTTCTTGAGGAAAATAGAGGACGAATATTCTTGTGTCTGTATAAGGTTTTTTGTTTCTGTTGGCACTATTGAGTTTCTCTTCACAGGGCGACTTTGACTTTGAAGGAAGCTAACATGGGACAGGTGCCTTCTTAGCAATTTTAAGGATGTTAAACCAAGGGACACAGAGCAACAGGGAGCTGACTACTGAGCCTGATATGTAACCTGAGCAGACAGAACAACAGCCTTTGCACCTTCTGCTGCACACAGGTGGAGGAACAGGGCTTGCCACAAAGGTGTGCGGGGAGGGGGGGGGCACGCGTTTGCTCAGAGTTTTGAGTGATGTGATAGGCAAAATATTCTAATTTTGTAAACAAATCTTCTTAATATGAAGCACTGGACCTGTTCAGAATGAAAATCATACTAATATAAGTGTTTACTGAGGCAATGATCAATTTTCTAGGTTAATTGTTTACTTTATTGATATCAATCATTCTCTTTCAGCTCAATTATTTTATTTTTGCTCTGATATCCTTTTGAGCATCTTTTTGTGTTAGACTTTTGAAATTCCTTCATCTCACTGGAGGTTTTTCCTTTACCATCCCATCTACAGACTTCACATTCACTCCCATGGCAGGAACTATTCCCTATTGGTTTTGTTTATTAATTCATCATAATCATCAGTTCATAAAATTATACCATCTGAGCCTAATTTTCATTCTCATAACTCACCTGATCTCACTTAGAATGTAATGGTTTTGAGAGAACACACAGTCTTTCAATGACCAAGTTTTATAATCAACTCAGAATAGGTAACCAACAGCTCTTAATTGAATATTACTCTTGGTTTACAAAAAAATGTTTGCTAAAAATAGACCTTTAGAAATATATCCCAAAACACATGTTGAGAGGAATCACTTTCAATCATCTATACATCTATGTATACCAGGTTCACAAAATCTTATTTAGTTCCTCCTCAATTAGAAGCAGAATACCCATTCTATCTGAGTAGCTGGGAAACGACTGAACATGACTGAAATAAAGTTTTCCTCCTCCTGGTGCTTCTCTTCCTCCATCTCTCCCTTTTCTTTCTTCTTCCCTTCCTCTGTCCCACATTTTCTTTCATTTCCTTTTACTTTGTCTTCCCCATCTTTCTCCTCTTTCCCCCCTGCTTTCTTCTGTTTCTTCTTCAAAGTGTCCAAAAGTGTTTCAAGCAATCTTTCTGGAGGATAAATTGTTGAAGGCAGGATAGACAGAGATGCTGTATCACACCAAGTGTGAACTTTGCAAGACTGTTAAGTGGCAGTCAGGAGAATAGGAATTCCACAAACATTCTGTGGCGCTAGATTAAAAAAAAAACACACAAGTAGTCCCATTATGCTGTTTTCCCAAGATTGCCTGAGCTAAAATAACAGTAATCATTCAATCTGTTCATCTAGAGAAAAGGAGGCCTGCTACTGCAATTAGCAAAGGCAAGGATGGGGAGAGACAGAGGTTCTTCATGTTACAGACACAAAAAGTGGCATTTCCTCAATGTGTGGCTATAAAACACACACACACACACACACACACACACACACACACACACATGATATATATCTGACAGAATGACAAGTGATGGTAGTTTAAAATGAATATTTCTAAGCTGGAATCCAAGAGTGTTGAATCAGAATATCTGGAAGAGGGCTTAGACATGTTAATGCTAAAAGTTCTCAAGATTACTTTGAAATGCAAGGATATTAAACACAGAATTAAGGATTCCTAAGACAGTTTTTATTGGATCAGGGTCCCTTATTATCTTGAGCTTCTTGATGGCTGTGTCTGCCTTTTCACACAGACTTCAGGCAACTGAGACTCAAATATCTGAAGACAGTATCAAGGAGCCAAGGGATGTTTTTTGTTTGTTTGCTTGTTTGTTTGGTTGGTTTTTTTGTTTGTTTTGCTTTGTTTTGTTTTGGTTTGTTTTTCTGTACCTTCTTTCTATATGGCAGTCAATTAACCATAGTGAACCAATGGAGATGATTCTAATTCTGGGAATTTGAATTACATAAACTCTGATAGGAGACAAAAATACATAAAAACAAAATCAAAACATATATTATCACCATAATTACATTAGTTATGCCTTTACCCTAATTTGTTTGTAGATAAAGAAATCTTGAATTGAGTCACCTAACATCTCTTCCTAGGTAGTTCATTAAATTTCCTGCATAATGACCAGGAATTTACTTTCTATTTCCTGATCCAAAGTCCTAAAATTATCACTGATCAATTCATATTTAATACACTACATTCTAAGTACCCAAAGTGTGTCTAATAGTAACATTTCTCTACTATTTTTTACACAAATAATATGTTGAATAGTTTTCATCACTTGGAAAACTCCAACATATTTGTAGTTAGAATAATGCAAGACTTTTAGGTTTTTAAATTAATTGATTAAGTCAGTTGTACAAATTAAGGGTTATTTGCACACTAAAGTAATAATCAGTTTTATAAATTAAGAGTAAGTTGCACACTGAGGAAATAAAGAAGATTGAGACTTGATTTTTTGTTTCATGGGCCACAACTTAAGACATAAGGCAGATATATAAGTTAACCCTAAGTTAATAAATCATGTGCCCCAATTTCAAATTTTGAAGTGTGTATGAATGTGTGTATTTCTGCCCCATTTACTTGGCAGATAATGATGATTTCCATAGGATTGAAACAGATAAAATTACTATACAGAACCTAGTTCTACATAAGATATTTGGAGAAGGAGCACACATTTAAAACTAGCTCCAAATTTGGGTAGGTGACAGATACCACTGGGAACCTTATTTTAGCAATGGAGAGGTAAAGGGCCCGTAATGATCAGCTCTGCGAATAGACCATGCTCCTTAAATAGTCACTATGTGACATGCTTTTCCCATCTAATAACCAGATTAACTGTGACATGGTAGGATTCAGGGCATGGGTGAGGGAAGGAGAGTTCTTCATTTGGAACAGAAATAGGGCTAGAGTAAAGAGTTAGCTGGCCCCACCCACTAGAGATATGTCATTTGTGAATGAAAGTGCCCATCAAAGCATTGTCAGTATAGACTCCTGGGTGTCACCTGTCATCACTCCTTCTCCTAGCCCTGGCAGAATTCTCAGAAACTAATTGCCACCATGGATTCCTAGATTTACACACAGTGCACTATGGCATAAGGCCTGGGAAAGGCGGTGAGATTGCAGAAGACAGATCTCTCCACTGCAGCTGTGATGGGAAAGATAAGCAAACTCAAAACGAAGCTGACATCTTTCCCTTTAATTGATTTAAATTAAGAATGCCTCAAACTTCCCAACTGTTTTCTAATTAGGTTCCATATAAATGATGCCCGCGCATGTAGTTTCTTGAAAAGTGGGTTTGCTACAATAATAATAGAGTAAGCATATGATCTAGTTTTGCAAAGGCGTAAGCCATACTATTTGCATGACATTTCCAATGTTTGGGGGGGCAGTGACATTGACTAGTTTATTTCACCATTTAAACTAAAGATTGTCTACCCTCAAATGGCTTGTGAGACACTAAGTTCATTCCAAAATTAATTTTAAGGGTATTGTTTTTTTTTCTTTAAATTGTGATAATTAATAAGTGCTCATGAGAATATGTTTAGGATATAGAAAATATCAGAAACAAGAATCATTTATAATGATTACTAAGAATCATACTTCATGTTTATGCTTTTATTTGTATGCAATTCTAATATGATAAATGTACAAGTATATATCTTTTCATGAAATATGAAAGATGTATAATCTCATGAATGTGCAATGTTATGTAAAGAACAGTGGTCCCCCTAAGAATAGTTAAAAGCACTAAAGAAAAGCAGATTTTGTTTCTTTTCTCTCCCTGTTTCACAAATTCATTTCTCTCTCTCCTTTCTGAGGAAGGCTCACCACTTAAGTAAAATAATTGGTACTGTACATTTTATTTGGCATTAGAGTGGACCCTTCCTCATAATGAGCAGGTTGGCTTAAAAACTCTGGGTAGGGGAGCAGGGCCGGGAGGGGGGAGGATATAGGGAACTAGCTGGATAACACTTGGAATGTAAATGAAGAAAAACAAAAAAAAATAAAAAAATAAAAAAAAAAAAAAAAAAAAAAACTCTGGGTACAGGAAGTCTTTGTCATCTCTTTTCTTTCCTTTCCAACCCATAACTGTAACAAAGGAACATTTCAATTACACATTTTTTTCTGAATTATTTTTTTAAAATATTGAAACGAGATTTTTTTTTAATGTTCAGAAAGGGAAAATATTTAGGAAGTAGGAAATAAACAGATTTCTAGCTAGAGAATTTCTGCTTTAAAATTAATTCAACCAAGGTAACCAGATGTATAAAATTAAAATAAATGAGATATACTAACTACTGTTGCTGCAGATATAATATTGAAAATTCAACAAGACCACCAGATTTCCACATCCTCATTTTCTTGATCAATTTTTAACTACGTTTTCTATAAAAATTCAAAAAGTATTCGTTTTGATATTTCTGTTGCTGAGGGATTGTTGATAAATAAAAAAAAAAAACACCTAAAACAATGGATTTTCTTTATGGGTAAAAGCACACATTCAAAGCACCTCAGTGAAAGTTGTTATGTCTTTTTAAAATTTAAAAAAAAATTAAAGTATGTCTTTTGGGCCAAATTCTAATTTAAATTTGAAATATTATAAGTACATTAAATTAACTTGATAAAAAACAGACCTAAGTTGTTTTCAAGTTCATATTAACGTGAAAATATAACCCATAAAATAAATTTTACATCTGAACACAAATCATTAACAATAATTTTGGTAGAAATTGCAATGCTTCCTCAGTTAAGCTCCTTGCCTATTGGTATTGTTCATAGGAGGGGTTTTTAGTTCCAAAATCCTGATTTTATTTTTGTTGTTGTTGTTGTTTTTGTTTTTTTAGAAAAGGTTGATATTTCCAATTCCTCTGTATTTTTTTTGAGGGTTACAAGAGTTAAATGTAAATTGAAACCACAATGACTAGCAGTTTGGAAGATGTTTATGAAAATGTACACTTATCAGGTATTCTTTGAATTATGTACTTTGAATCATATACATTGGAATCCATACATTTTCCTTGTTACAACTTGGGCAATGGGATCTAATTTTATTTTAGCATTTGAGAGAAAATAGCAAAACCTAAGAAAACCAGTCCACATTTGGAAAACTTAACGGAATCATTGTTTTCCTCCACAATGTCCCTCATTGCCACCACTACAGGAAGATGCAAGAGAGCCTTGCTTTCTGATTATTGATGAAGAAAATGCTAATATTGCCTTTCAAACAGGTATGGACAGTAGAGAGAATAGAAAAATGCCTTTTAAGAACTAAACAGACTGAGGAAAACACAGAGGGTTCTCTTAAGGATTCCTCACAACCTACCCTATGCTAGATGCCTGTGTGGTTCTAGGGCTATCAGATACTGTTCAGCTAATGACTTAACCTTGTGAGCTCCTTTTACTTCATACCAAAGGATGCATGTTATTTCCTGTATCCTGTCTTTTCTATTTTTAAAAAGATGATTTCAGATGACAATTTCTATCAGCTAAGAGCACAAGACAGTTGTTCAACTTTCTCTACACATTCCTTTCTAATTTAGATAACCATGCTCCTTCCAGCTATTGGCCCCTGGCCTTCATGTTTCTCACCCAGCACTGGATATTTTATTTAGGATACATGCCTTCTACAGGTATTAATAGAGTAGATACAAGTGAACAAAAGTATACTCATGATCATTTTGTAGTTAACAGTGAAATTGCTAAATTAGTTGAATATATAGAAATAAATTGTTTTAAAATGTGACATATTACCTTGTACAGTAGCCATTATTTTATGATAGTCATTTAATTGTTTTATACTAGCAGAAGTAATCAAGTGACTTATTAAATATATCTTGCTAGCATGATTACCATCCCTGGATACTTTGGGGAAAATGGTGGCTGTGAGATGGTGTTAGAAAGCATTGTGGTTTTTGTAATATAACTAAGACTCTTTGTTTCCATTTGACATATGTATGCATTTAATCTCAGGATGATAATGACCTCACTTCATGCAGCAAATTAACATATATATATATTTAATTACAAACCCATTAGCTGGTAAGCGTAGCATGTGCTTGTAATCTCAGCACTTGTGTGTGGGGTGTGGCAAGACAATCTTCATGTAATGACCAACAGAGTTCTATTACATGTGCTTTTGTCAAAAATAAAAAAAAAATAAAATGAAACAAAGAAAAACAACCTATTAACATCTATTACTGTGGGCAAATATACCCTACAGTCCTTGACTTCATAATTTATAGCTTGTAATTGCTTACCAATAAATACTGAAAACAATGTGAAACTTGGTTTTTTCTTTTGATATTCCCAGAGCCTTTTCGGAGACCCAGTGCCTCAGATGCAATGCAAGGGAAGACAATGGTCCGTAGATACAAACCACAGGAAACTCCGAAGTGGAGCCAGGAGAAGGATTTGAAATGATGAAGAAGAAATAGAACTGCAGCAGCCTCTCTTTAGAAAATATGTGCTACCAAATAATGAAATTAATGTAAGAGAATGGACATTACAGAATATTCTAGAAGAATAATAAAATTCTTCATTCATCTCTGTGACACGAAATAAGATTAAGAGTTTGATGCCCAGCAACTCACTGAAAAGTTTGTGAAACTCAGTAAGTACACTTATAAAATTTACTTCATATATGAAAGAAAGTTTGCTAAAACAGAAATAAAGAAAGATAGTTCTTAATATATTGGATCTTTTTAATGACTTGAATCCTTCAAATAATAGGCATATATTCCCCACAGTATGGAAACTTCACTTGGAGACACGTTAATCATATAACTGCATAAGCTGTAATTTCATTGTTTTTCCACTTGTTATTTTTTATTTTTGCCTTCATGAACTTTCTCAAATTTTGAAGAAAAACATTGAAGAATTATACCAACCTAACCTATTTGCGATATATATTGCTTCTTACTTACACTTTTATGGTTTCATTCTTTATTCTTTTTAGGTCGTGTGTATATATATATATATATATATATATATATATATATATATATATATGTGTGTGTGTGTGTGTGTGTGTGTGTGTGTGTGTCTTAAATTCCTGTATATTTTGGAGTGGTTAAATGAATCAGAACAACATATGCTGTATCATACATATTTATCATATCATGTTTGTGTTGCTCTTATTTATTTCAAACCTATTATGAATTTATAAGTCACTGTTTTGTACTATCAGCAACTTGCACTCACTTCTGCATCAAAGTAATGCCATGTACAATGGCCAAAGTATTTTGCAATGTAGCAAACTGCAAAATCACACACACACACACACACACACACACACACACACGCACACGCACACGCACACACACGCACACGTGCACACACACACACACACACACACACACACACACTAAACATTTTGGTATATTAATGATATTCTGATTAAAATAGAAATTTTAAAACAATATCATTTACAATGTTGATTTATTTCCTCTTTTACAAAAAGCAGTTGTAACAACCTTATGACCAATAGCTTGAATGAAATAGTTATGTATTCAATGCAAGTCAATGCAAGCATCTTTCCAGGATCTGGAAAATACTGAGCAAATGCTAGGTCTTAAGATTTGCCCTTTCTCTTCTGTCCATTAAATACATGGTTCAAAACTCAGAAGCCCCTCCAATGTTTTTAAAGGTAAAGGAGTATCTGTCAGCATCACTTGAATGTGTTGTCACACACATGACTTTTAGAGGAAGAGGCAATGACTCCTCCCCTTCTTCTCATTGTGTTATCTATGAATATCAAGGGAAGTTTGAGATATTTTCCTCACTGCACAAACTACAAGCTATAAGAAACTACACATTATAAGAAATAGGACTTATGGACTAAACAAAATACACATTGGGGATATATTAAATAATTCATCACAGTAATTAAGACTGTCTTATATGCCACAGACATTGAGTTTAAATTTAACAGATAAATGAGAGGCTCTGTTAATATTTAACTTTAATTTCCTCTCAGAAAGACTGTTGGAACTTGCTTTTGGAAAATTTGTTGCAGAAGAGTAAATTTTGAATATTTTAATCTTAGTGAAGGTAAGGTTAAAAAACTGAAAAAGGATACAAGAATTACTATGAATAAATGTCCGAGTGATGAAGATACACATGTCAAATATAACAGTGACTTAGAAGCCTACTAATACTGTGAAGGTCCTATACTGAAAATGAACACACTTAATTTTTATAGATCTCTTAATTTGAAATGCTATTTATATATTTCAATATGGTGTGGTGGCAGAGAATCAACTAGGTTTTGAAAGGCAATGTAAGTTTCTTTTTATTGTAAGTGTTCTGAAGGAGAGAGAGAGAGAGAGAGAGAGAGAGAGAGAGAGAGAGAGAGAGAGAGAGAGAGAGATACATGGTACATGTGTGAATGAAGAGCCAGTAGTTCACACCAAATACTGATAATACTGTAGATACAGTTGAAAGAACTGAGCCTGGGAGATATTTGACAAATTTCCTAGTGTAGCAGAGAAAATACATATAGTGTCAGAAATAGTAGAAGGTAAATCTACCTCACACACCAAGCTTTCCTCCTTGCATTTCTTTGGGAAAAACAAGCAAACAAACCTTCCATCAGATGATTCTACCACTTACTGTCTCTGTTACTCTACAACTCCCTTATAATGATATAAGTGAACACATCACAGGCATGAGGCGTTACTAAACACCTAACCCAAAAACACTCTTGTCTTTAATGTCCAATCAATAAATGTACCAATCAAATAGGCTCTGGTGCGCCCAAGCAGAGTTGAATCAAATGCTCTGCCCATCTTAAATTCCACTGTGGGGCCCAAAATCTCACCTTAAAAGTCTAATTGTGGGTAGGGGAGCAGGGCCGGGAGGGGGGAGGATATAGGGAACTTTCTGGATAACACTTGAAATGTAAATGAAAAAAATATCTAATAAAAGTTGAAAAAAAAAAGTCTAATTCCCTTGCTAAATTTTTATACCAAGCCTATTAGACAGATTTTGAAATACATTTCCACACACTCAGCCATATTCCTCAGGAAAAAAATAATGTAGAAACTCACTTTTAGATGCTTATTAGAGAACTTTATTTGCACATAATTTGGGAGCATTATTTTATAAACGTAACCCAATAAATAATAATCGATATTGTATTATAGCTAAAATGCAAAGTGTCTAGATCTTATAAGTGCATAGTTTTATATTTATCTTGAGAAAGGAAACAATTTTTTACATAAATATATTCTGTACAGGTAAAAAAATTCTAAGGATCACACTTCTACTTATAAAGATTTAAAAGGTTCTATTGTGCTATATCTGTGGAAATATGAAAAAACAACAAAGATAATCTATTAGAATGCTAAGTAGTAATTACATATAAATAGTGTGGCCAGCATTTTCAATCAAACTACATTTTTATTTTAAAATTATTGCCTTATACAAAATCAGTGCCTTTCTCAGATGCAGGTGTGTAGGAGATGGTTTTCAATAGAATCCATAGATAATTTGCAGTTTTAATTAGTGATCCTCTCAGAACAATTGGAATTAGCTCACACTACAGCTGCTCCCATGCCCCTGACTGATTTGGGATTCTATTTTTGTTGATCTTAGCAGCAAAGTGGCAAAGTTTGCCATTGTCTGTCGTATGCAAACATGAACCAATATTACCATAGTAGTGGTTGCATGATTTTTCCAAGAATAGAAACTATGTCAGGTGTAGATTAATTTTAATAGGAATCAATGGTTCCTTAGGTCAATTCTTGTTGACAAGAAACACGTTCTGAGACATATATTTTCAGTTTGGTATTTGTAACTAGTAACAATGTCTGTATACATTTATACCTTTCACTTATTAACTTCCTCATATTTTATTTAAATAGTCATTTATATCTACTGCAGATTTATATAAAAATTTTATTGAAGGATTCAACATGCAAGACACTATACTAGGTAGTTGAAATTTCGCAATCAAAATTTCCATTGTTGCTGTGGGAGATAAACTATTCCCCTTATTTTCTGTTAGAGAAAATGAAAATTTTCAAAAGCCTTAAACGCCTCTGCAGGATGCATGAATATGCCGAGCACTGGAAAGACTCTTTCAAAAGTAACTATTATTTATTGTTTATCTGTCCTATGCCAGGTGTTTCATAAGGGGCTAATCATGAAATCTCTCCAAACCTGCATGGAGAGATATGTTTTTAATTAAATGGAATTTACCTCCATTCTTCTTTATACATACAAAATTCATCAGATAATTATCAGCATATAATATTGTGTTATGCTATGATAATTCGACAGCCAAGTGTGGAAGATGGTAGGGAATGGATACTTCTCAGTCCCTTTGTTTTTTTTTTTACAGAGATATTAACATTCATAGCTTTTATAGCGGATCACAACTCAGCATTTGAAAACTTCTTATGCGAGGAGTAGTTTATCATAAGCAGACATTTTGCAAGGTCCCCGTAGGCACACAAGAGTGCTTCTGGTGAATCAGAACCAACTTTATTTGCATGTATCCTAAATTTTTTCCAATATAAGTGACAGAAAAATTGTCAAGGCATACATAAAAACCAACCATGCAGTACTTGCTGATCTTCATCAGAAATATGCTTCTAATTTAGTAACTAGGATCTTGCATTGTGTTATTTTTGTTATTATTTTGTTTATTCAGTTTAACAAAATTTCAGATTTCAGGTAAGCCCTCAACCAAGAAAAGAAACATGCTCTGTTTATATACACATGGTCAGTTCACTGTGGGTGGGCTTGGATAAGGCCTCATCCAGAGTCCCAGGACAGCATTCAAGTATGACTTTGAATGTGACTGACAGTCCCTCTGAAAGGTCAGAGCTCTGTCTACTTAACCGTCAATCTTTTTTGTTGTATTCATTCAGCTCCACTGAGCACAGTGAGGTTCATTTCTTTTCCTCTTTTATTTCTTTTCTTAGTACCAACCACCATTTATTATCATGCATATAGGATTATGGAACAATGCACACTACAATCTATAAACATTCTCTCTTTGGAAATAGGATCTGACTATGTAACCCAGGCAGACCAGCCATAAGTTTCAAATACAAACTCTTTCTGCCTCGGTTTCTGGAGTGTTTAAATTATAGTCATGTGTTAACATGATGTCTTTAACATTTTTTAAATTATTCTAATAAATGAAGGTCTTGACTTGTGCTTAATGCTTGCAGATATTAATCTTCTAAAAGGGAGAAATGAGCCCACTAGTTTGAAAGATTTCTGATGAAATTGATATACAAACAAACATTTTATCAGCAACATATAGTAGAATGATTATTATTTGGATAATTATTTATATATTCATACATTCACATATATAGTTCAAAACTATCTCAGAGTGCAGTTTTAATCTTGGTTAATGACAAAAGATGACTCATCTTCATGTAGTAGTAAAGTTAGCCAAATAATCATCCCACATTATACAACATTGGATTTGTCATTTGAATACATTCCAAATTATTTATTAAAAACACGTTCCAGTTCATTCAGTAAACTAAACTAGCAAAATGGCAAACATTTGAAAAGTAAACAATTTTTTTAAATGCTGAAAAGAAAAGAAGGACTTTCAATTATTTGAGAGTTCAAATGTTCTTTTGTAATGTAGGTAATATTGTATTTATAAAATAATAATCCCAAACAGATTTCACATTCTCTCTCTCTCTCTCTCTCTCTCTCTCTCTCTCTCTCTCTCTCACTCGCATGCACGCACGCACGCATGCACGTTCACGCATGCACACACACACACACACACACACACACACACACACACACACACACACACCTCAAATCCCTTTATCTCTGTCTTTGTGGTTACTGCATACAATTTGGAGTGTCTCTTGTAATGTCAGATTCCTGTCTAGAAAAATTGAATTATCTGGCAGATGATAGTTAAGGTTGTCTTACACAAGTATCATGTGTTACCTGAGGTAGCTCACTAACCTTAATTAGTCCTCCAAGTGCTCAAAATACTGAGCTTCATGAATTGAATCGAAAAGATTTCCTTAACTTCTACAGGTTCACTGTGTTCATCCAATCAGCAAAGGGAATGTGGGACGATGCAGATAACAGCATTTGTACTCTAAATCTAGGTTTGGATTGTTTATAAGGTCTGGCTTCAGAGTCTCACCTATTTGCATTCTCCTGCTGTACTTGCAAATCTCCTCATGTTAATCTGTTTGCTAATATCTCTGAATAATAATGTCTGTTTCTTACTTCTAAATGCAGAATGATTCTCTATACGTTATACATGTCTTTAACCTTAACGTTTAACACTTTATAATAGCTCACTTTCACTAAATTCTTCATGGAATCTGGATAACGGTTTTCCAAAGGTAAGATTACTTCCTGAAAAGTGAGAACTTACGGGAAGCCATTAAGTTATGGGTGCTCGCTCATGAAATGAAATTTAGATTCCTTGTCTCCTTTCTGCTTTCTGTGACATGATGTAATCTGCATGATCGGCCAAGTTTTCATGCCATGATATGGTTTTCTCTTGCCAAAGAACCAAATCAAAAAGGTGATCTAATCTTTAACTAGATATTCCAGAAATACTTGCAATTTGAAGTACACTTTCTACTTTATAAGTTAGTTTTCTCAGATATTTTATTGCAGTTACTATGATGCTGATTAATACACAAATAGTAAATTTTCCATGGTGAAGGCACCCTTTCAGAATTGTGATTTCTTCATACAATAAACAAAAAAACTTAGAGGCCCATGATAAAATCCCATGTTTGTACCATATTTCTAATGAAATCATAAAACAAAAATAATAAGATAAAGGAAGTGATCAACAAGAGAAGAAATGGTACTAGAAATTATGCTACATAAAATTAAATTGTACTTTAAATAAATGTAATTGATGAGGGTAGTACTGTCATTCTCAACTAATCATATAAAAATTTCAAAGTATAGTAAAACTAAATAAAACTTTCTCTAGATAAATACTGATAACTCTAATAATTCTTATTTTTATGTGTTCTAATGCAGCCCAGTATCTTCTTCCTTTTAAAGATAGATTCACATATGAAAATACTAGTAAAAATATGCCAAAGTAACTTGCATCTTGTAAAGGAAATTAAAATGACCTTATTAATATCTCAAAGCAATCTTTTATCAATACTATATGTGCTTTCAAATTATCTCACAGCACAGCATTATTCCAGTTGAACCTGGTCATTTATCCTGAAATGTTTTCCCTAAATTTCAGTCTCACAGAGTATCATTGTCTACTGCTTTCTGCTTCTTTCCATTTCTTTGTTCTTGTCTCCTCAGTATGTTATAAATTTCCTATTATGCATATTCCTCAAAATCAAGCTAAAAGGTTAACTCACCCAAAGATACATGACATAAAAACTGTTTATTTTTTTCACTAATGTACTTCAAATCCAAGAAGGAACCACACATTCTAGGCAAATGCTCCAGGAGTAATCTCCATCTTCTTGTTTTTCATTTTCAATTATTGTCTCACTAAATAGCACAGGCTGATCTGAACTCATTTTGTATTTCAGGCTGGTACTGGTGGCATGGTTTATAACCATAACACTTGGAACACTAGCCAGAGGAACACAAATTTGAGAACACTTTGGACTGCACAGTCAAATCCTATCTCAAAAGAAAAGAAAATGAAAATGTTATAAAATATTCCCGTATACATCCTATAATTTATTTTTAATTATTTATCTTAGATATGGTGAATTAATTCAAAATGGGATAAAGGTCTAAAAGTGAGAGGTTAAACAAATAAAACCTCTTAAAATATATACATAAATCTTCACATTATAGTGTTTTGCAGTGAACTGTGATATGGTTTTAAAAGAATAACACTTTTATAAATAACTACAGTTGATTATATGAAATTGTCATTTTTTTTTTTACAAAAGGTCACTATAAAAATTAGAAAGGCAACACAAAAAATAGGAAAAAATATTTGGTATATATATATATATATATATATATATATATATATATATTTTATATAGGAACTACATGAAGATTTACATTGGCTACTAAGAAATGTATCTACAAAACTCTACAATAAAGGTCATGTTCTCACAGAACACATACAATGCTCAGAAAGCATATAGCAAAATTTCCCTTATTATTGTTCGTTTGTGAAAAAAAAATTGTGTGTATAATAAAAAAATTACTCAGTAATGTGTTAGACATGAAGTGGTATAGCCAAAACATGAATGCACTATTTCTGAAAATGAAATCTAGTACAGCCAATTTAAAAAATGTCATAGATGTTTCTTAAATAGTTAAAAATACACCTAGTAAAAGATATGATTTTTCTTCTTAGGTATTTCTCCATGTGGGTTGAAACAAAACATAAGTTGCTACTAATGTTACATACAGTGTTTCATGTTGTCTTATACCTAATTAAAAAATATGAAAACATTCCAGTTATCCAACAACAAATGAATAAAATTAATGTACATAAAAATATGGAGGGTTTAAAGTGTATTTTATGCCATTTAGTCATAAAAGAATTAAATATCAATGCATAATTCAATCAAAATAAATGTAAAAATCATTGAGTGAGGTAAAGAAACCAGGGAAGAAAAGGCCTATTCTAATAATCTGTATGCCCACACTTATATGAAAAGTCCACAGCAAGAAACTTTGCAGGCACCAGAATTGGCTAGTAGTTGCCTAGGGAAGGAGAGAATGAGAAAGCAGAAATTAAAACTATAAATTATGTAGACTATTGACAGAATAGCAGTGACCAGCTTACATCCTCTTACAAAAGCAATGAGGTATTGATCATTGAGACAAACTGGCCCAGAGAATGTTCATGAATCCAATAAAACTCTAGAGAAATCACCTAGAGTATACAAAGGTAGAATGTGTGCAGGAAAAAAAATCTTCTGGGGATACTGCCTACCATAGCACAGATACCTGTAGACTGTTATATTAAAAGCAGAGAGTTGGCAAAGTTACCACAGTTCCTTGGTGCTTGACCTCAGCACTCTTTTTATTTTTAATATTAATCATTCCATTTGTTTACAGCTCAAATGATATCTCACTTCCTGGTTATCCCTCCACAACACCCCACATTTCACATCTTCCCTCTTCTCTCTTCTCTTTGCCTCTATGAGGGTGTTCCCCACCCACCTGTCCTCTCACTCCCCATTGTTCCAGCATCCCCCCTACACTGGTGCATCAAACCTTCACAGGACCAAGGGCCTGCCCTTCCATTGATGTCAGACAAGACCATCCTCTGCTACATATATTCCTGGATCCATGGATTCCTCGCTTTACATTCCTTGGTTAGTGGTCTAGTCCCTGGGAGCAATGGGTCGTCCAAAGCATATCAAAACTTGCATTGGTACATACAGATAATAAAAGGTATATACAACAGAATGATGTTGGAAAAGTAGATAAAGCATACTTGCCTTACACACTAATTTTTAGAGCTCTTTAGCAAGCACAATTCAATAAAATAAAGTAACATGAATATTAATTCACGTGATGCCAAGTTCAGGAAAAAAGAAAGCAGATTTGGATCAATGGAGATGAAATATGTGAATAGCACCTGATAGAAGGAGACATGGGTAAATATTTATCAGTATCATATTTCTAGCAGTTTATTCTACCATTGAAGAAGCCAAGACCCAACTCTGCCCGAGAATATTCCTACATGAATGACAGAGCAATAGCAGAATTCATTTTTTTCTACATGTTAGAGGACTTCTACCCCTAGAGAGCCTATCATCTTTACTGAGCATCATTCTGTTTTCTTCTATACTCATGTAAAGTATTATCTTCACTCGCTCTTGCAACAGCCTGGTGCCTTCCCTGAAGCTGTTGATTAATTACCAAGAACATCAATGTCTGCAGTGACATTCCCTAGGCATAGTTCCTCTTCCAATCTGAAATGACAATCTGGGTGAAGGTCTGGGATACTCCATGTTCTTTGACATGGTTAGCTGCAGGGATCCCTTCGCCTGGGGCCACTTCTGTGGAAAGTGGGTTGATTTTAGCAAACAAGACACTGCTTCCCACCAGTGTGCCTGCTGTTGCTGTTCTTCCTGATTATCCCAAGGCAGGCTCCTCCATATGTTCACCTACTATAGCCCAGGACAGAACTGAATGAGTGAACAAGCCAAAGGAATGAACAGGGACCAAGGGAACTTAGAAAGAGATCTGGCATTGAGCCTAGTCAGGCAACAGAAAAAGGCAAATGCTAAGTCACAGAGGGATTGAATTCATATCGTTGAATGCTACTATGTTGGCAATTGCATTTCTTGTTTTGCTCTGATAAGGCAATGATACAATATGATAATAGCAGCAAACCTTTTCCTGGAGCACAGGCTATCTCCAAAACTTGCCTGTCAATGGGATATGTTCCAGCTGGCTGCCTTGTCTGGACTCAATGGTAGAGGATTCACCTAGTCCCACAGAAACTTGATGTACCAGGATAGTGGGATAACTAGGAGGGCCTCCAACCACTCAGAAGAGAAGGGGAAAGTGGAATGGCATGAAAGATTGTGGGCAAGGGTTGCAGGGAGCCCAGGAACACGGCAGTGAGCAGTGTGTAAAGTAAATCTATAAAAAAGAAAAAGAAAGAGACATCGCTACTCAATAAAACAATACTATCAATTTGTGGTCCACAACCTCATGAGTACTAACGTTAATAGCAGTATTAAATTGTAGTGAATAGAAACATATAATGGGCATTTAAACTATGCATCTATGATTATCTTCTGAATTTCCTTTTTTTAAAAATGTTGCATCATTTGTAAATGTTTATGATTGTTCTTAAAACTACATATTTTTTGTTTAGCAATTGTGAAGTAACATCATGAGTCTGAACATTTGAGTACAAAAGGAGAACAAATATAACACGTAAGTAAATGTCAATGCAGCCTCACTATGGCATCTGAGGTAGAGAGAGATGATAGGTATAATGAAATAGATAGTCATTCCCTGTTCGCTCTCAGAACTTCTGCCATGTTTGCACTGGGCTAAAACATCATGTGGACCCTCAGAGCCAAAGACACAATGGCATGATAACCAACAGGTGATCTTGAAACATGTAGAACTGTTTTAGCTTTTGCATTCACCTTTGACCTCTAGGGAACAATATCACAAGTGTGCTACAGTCTAAGGGTCATACTGACATGGAGACCCAACCTTGGGTTTTTCTCTGTAATCAGAACTACAGACAGGCTTTCATTCAATTTGAAAACTCCCCAAGCTTATTCTGATCCTCCACCTAATAGCTTTAACATGTGTGTGCACTTATATCTTGTCTGCTTCCTACACACACAAGCATTTCAGAATATTTAGCATCTTGTCATTATCAAAATATAAATATGCATTCAATTGTACAGTGGTCATTTTAATGATTACAAATTATACTTCATTGATATGATGATTCCTTTAATTAAGTAAAACATCACATTTGGGCTCATACACAATACAATTATGTATAGTCATTGGTGAGAGAGATGGTAATTGATATTACTTTAGTGTATCAAACAACAAAACTACAGGTGCAGAGAGCACTACATTATGGGCCACAGCACTGGAAAAAGAAAGTTGGTTTTCTTCTGTAATCCCTCAGAAAGAAAATTGTTGCTACAAATTGTAGTTTGGATCCTGTATCAAACACCACACTTGATATACTCTCTTGGGACTTAAACATGGATGAATTTTAAACTCTAGACTCATTAAGGACAAAAACATATTTTGATTCATTATTACCAAATCTCACCATTTGGACAAATTCCAAGGAATTAGCACAGTTTATACAGTTTAAGCTTTCCCCAAACTTTCATATTATGTCCTTGATGCTATGTGAAGCAATCATAAATTAAAATTATGAAAAAATAAAAATTTAAGAAGGAGCTAAATTGATCAAATCCAGACATTAAATTATTGGAATAGTGAATTATCTCTAGCTATTTAATAAGTTCATTTTGTTAAAAAAAATCTTGCAATTTTTTAATTGCCTTCTTGTTCCCACCAGCTAATGAATGATGCATATATTGGTTAGCTAGTATTTACTGGATACTGGGTTGTACATTGAGTTAAGAGAGGAAAATGACACCTGTTTACAAATTCAAGTGTGTTACAATTAATCCAAATGTGATACTTAACTAATGTTAGAGGAAAAAGAATAGGTTTCCTGTATATTAATGGGTTCTTCAATATATGGTCCCATACACATATGCATACAGACAATGCCAAATAGACTGAGAACATAAAAATTAAAATATAAAAATTTATATATATTTTAAAGTATATGAAGTTGAGAATGTGAGGACATAGTGGAGAACCAGGAGGAGTTGCAGCAGGAAAAGGCAATGGCATATGATCAAATTCAAAGTATTCATGCATGTTATGCAACTGATATATGTATATATCAGTTAACAAGTCACAGATATATTTTTTATATTTTATATATAAAATATATATAAAAGAGATTTCTATATATTATAGATATATGATTAACTAATCACAGATTTATTTGCTAAGTAGCAGTGAAAAAAATGATAAAAAACTGCTAAGGTTGCTGTGAAAGAAGTATGTTTAAGAACAGCCTAAAAATATTTTCTTTAACATTTGCAACCACAGTATGTGGTTAAATCTGGACAGAATATACTGGATTCTTGCTTATTATATATGAAGCAAATCCTAACATCTTGTGAGGCACATTTTAAGAAATCAGTAATACTTCCTTTGATTCTCACATTCTACCAAATAGTCCAAACAACTTGTTTAATAATGTTATTATTATTATTATTATTATTATTATTATTAATTACTATTATTATACAGTTTAAATTCACACAAACTAATAAGGTTTTCTTCACTTAACTTACTGATAAAACTCCTGACAAGATTTCATTTGATATTACCACTTGTGTTTGTCCAATCTGGGGTTCTATATACTGGGTGTTGGAAAAACTAGAATCAATTCTTTCTCAGTCTCATAGCAGTAATCTTTTTCATATTTCAATAATTTCCCTTTATCTTGAGGATAAACAGCAGGCCCTT
This sequence comes from Mus minutoides, assembly GCA_902729485.2. Lineage (NCBI taxonomy): Eukaryota > Metazoa > Chordata > Mammalia > Rodentia > Muridae > Mus > Mus minutoides. Next base: position 170,347 of record CACVCL010015147.1, on the reverse strand, counting down.
CAGCATGGTTTATAAAGTACTCACTGATGCCTGATTTCCAGCCATAATCAGTTCACTATAGAATCATCAGCTGGCATCCCATCTTTACATCTCTCTCTCTCTTCTCTCCTGCTTTCTGCTTCTGACCCTAGAACATGCTATACATCATAGAACGTAGTAAGAACGTTTCTCCTCTCCTCTCCTCTCCTCTCCTCTCCTCTCCTCTCCTCTTCTCTTCTCTTCTCTCTGTGAGAATACTGAAATAGCTCAAAATAATCTCCATGTAGAGCAAATACTCTTTGGTGCGACATATTCCTACATATGCATCAGCCACCTGCCTTATGGGAAAGCCACACAGGCCTCCAGCCCAGCTCTAAGCAATAGTATTTTCTGTGTGCTTCCGTAAGTTTTCATGTTCTATTACTGAAGGATCCATTTTATTCTTTGTTTTCTTTCAGTCCCTATGTATGCATACATACATGCTAGTACTTAGGTATTTGGAAACTTAATAAAAATCTATATATCACATTGAAGAATGGTTAGTATTTGACTTAACAGTCCCCACCCCCTTTTTTAAAGCAAATACTTTACTTAATTAGACATTGTCTTTAGAACTTTTACTGCACATAAAATGTTTATGCAGTATTTGAGATGGATGTGATGGCACACAACTAAATTTCCAGAACTCAGGAGGCAGAGGAGAGCAGATATCTGACTTCAAGGCCAACTTGATCTACAATAGAAGTTCCAGAAAACCCAGAATATGTAGAGAGATCTTGTCCCCCTAAAATAAAACAACAAATAAACATTAAAAGATTGAATGGTTACTGCTACTAATTTTATATGACACACTTTTAAAATAAAAATTAAACACTTTTAAACTAAAATGAAACACGTTTAAAATTAAACAATTATAGCTGTACATTTAGAGGAGTTATTAAATACAAAGTTATTGATTATTTCCCCAGAAATACTTGTTTCTAGAAAGGACGGGATACGTGGTAATCATTAAAGAGATTAGTTTGGTTCATTAAAGATTATTGAAGATATGGGATGGAGAAATGGCTCAATGGTTAAGAGCACTGGCTACTCTTCCAGAAAGCCTAGGTTTGATTCCCAGAACCCATGTGTCAGCACACAACCACATGGAACTGAGATCCTATGATATCTGATGGCCTACCTCTTCTGACTCTTTACACACAAGACATGCAACATACATACATGCATGCTGGCAAAACATCTATGTAATTATTGTTGACCATCTTAAAAGAACACACATTGTTAATTATTAAAGGGAATACTTCGTATACATTGATAATAAAAATGTATTTCATAAAATTTAAGTTGATTACTTAACTAAAACCACACTATTATTCCATATATTCCAAGGTACTTGCATAGTAACACAAACTTCAGAAAATGTTGTGTAAATTAACATTGTAAAATGCCAACATCATTTTGCATTAGTAAATTTACAGGTCAACCTGATCACTACACCCTTTGTTCTAATATCATTTGTTCCAACCAAGTTTTCCCCAATGTCTTTACAAAATTCAAGTTCCTAGTTAAGTTTGATTAGGATTGCAAAGTCAAAACCTAGCCAGTAGGTTAAAGCTTCTCAACTGAACTGTCATTTATACTTGCTGGAAGAAACAAATATCAGTTTTCTCCAATGGAGTAGCACTGGGTAGATCAAGCATTAGAGGGCAGGTAATATGTTCAGGTGGAGGTGATGAATAGATTATGGAATCCATAGTTTTTTTTTTTTTTTTTCATTGGTTGTTTGGTTGTTTGTTTGCTGCTTGTCTAGGGGTGTGTGTGTGTGTGTGTGTGTGTGTGTGTGTGTGTGTGCATTTATTTGGTTACTGTTTGGTGATGGGCGTGTTTTGACTTTGTTTGCTTCTTTATTTTTCGTGATATTTTACTCTGTTTTCTACATTGTGTTTTGTTTTCCTTTTTTTTTTTTTTATAAAGAAACAGGTTGTAGTGGAGGAAGGACTATGGAAAGAACATAAATATGTCCAAAATATACTTAAATTTAAAATGCATTTTAAATAGTACAATATAATTAAAAAGAAAGAAACTAAAGTACTAAAACAACTCAACCTTCTTTAGAAATGTGTTAGTCCTGCTCTTTGTGCTGGTTCTTTTATCCATGGTGCTTGCTAAGAGTGGAACTTTGGCAGTCCATTTTGAGATGAATTTATTCTATTGGCATGGCTAGTACTATAGAAAATATCCAAAAGCCATTTGGTTTCAATTTGCATATATTAATAGAATGGCTAAATCTGTGTCTCTTTAAGTGGATTCTTATCATATAGCTGGTTATCAGTTGTAAGAAAGGAAAATAAGACAATTATGAAGCATTCATCTTACAAATCAGAATTGTTAATACAATCAATAAGAATTTAGAAAGCTGTTAATATGCAATTAAATAAGTCATTTTTGTTTCCTTATGACTTTTACTGAATCTTGCAACACACACACACAAACACACGCACACACACACACACACACACTCACTCACACTAATTTACTATGTTTAGACTCTGCTGAGCATAGGTTAACATTTTCCTTTATTGCTAGGTGCTTAAAATCCTGACTATAAAACACAACCAAGCATGTTCTTACTAAAATTGTGCAATGTTCTAAAAATATGCTATTTAGTTTTCCTACTAAAAATAAAAGTAATAGACACGTTTGGTAATATAGCATGACTACACAGAATGAATGACATTTGGAAAGTAATTAACATTATTTTCACAGTTAAAATTGTTTTCTACATCATGGGGATCAAGATTTTTGATCTTTCCCCATGTTGTGTGTCATTCCTATTTTATAACAGATGTGTCATAGCTTTCAATAGCTTGAAACTATTTTCAAATATCTGACTTTTACAGTTCAAATTATGCATTTCACATAGAGCTTGTAAATCAATCACTGTGCGTTTTCTTGAAGACTTAGTCGTGCTTTTTATGTCTAGAAATCAGATAATGTAGTCATCATGCTCAGTGGTTATTTTAAAATAAATAACATTACCATTATAACAAAAAATAACCCTGGTAATTTCTCAATTTCATATCTAATTTCACATGTTACTGTCTGGTTCCTTTTGAATAATTTACAAAGATTCTATTATCTGCTAATAATGGAACCTGTAATTTTCCACATTTGATAGATATCATTCAATTTCAACTATTTTGGGGCAAAGATCTTTCTATTGCCTTCTGTTCTTTAAATAATTTATGCTATAATTGATTTTCGGTCAAATTTGAAAGGAAAAAATGAATATTTTCCCATATATTGCTATATAAACTATAAACAATTTGAACAAAAGTCACTCATGGGACTTTTCTCTTTGTGTGTTTATGAGTGTGTTTGTGCATATTTGTGCTATATACATCCTTTTTATTTATGCAGTTTATCCATTGAACCATTATCTGTCTACAAAAACCAAACTGCTCCTAGGTTGTCAGGACACTATGATCTTCTACATCAAACCAAATTAGCTCCCTGTTCTAACATGGATTGTATACTCATAAGGCATAAAATAGCTAGATACATTTGGCTAAGAATTTCATGAATTCATTGTTTTTAATAGATGAGTAGTAATCCATTGTGTAAATGTACCACATTTTCTGTGTGAATTCCTCTGTTGAAAGACATCTGGGTTCTTTCCAGCTTCTGGAAATTATAAATAAGGCTGCTATGTACATAGTGGAGCATGTATCCTTATTACATATTGGAGCACCTTCTGGGTATATGCCCAGGAGTGGTATAGCTGGGCCTTCATTTAGTAATATGTCTAATTTTCTGAGGAACCACTAAACTGATTTCCAGAGTGGTTGTACCAGCTTGGAATCTACCACCAACAATGTAGTCAGTCTGACTGTCTGTCTGTCTCTCTATCTGTCTCTCTCTCATTCTCTCTGTTTGTGTGTATGAGTGCTTTCTTTGGCTTTTTAAAATTATTTGTTTTTTTCTTATTCTAGCTTCTTTATTTGCATTTTATTTTATGCTATTATTATTTTTAGATGTTGACTTAATACCTAAAGAGAGAGAGAGAGAGAGAGAGAGAGAGAGAGAGAGAGAGAGAGAGAAAGGGGGTAGATTTGTGTGAGTGGGTAGTTTAGGAAGTTCTGGGAAGAGTTGTGGAAGGAAAATCACAATCAGAATATAACTGTATGAAAAATCTCTTTTCATTAAAAAAAAAGCAAATCTAACCCTTCATAAAAGCAACTCTAACCCTTCAAAAAAGAGTTACAAATAGTAAAAAAAAAAAAATCTGAAAAATCGACACTATCAAGAAATAAATGAACCCTATACTATGTGAAAGTGATAAAGAACGTGTCTCAGATACCTTGCAAGTAAGAATAACTCATGAACATGCTGGCTGAGAGAAAAAAGCATGGTAGTTTTCATCGATGATGAAGGTAACAAATGTCTTATCAGAACCCAATTTTGACTTCCCAGCAAAAATATAATGACAGAAAATTGATTTGAAGTATGAGCAAAGGTCAGAAAACAAAAGATCCTATAGGTGTTCAATAAAGTCTTCTTAATGAAATAATTTCCCAGGATTCTTAGTGTTTCCTCCTTAAGCTTTGCTCTTGGCTGTTAAAATATAACACTTTGAGGTGAGTAGTACTTGGACATATTTGATACAATCATCTTTACAGCATGAAAAAATAAACCACTCTGAAGAAATTTTGATATTATGTTTGCATGTTCAATAATGATGCCTGCATGCATATACACATGTATAAACCATTATGGCGGAAATATGAACGTCTACAGAAAAGGGATTCAATGAGGACAAATTAAAATTATCCTGGTCCTGAACTTCTGCAAACTTATTTATTTAACTAATTATTTTATTTATTTACACTTCAAATGTTGTCCCCCTTCATGGTCTCCTCTCAATGGATCCCCCCACCCCCTGCCTCCTTCCATTTGCTCTTAGAGGGTGGTAACCCACCCACCCAGCTAGCCCCAACTTAACCCTCTAGCATCCTTTTCTGGGACATCAAGCCTCCACAGGGCCAAGCACATCCCCTCCCACTGGTGCCAGAAAAGGCAGTCCCCTGCTACATATGTAGCAGGAGCCATGGACTGGTTTCTGTGTGCTCTTTGGTTGGTGGCTTGTCCCTGGAAGCTCTGGCGGGGGGTGGGGGGAGAGGGGAGGTTGTCCAGTAAATTGATACTTTTGTTCTTCCTATGGGGTTGCAATCTCCTTCAGCTCCTTCAGTCCTCCCCTAACTCTTCATTGGGATCATCAGGCTTAGTCCAATGGTTGGCTGTCAGTGTCTGCATCTATCTTAGTCAGGTACTGGGAGAACCTTTCAGAGGACAGCTACTCTAGGCTCATATCTGCCAGCACATCTCGGCATCAGCAATTTTTGCCCCTGCATTTCCTTTAGAGAAGAACAATTCTGGGTTTAACTTTTTTGAGAGGGGTAGGTGGCCCCATCCCTTACTGGGAGCCATTTCTATCTATTGGTGGTGGTCTCTTCAGGTTCTTTTTCCCCACTGGCATTTCAGTTATTGCCATTCCCACTGAGTCCTGTGAGCCTCTCGCATCCCTGGTGTCTGGGACTTTCTAGTGGTTTCTCCCCCATCCACCAATGCTGCATATTTCTATTCATTCTTCTGGCCCTCTAGGCTTTTCTCCTGTCTCCCCCATACTTGATCCTGCTCCCGTTAATTTCCCTCTCCATCCCCTCTCCCACTCAAGTCCTTCCCTCCCTCTGCCTCTCATGATTATTTTGTTCCACCTTCTAAGTGGGATTGATGCATCTACACTTTGGCATTCCTTCTTAAGCTTCATACTATGAGTAATACCATGGGTATTCTGAGGTTTTTTTTTGTTTTGTTTTGTTTTGTTTTGTTTTTGCTAATGTCCACTTATTAGTGAATACACACAAAGTATGAACTTTTAGGTCTGTGTTACCTAACTAAGGATGATATTTACTTTTCCTTTTTCCTTTTTTTAGTGTTTTTGAACCCTGAATTTTATTTACTGATTATTTATTTACATTTCAAATGCTATCCAGATTAACATGCAACCATGAGGATCTGAGTTTGGAGCCTACATGTAAAGGTCAGGTATAGTGAGTCACGGTTGTATTCCAAGGATGGGAAAGTAGAGACTGGTAGGTCCTGAGGTTCACTAAAAAATAGTACAGGCCTACGTTCCACAGGCTTAGGTTCCAGTGAAAGCCTATTTTGCAAAATAAAGAACACGAATGCTCTCCTGAGGCATTCAAGAGCAACCTCTAGCCACTACCTGTACATTTGCACATAGGTACATGAGCTTGCACACACCTGAATACACAATGGATGCTCGCACATTTCAAAACTATTTTTCTTCCTATTAAAATTCTATTCTATATTCAAGAGGTAAAAGATTTTTAAGCTTGCATGTGAACCCTTTCAATTTCAAAACTTCTTAGTTCTTTAATATAATTTATATACTTTCTACTTCAACATTTCTAGAAAAATATATGCGCAATAGAAGAGAAATTGAAATGTTGGAGTTGGTTTATTTTTAATTAATTGTTTATATTAACTCAGTGTGTGTGTGTGTGTGTGTGTGTGTGAGAGAGAGAGAGAGAGAGAGAGAGAGAGAGAGAGAGAGAGAGAGAGAGAGAGAGAGAGAGAGAGAGAGAGAGAGAGAGAGTTTCTCTGTGAGTGTATACATATGTGGGTGCCCTCAGACACCAGAGTTGTCAGATATAATGGAGCTAGAGTGATAGAGAATTGCAAGTCACCAGACATGAAATGAGAAATCCAACTCAAGTCTTCTGGAACAGAAGCCCATTCTCATAACTCCTGAGCCACCTCTCCAGCCCAAGATATTGTTTTCTAGAAACTGAATGTCCTGAAATGGGGATTCTTTCTTGAGATGTCACAGCACTTAGGGTAGAGGTTTCCCACTGAATGTGATTTAATCAATTGAGAATCAAGTTGAAATGAATAATTTGACAGTTTGTATAGGCTTAGCCTAGGGAGTCACAATATTTGGAGGTGTTGCCTTGTTGGAGTAGGTGGCCCTATTGCAGTAGATGTGGCACTGTGAATGTGGGATTTAGTACTCTAGTCCTAGCTGCCTGGGTGTCAGTCTCTTCATAGCAGCCTTCAGATGAAGATGTAGAACTCTCAGCTCATTCTGTATCATGTCTACCTGGATGCTGCACTGCTCCTTCTCTGATGATTATGGACTGAACATCTAAACCTGTAAGCCAGCCTCAATTTGCCTTGGTCATGGAGTCTTTTCACAACAGTAGAATCTTAATTAAGACAAATAATTTTAGTGTAATTATAGTGTAAATATTTCATTGCTAATTTCAACTTATTGCTCTATTTCTGTGAAAAGAACCATGAACAAGGCAATTTTCATAAAGGAAAGACACTGGGCATGGAATGGGTTTAAAACCCCAAAGCACCACCCTACCACATCCATTAGCAACAGCCCTCCTTTTTTCAAGAACATACCTCCTAATTGGGGGCACACTTATCATTTTAGAGGGTTATTCTATGGTCATCATGTAGGTGAGCAGGCAGGCATGGGGGTGGAGCAGTAGCTGAGAGGTATAAATCCTGACAGAAAGACACTGGGCCTGGAATGGGTTTTTAAACCTCAGAGCACTTCCCCACACTTAGCAACAGAATTCCTCTCACAAGGACACATCTAATCCTTCCAAAACAGTTCACCTTTTAGGGACTCAACATGCAAATATATGAGCCCATGGTAGCCATTCTCATTCAAACTACTGAACCTATACATACCTTTATTTATCCTATTTTTATATCTATATCAATAATTATACCAATGTATACACATAGATTAATGTGTCATTGTAGTTATAAAGACATAAATGTAGACATGCATGAGGTCATAGACTAGTATTTCAATGTACTCATGTGTTAAAGGCTTAGACTCCATCAAGATATTATTTTGAAATTATAGAAAGTTCTCGCTCTCTCACTTTCTCTTTCTTTTTTAAGATTTATTTATTATTGTATCTGAGTACACTGTAGCTGTCTTTCGACACAACAGTAGAGGGCATTACATCTTATAATGGATGGCTGTGAGCCACCATGTGGTTTCTGGGAATTGAACTCAGGACCTTCAGAAGAGCAGTCAGTGCTCTTAACCACTGGGCCATCTCTCCAGCCCCCAGGTTCACTTTCATATATCTTTCTTATATAGCCCAAGTCTATAGTGAGCTTGATGCTTCTACATAAATTAGCAATTTAGAAATATACTACAGACATGCACATGGGACAATCTTATGGAGGCAGTTTTTCAATTGGGTTTTCTTATTGTTGTGTATGTAAATTGATAAGTAAGATTAGCTTTCACAGAAGCCTTCCCGTTATACCCTGGAAGGGCATTCCATTTCACTTATCTACCCTGCTTTTAGGTGGAGAGACTTCATGGGACATGAATTTCTGCAATAATGAAATGTGTCACGGCAGGGATTCAATGCTCATTGAAACTTTCAAGCTGAGAATCACAACAAAACTTTCATTATATTTAGGATAAATTCTAGGCATGTGGTACAGTAACGGAAATCTTACTAGCAGAGATATTTGACCCAAAAGTTTGACATTATTTTGTACTCTAAATATTTTGAATGTGGTAAATATTTTCTATACATATATGTTTTCTTAAGGTATTAACAATGGTACTTTGCTTCATTAACATAATTGGTATGTTGTGGCATTAGGCATTAGTCATGTTATTTATCACCTTTTAACAGATTTTAAAAATATTAAACCTAGATATAATACCATTCTAATTATTTCAGAATTACTGGAAGGAGAGTGTTACATATAGATGCATTTCTTATAGGATTGTTCGAAATGAGAAATGTTTTCAGAAAGAAAATGATACAAGTGGAAAAAGGAACAAAAACTATGAAGTTGAATTCATTTGTAATCTACCACATGGTGATTGATGTCTGTTAGTCTTGCTTTATCGCTCTATATTAACAATTTTATAAAACATATGGAATTGATGTGAACCAATCAACATTTCCCAAGAAATTCTCAAATAAGAAAACAAAAGTTCAATAACTCTTGATTTTATGTAACTCTGGTTGGGATATGACAGGCTCAATTCAATTACAAATCCTCTCTCCCTTAGTGGCTTGATTTCTGATAGTTCTAGGAAGGCTGAAAATGAAAAGGACCGCTTCCCATTCATATTTGTATCTGTAGTTTTGATAATTTTTTAAAAATTATTTTATTTATTTACATTCCAAATGTTGCTCCCCTTCTTTGTCCCCTGTTCACGAGTTCTTCTCCCTATTTCCCACCCCTTTCCCGTTTGCTTCTAAGAAGGTACTTCCCAACCCACCCCATCTCACCCCAGCTAACATCTCCATTCCCTAGGGCATCAAGTTTCCACAGGATCAAGTACATCCTCTCCCACTGAGGCCAGCCAAGACAGTTCTTTGCTATATACTTGATGGGGCCACGGACCAGCCCATGTATGCTGTTTGCTTGGAGGCTTACCTAGTCTCTGAGTTGTCCAGGTTAGTTGATACTCTTGTTCTTCCTATGGGGTTGTAATCTCCTTCAGCTCCTCCAATCCTTCCCCTAACTCTTCCATCAGGGTCCCCAATCTCAGTCCAATGGTCGGTTGTAAGTATCTGCATCTGTCTCTGTCAGCTGCTTGTAGAGCCTCTCAGAGGTCAGCCATGCTAGGCCCCTGACTGCAAGCATAACATGGTATTGGTAATAGTGCTATGATTTCGTGCCCACCCATGGGATGGACCCCAAGTCGACTCTGTTGCTGGATAGCCTTTCCTTCCATCTAAGAAAACATTACATTTTGTGGTGCAGGCCACTAAGCACTGGCAATTTGACCAGAGCAATGGCAGAAATATGTTTTAGTTTCATATAATTTTACCTAACTGAAACTTAAATCAACACATTTGATTAGTGTTGCCACTTGAAGAGTGAAGAGTGGATACTAACCTCAGTTTAAACGGGTTTGATGCAAGAATGTCACTGGGGAACATCTTTTACAAGAATGGGTACCTGTAGCCTGTTTTGTTTGCTTGGTTTTTTTGTTTGTTTGTTTGTTTTTAATTTGTTTGTTTTATGTTTGCAGAAGTAAAATGCTTCTTTGGGTGCTTTCTTTAAACCAATTTAACTGTCTAAAACCACAGACAGAGAGACAAATATTGTTTTGATGTTTTAACTATTTAAATTCATATCTAAGTTAGGTATTTTATTCTTTAGGCTAAATAGATTGTTATTCATTTATCAATTACTTAGTTTTATTCTGTATTCAACTAGTATCATAGATTATAGCATTTCCCTCTCTGCCCACAATACTTACTGTACTATATCTGGTGAAATGGTATTTAAAGGACTAATTAATTTTAAATGATGTCACAAAGTTAAGGTCCCTATCCTATAATACCAATATCCATAAAAAATTACAGGTAATAGGTATTACATGTATACAGGAAATTCATGTTGATGCAATGAGTACTTCAGACATCCAGTATATAGATGATAACAAAAGAATTATTATTTTATTATCCCCTTAATCTGTGATATTTTTTCGTGATAATCTCTAACTGATAAGCAACTATTTTACAGTGTTCTAAGGCAAATGGATGGGGATGAGACTCACCTTATTTGTATACAATATTTATTGTATGTAGAGATCTATTGGCATCATGTTAACAACCTTGTTAAAGACCTAACGGTTTTTTAATTAAAGGGATTTTTTCTAAAATGTAATTTCAGTAATTGCAACAGAAGGTCTTAATAATATATTCCCTAAATAGACTGATAGCAACTAAGATATGATGATGATGTGATGATGATGGAGATGAAGAGATAATGGTGGTTATGATGATGGCGTAAAATTAATAAATAAAAGAAACACCCATGTAATATGTCAGAAGTAACATTAATAATTGAGTAAGGAGTTGTAAGACATAAAACCCAGAAAGAATATTTATATGGAGAAAGCTTCACAAAATAAGAAGGAAATTTTGGATCAGCCTAAAAGCTATTGATAAGAAAATGGCTGAAAATATGCATTCAAATCAGGATTCTTAATTGAGAGGGAGGACAAATCTGTGTCTGTGGGGACCACAGATCCAGGTGCAGGACTCCCTTCCTAGAAGTTCTATTCACAATTCTAGTACACTGACTAAATTAATGGAGAAATGTTCCACTTCGGTGCACTAGGAGGCTCAAAATTGGTGGGCCAGTTCTCCCGAAAATTAATTATAGATTTAACAAAATTTCAATCAAAGCCTGTTAAAATAAAATAGAAAGCATTTGAATTTTTTTAAATTTCATAGAAAAGCCACAAACCTAGAATTTAAGATTTAAAATAAGAAATAGAAATTTGTGAGATTATATTCTTTTAACCTAAGTCATGCTACAATATTGCTAATTAAGATAATGAAATATTTGTGTAGAATAATAAAGAAAATAAAGTGACTAGACTTTTCATACAGACCGGTTAGTACCTAATGATTTACAACACAGGCAAATCAAAACCAGGAGCACGTAAATTTCTATTTCTGGTCTCCTGGCCAGGATCCTTTCTCATGTGAGTTCAAAGAATGTTTATCAGTGGAGGAAGGCTTTGAGTGTTAGAGCTTTATGCTACTTCTAGTTCATTCTTTGTTCATATACTTGTGTTTGAAGATCTGGGCTCTCAGCTTCACATTTCTCTTGCTGTGCCTTCTGTTTGCCACTATCAAAGTGGGACGTTTTCCCTTTGTAACCATTAGCGCAAATAGCCCTTCCTTCAATAAGTTGCCTTGGTCATGGGACCTAATCAAAGCAAGGGAAAAATAATTAATATAGACATCTTTCTCTATTGTTCTCCACAGAGAGATTACTGAGCTGTATCTCGCTTTATTTTTGAAACAGTATCCTTCACCACACTTGGGACTCACAGACTGTACAAGACACAGTGGTTAGAGAGTTCTAGGGATCACCATGTCTCTGTGTTCTACTTCTAACATTACTGGGTTTTAATATGGTTGCTGGGCACCTGAACTGAAGTTCTTTCACTTTCATGTAAAGCATTTTTCTGACTGAGCCACCTACATAACATTATTATCTTTCCTATGTAGATATTTACTAGTGCCACTTTTCAATAGCAACAATCTTTTTATGGAGGCTTTATATGCAATTTAAGTCTAATTTCCTTTATTTATAAGATTCATTAGTACAAGTTTTATTTAATAATTGATAAGGTTATTCAATAAATTATAAATATTTCTATACCTCCTTGCATTATCAGAAATTTTTTTTATGTTCACTGGCTTTATTATTTGCTTTCTAAAATTATTATTTTTTGTGTCTGGTTCAGCTTATAACTCAGAACGGACAACATTGTGTAGGAATCCAAGTGCTAGGGAAATTGGGTAGAGACAATGGATTCAAAGACAAAGAATGTTACTTTTATTGATAGATGATAGATAGATGATAGATAGATAGATAGATAGATAGATAGATAGATAGATAGATACATACATACATACATACATACATACATACATACATACATACATAGATGATAGTCAATCAAAGGGTGAATGATAGATAATCTTGAATATGGAAAGAGAGAGGGAGAGAAACAGAGAGAGAAAGATGAGAGAGTCAAAGACTGTGTTTGTTAAATTAATTATACTTCTCTGAGTTATTGTCACACTGACTTTTACAGGAGTAAATATATAGGATCTTTTTAATAGCTTAAACCCAAGTTGAATTCACTATATGCTATTTACCTAATGCAAACCTCTAAGCCTTACACAGCTGTAGCATTGTGTGTGTGTGTGTGTGTGTGTGTGTGTGTGTGTTTTGAGGATGAAAGAGTCTTTCTTATCTAATTGTAGGCTTACCTTGGAGATCTAGAATGTCAGATGATCAACATTCATAAAAAAACACCATTAACCAGAAGCTTCTAAACTTGTCTCAAGCCGAAAATGGATAACAGAATCCCGACATTTAGAGAGCACAGTGAGTATAGATTTATTAAAGAAGAGTAGGAAATATTCCCAAGAGTGGAATGGTTCCACGAAGAGATGCTTCCAAGCTGATGCCTATTTCAGAAGCCATTTATGAGATTTATTGCAGGGACTGATGGAACTGAGATATATGCAGTATTGGCACTGGGTAATCTCTGAGTGAATTATGATAGGAGCTAGTAAGTGGGCTACATCTTTTTTGTATGTCCTGTTATCCCAACAATAGAAGTAACAGTTCCTTCCTTGTCCATTTAGAGTAGTGGTCCTGTGTCATGGACACATTCTTTTTACTCTTCAATACATTAAACTAGTTTGTAGGCTATTGTTTAATTCATCTCCTATGTGACCAGTTCATGATATACCAAGTTTCAGAATTTCTTCTATAACTGGGAATGTAGCTTAGTGGACATTTCAGACCCAGGTTTCCATACTGAGCACTGACAAAATAAACAAAGAAATATACTTCTCTAACTTTTGATCAAACACATACCTATGTGTGTTTGATCATATATATATGAAAATGGAATCAATTTCTGACAAGATGTGTGTGTGTGTTTGCGTGTGTGTGTGTGTGTGTGTGTGTGTGTGTGTGTGTGTGTGTGTGTGTGTGTGTGCATGCTGGACCTGTGGAAATCATAGAGTTGATTCTCTTCTTTCATATTGTAAAGTAGGATATCAAATTGTGGTAAACACCATTAACTACTGAGCTAGTTCCTCACTCGCCTTCAATTAATAAAACTAATGGCTACTGTAGTATTTGACAAAGAATAAATATCCATTAAAAGTGTTGAACAATTTAACTAATGAATAAGCCATAACAAGTGGTGTCAGACAGAACAGTGTTGGGCTTTTGTTATGTAACAATTTTATATTATATCAAATTAATTTCTCTGATCACTGTAACTAGTTTTTATCCTTTTAACTTAAAAGAAACAAGAAATTTTGAATTGATAATATTACCTCCATTAACTGCATGGGGTTGATTTCTCAGTGGAAGTAAATGCCATAATGTATCAAAGTCATTTTCCATACCCAGAGCTGCTTCTTCTTAGCAAAAACTTTCAGTGATACAGAGAATATTGAGCCAACACTATTTTAGCATCAAAAACTATTTCTTAAAATGTAGACATAAAACTCAATAAAAGAATTTGTGTACATTATCAAGGTTATATAATAAAGATCTAGACACATGTACAAATTTACCAAACACTGTAACATAGAGAGTGAATGTCACATATTTGAATTATAATTTATACAGTCTCTGACCTTATCGCACAATGATTTCTTTTTCCAGTAAAACATTTAAAAATATTCATGAGCATACCTAGGACAGAAAAAATAATATTGTATTATTTTTATAGAACTGCTATAATGAAGTACCACAATTACACATATTAAGGTGACATTTATACTGTTGTATAGCTGGAATCCAGAAGTCTAGGTTTAGGAAAAATAAATTTGTTCTGATACCCTGATTGGAAATATGCCCAATTTCTATAACCTAACCATTTTGGTGAACATTTTTTTTTTGTATTCTGGACATAAATATATCACTGGTGTCTTTACCATCATGCAGAAGCATTTCTCTGAGTATCTATCTTTATCTAAGCTGTATTTATTTTTTATTAGATATTTTCTTTATTTACATTTCAAATGCTATCCCAAAAGTTCCCTATACTTCCCCCCACCCTGCTCCTCTACCCACCCACTCCTACTTTTGGCCCTGGCATTCCCTTGTACTGGGGCATATAAAGTTTGCATGACCAAGGGGCCTCTCTTCCCAATAATGGCCGACTAGGCCATCTTCTGTTCCATATGCATCTAGAGACATGAGCTCTGGGGGTACTGGTTAGTTCATATTGTTGCTGCACCTATAGGGTTGCAGACCCCTTCAGCTCCTTGGGTACTTTCTCTAGTTTCTCCATTGGGGACCCTGTGTTCCATTTTATAGATGACTGTGAGCATCCACTTCTGTATTTGCCAGGCACTGGCATAGCCACAAAGGAGACAGCTATACCAGGATACCTTCAGCAAAATATTGCTGGCATATGCAATAGTGTCTGGGTTTGGTGGCTGATTATGGGATGGATCCTCGGGTGGGGTAGTCTCTGGGTAGTCCATCCTTTCGTCTTAAGTCCAAAATTTGTCTCTATAACTCATTTCATGGGTATTGTGTTCCCTATTCTAAGGAGGAAT
Organism: Mus minutoides; assembly: GCA_902729485.2. NCBI lineage: Eukaryota > Metazoa > Chordata > Mammalia > Rodentia > Muridae > Mus > Mus minutoides. Next base: position 155,153 of record CACVCL010015147.1, on the reverse strand, counting down.
GAAGTATCCACACGTTGGTCTTCCCTCTTCTTGATTTTCTTGTGTTTAGCAAATTGTATCTTGGGTAGTCTATGTTTCTGGGCTAATATCTACTTATCAGTGAGTACATGTTATGTTAGTTCTTTTGTGGTTGGGTTACCTCACTAAGGATGATATCCTACAGAGACATCCATTTGTCCAAGAATTTCATAAATTCATTGTTTTTAATAGCTGAGTAGTACTCCATTGTGTAAATGTGCCACATTATCTGTATCCATTTGTCTGTTGAGGGGCATCTAGGTTCTTTCCAGCTTCTGACTATTATAAATAAGGCTGCATTTTGCACTGGAGGGTTTTAGCTCCCTTGTCAAAGATCAAATGACCATAGGTGTGTGGATTCATTTCTGGGTCTTTAATTCTATTCCATTGATATACCTGTCTGTCACTGTACCAGTACCATGCAATTTTTATCACAATTGTTCTGTAGTACAGCTTAATGTCTGGCATGTTGATTCCACCAGATGTTCTTTTATTGTTGAGAATAGTTTTTGCTATCCTAGATTTTTTTATTATTTCAGATGAATTTGCAAATTGCCCTCTCTAACTCAGTGAAGAATTGAGTTGGAATTTTGATGGGGATGGCATTGAATCTGTAGATTGCTTTCAGCAGGATAGCCATTTTAAGCTATATTATTTTAAATGTACCAATTCTATTGGAAAAAGGATCTTCTCTATTCCAGTATGACATCACCTTAACTCCTTTTAATCTGATACTGTTTACAAGCAAAAAGAGTTTATTGTTTTATGTATAATATCACATAATCAGGATCCTAAGGTTGATTCCCAGAATAAGAGAGAGAGAGAGAGAGAGAGAGAGAGACAGAGAGACAGAGACAGAGAGACAGAGAGACAGAGAGAGAGACAGAGAGAAGGAAAAGGAGAAGGAGAAAGGAGAAGGAGAAGGAGAAGGAGAAGGAGAAGGAGAAGGAGAAGGAGAAGGAGAAGGAGAAGGAGAAGGAGAAGGAGAAGGAGAAGGAAAGAGAGCAAAAAAGGAAGAAAGGAGGGATGGAAGGAAAAAAAGAAATGGGAATGTATTGACAGAGGGAGAGAGTGAAGAAAGGAAGAAGAAAGAAATTTAGCAAAAGAGGAAGAAAGGTATCCTGCACAACTTCATCATGCAAAATGGGAGAACAACATAAACAGTGATTAATCTTTGTAAGATGCAGTGTGGAAATAAGTCCTTCACTTGGAGAAGAAAAGGTTATTTTGAACAACCATTTCTTAATGCTATGCTTATATTTTATTAATAATTAATAAATGATTAATGCAGATTGCTCTCTTCCAAATAAATTATCTGAAAGTGTTATAACAGATGTGAATAAATCATGGGCTCCAGTTCATGAGTTGTCTGTAGAAATGTCAAGAGTATAATATATTATCTTTAAATATTAGTTATGTGTTTGAAATATGGGTAAGGAATCAATTGAAATGTATTACACTCTATTCTTATCAATGACTTATTAATTATTGAAATTGAACATGCTATAAAGTGATTTTCTGCATGTTTCTTTGTTCAATTTATATATTGATACTGATTAAATTTCTCCATTGCACTTAGTGATATATAATTGGAGAAAACACCATCTATAGCAATTAGAGACACAAAATCATTAATAGTGTAGCAAAAAATATAAACAGGTTTTCTTTATTAAAGATATTGGATTTTTAATCAAATTATTTTAATGTATTTTATTTTTTATCATTTATTATGTATTTTTTTTTACATTCCAGATTTTATTCCCCTCTGGTAAACCCTCTGACTGTTCCACAACCCATATCTCTTCCCCACCCCACTATATCCGCGAGGAAGTCCCCAACCTCTACCCCCACCCCCACCCCACCAGACCTCTAAAATCCTAGGGCCTCTAGTCTTTTAAGGGTTAGTTGCATCTTCTCTGACTGAAAAAAGACCCAGCAGTCCTTGCTGTATGTTTCTTGGGGTCCTCAGAACAGTTGTTATATGCTGCATGGCTGGTGGTCCAGTGTTTTTGAGATCTCAGAGGTCCAGATGAAATGAGACTGCTGGTCCTCCTACAGGGTAGCCCTCCTCTTCAGCTTCTTCCAGCTTTCCCCAAAGTCAACTACAGGGTTCAGTAGCTTCTGTTCTTTGGTGTGGTGCAAATATCTGCATATGACTCTTTCAGCTGATTATTGGGTCTTTCGGAGGGCAGACAAGGTAGATTCCTTTTTTGTGAGCTCTCCATAGCCTCAGAAATAGTGTCAGGCCTTAGGATATCACCTTGAGCTGGATCCCACTTTCGGCCAGTTCCTGGACCTTCTTTTCCTCGGGCTCCTCTCTATTTCCATCTGTACAGTTCTTTGAGATAGGAAAAACTATGGATCAGAGTTTTGACTGTGGAATGGCAACCCCATCCCTCACTTGATGCCCTGTCTTTTTACTGGAGGTATGTTCTATAACTTTCCTCAACCTACTGCCAGGCATTTCATTTAAGTCCTGAGAGTTTCTCTCCTCCCAATCTGTAGTTTGCCGATTTGTTCTATTGACTATTTCTTTAGCCTTACAGAAGCTTTCCAGGTTCATAAGGTCCCATTTATCAATGCTCAATCTTAGACCTTGAGACTTTGAAGTTCTGTTTAGGAAATTTCTCCCCATGCTAAGGATTTCAAGGCTCTTTCCCACTTTCTCCTCTACTAGATTCAGTGCGTCTGGTTTTATGTTGAGGTTGATCCACTTGGACTTGAACTTTGTGCAAGGTGAGAAAAACGGGGCTATTTTCATTTTTCTATATACAGACAGCCAGTTACACCAGCACCATTTATTAAAGATTTTTTTTCTTTGTATATGTTTGATTTCTTTGTCAAAGATCAAGTATGCTTAAGTGTGTGGTTTTATTTCTGGGTCTTCAATTCTATTCCATTGATCAGCATTCTGTCTCTGTACCAATATTATGCAGTTCTTATCACTATTGTTCTGTAGTAAAGCTTGAGGTCAGGGATGGTGATTGCACCAGCAGTTCTTTTATTTTTAAGAATCGTTTTCACTGTTCTGGGTTTTTGCTTTTCCAGATAAATTAGAGAATTGCTCTTTCCATGTCTTTGAAGAATTGTGTCAAGATTTCATTGAGAATTGCATTGAATATGTATATTGCCTTTAGTAGGATGGCCATTTTTACTATATTAATTCTGCCAATCCATGAGCATGGGAGATCTCTCCATTTCTGAGATCTTCAATTTCTTTCCTGAGTGATTTGAAATTATTGTCATACAGATCTTTCACTTGTTTGGTTGATTATCCTAAGATATTTTATATTATTTGTGGCTATTGTGACAGGAGTTGTTTCCCTAATTTCTTTCTCAACCTGTTTATCATTTGTATAAAGGAAGGCTACTGATTTATTTGAGTTGATTTCATGTCCAGCCACTTTGCTGAAGTTTTTATCAGCTGGAGAAGTTTTCTGGTAGAATTTTTGCTGTCACTTATGTATACTATCATAGCAACTTCAAGTAGTTTTACCTTTATTTCTTCTTTGCAAATTTGTATCCCTGTAATATCTTTTTGTTGTCTTATTGTTCTAGCTATCACTTAGTGTACTATATTGAATAGATCTGGGGAGAGTGGGCATCCTTGCCTTGTCCCTGATTTTAGTGCAATTGGTTCCTGTATCTTTACATTTAATCTGATATTGGCTGTTGGTTTGCAGTAAATTGCTTTGATTATGTTTAGATATGGGCCTTGGTTTCCTGATACCTTCAATACTTTTAACATGAAGGGGTGTTGTATTTTGTGAGATGTTTTGTTCTGCATCTAAGGAGATGGTCATGTGATTTTTTTTCTTTGAGTTATTTATATAGTGGTTTATGTTAATAGACTTTTGTATATTGAACCAATCTTGCATCCCTGGGATGAAGCTTACTTGTTCATGGTGAATGGTGCTTTTTGTGTGTTCTTGGATTCAGTTTGCGAGAATTTTATTAAGTATTTTTGCTTTGATATTCATAAGTGTAATTGGTCTAAAGTTCTCTTTTTGTTTGGGTTGTTGTCTGGTTTAGGTATCAGAGTAATTGTGGCTTCATCAAATGAGTTAGGTAGTATTCCTTCTGTTACTATTTTATGGAATAGTTTAAGGAATATTGGTATCATGTATTCTTTCAAGTTCTGGTAGAATTCTGTACTAAATCAGTCTGGCCCTGGGAATTTTTGGTTGGGAGATTTGTTTTTATGACTTCTTCATTTTAATTAAATCCCAGAAATTCTTTGATTTTTTTCTTTATTTCTTCCCTAACCAAATTATCATTGAGTAGAGAGTTTTTCAGTTTCCACATGTATGTGGGCTTTCTCTTGTTTTTGATGTTATTGAAGACCAGTTTTAGACCATGGTAGAATGGTCTAGGATTATTAATAGGATACATGGGATTATTTCAAACTTCTTCTATTGGTGGAGGATAGTTTTGTGACCAATTTTATTTGATTTTAGAGAAGGTACCATGAGGAGCTTAGCAGATGGTGTATTTTTTGTTTTAGGATGAAATGTTTGTAGTTATCTGTTAATTAATGAATATAATGTGTCTGTACAGGCTGATTTTATGTGTCAAATTGACACAGGCTGGAGTTATCACTGATGCAGAGCTTCAGCTTGAGAAGTGCCTCCATGAGATACAGCTGTGGGGCATTTTTCTCAAGGGGTTGATGGCCCCTTGTGGGTGGTGCCATCTCTGGGCTGGCAGACTTGAGTTCTATAAGAGGGTAGGGTGAGCAAGCCAGGGAAAGCAAGCCAGTAAAGAACATTCCTCCATGGCCTCTGCATCAGCTCCTGCTTCCTGACCTGCTTGAGTTCCAGTCATGACTTCCTTCGGTGATGAACAGCAATGTGGAAGTATAAGCTGAATAAACCCTTTCCTCCCTAACTTGCTTCTTGGTCATGATGTTTTGTCCAGGAATAGAAATCCTGATTAAGACGGTGTTCTTTCTTATCACTCTTGATAAGTTTTGTTTGAAAGTCTATTTTATTGGATATTAGAGTGACTGGCTAGTCTAGCTTGTTTCCTGGGACCATTTGCTTTTGCGACCTTTTTCCATCCTTTTACTCTGAGATAGTGTTTACCTTTGTTATCTCATATACAGCAATATGCTGAATCTTGTTTCCATATCCAATCTGTTAGCTTATGTCTTTTTATAGGTGAGTTGAGTCCACTAATATTGAGATATACTAAAGAGAGCTGACTGTTGGTTCCTGCTATGTTTGTTTTTATAGGTGGGTTTATTTGCTTGTGGCTCTCTCCTTTTGATTTTGTTGTGAGATGCTTAATATCTTTTCTTTTATTTTGTGTAGGTACCTTCCTTGTGTTGGAGTTTTCTTGTAGGATCCTCTGTAGGGGTGGATTAAGAGATAGGTACTGTTTACATTTGGTTTTGTCCTGGAATATTTTGATCTTTCCATCTATGTTGATTGAGGGTTTTGTGGGGTGTAGTAGTCTGGGCTGGCATTTGTGTTCTCTTTGAGTCTTCATTACCTCTGACCAGCCTCTTCTGGCATTCATAGTCTCTCTTGAGAAGTATGGGGTAATTCTGATAGGTCTACCTTTGTATGTTTCTTGTCTCTTCTCCCTTGTAACTTTTAATATTCTTTCTTTGTTCTGTGTGTTTAGTGTTTTGATTATTAGGTGAGAAGAGGATTTTCTTTTCTGATCCCATTTATTTGGGGTTGCATAGGTTTCTTGAACTTTTTTGTTTATCTCTTTGTTTAGGTTGGGGAAGTTTTCTTCTATGATTTTATTGAAGATATTTTCAGGTTCTTTGAGCTAGGAATCTGCATTTTCCCCTATTCCAATTATTCTTAGATTTTGTCTTTTCATTGAGTTTCCTGGGTGCTTTGGGTTAGAAGATTTTTAAATTTTAAATTCTCTTTCACAATTGTGTCAATCTCTTCTTTAGAATCTTCTACACATGAAATTCTCTCTTCTATCTTTTGTATTCTGTTTGTGATACTTACATCTGTAATTCCTGACCTCTTTCCTAGTTGTCAATTTCCAGATTTGCTTCTATTTGTGTTTTCTTTATTGTTTGTGCCTACAGTTTTAGGTCTTAGCCTGCTTTATTTAATTCTTTCACCTGTTTGATCATATTTTCCTGTATTTCTTAAAGGGATTTATTTGTTTCCACTTTAAGTGCATCTACCTGTTTACCTTTGTTTTCCTGTATTTCTTTTAGTGAGTTATTTATATCCTCCTTAAAGGACTCTATTAGCTACACATATGGGGTCTTCCAACTATGGGCTATTCAGAGGGGCAGAGAAGCTGTTGATCTGTTGCTCTGGCTGCAGTAGATCTCCTGGAAGGCCATCAGACTGTTGTATCTTCAAGCTCTTGTCCTGTGTGAAGATGTTTTCTAGGGTAGCCTAGGGACTGTGGTGTCTGTTTTGCTGAGTGAAGCAGAACTCCGGGGAAGCTTTCAGTCTGTCGGGTCAGTTGCTGTGCATACCACGGAGCCCCAGGGAGGTCTTCAGACTGTGGTGTCTATTGCCCAGTTGTCCTGTGTATAAAGGAGCTCCTGGGGACCTTCAAACTGTGGTGTCTTCTGGGGAGCAGACAAGCTGGTGATCAGTTGCTCAGTTACCCTGAGTGAACCAAATCTGGGATCCTTCAGGCTGTGGTGTCAGTTGCCCTAAGAATGCTCTGCATGCAGCTGATCTGGGATGGCTCCAGATATGCTGTCTTTAGAGGAGGAGACTAGTTAGCAGTTTGCCCAAGCAAAAAGGACTGAGCAGAAGGGGAGTGGTATTTGGCAGGTGAGGGTTTTGTGTGGTGATGGGTCCCAAGTCCACTGGGCTCCCAGCAGCAGTTGTAGGAGTTTGGGGAGGGGAGGTTCTTACCAACTGCTCTGAGTGTGGTGGATCTTCTGGGGATGCCTCAGGATATGGTGTTTTCATGGGTTCAGACTAGAAGAAGTCTGCACCAGCAGAAAGAACAGAGTAGATGGAACTCAAAATATTTTGTTTAATAGAAAAGTTTAGAGACTGACCCACCTGGGGATTCATCCCATATGCAGTCACCAAACACAGATACTATTGTGGATGCCAAGAAGTGAATACTGACAGGAGCCTGATATAACTGTCTCCTGAGAGGCTCTTCCAGAGCCTGACATATACAGAAGCAGATGCTCACAGCCAACCATCAAACTAACTGATCACAGGGTCCCTAACGGAGGATTTAGAGGAAGGACCGAAGTCGTTGAAGGGGTTTGCAACCCCATAGGGAGAACAATAATATCAACCAGCCAGAGCTACCAGTGTCTAAACTACCAACCAAGGAGTACACATGGAGGGACCCATAGCTCCAGCCATATATGTAGCAGAGGATGGCCTTGTTGGACATCAATGGGAAAGGAGGCTCTTGTTTCCCTGAAGGATAGATGCCTCAGTATAGGGGAATGCAAGGGTGGGGAAGCGGGAGTGGGTGGGTGGGGACACACACTCATAGAAGCAGGAAGAAGGGTCATAGGATAAGGGGTTTCTGGGGTGGGAATCTGGAAATGGGATTACATTTGAAATGTAAATAAATAAAATATCCAATAAAAATGAAAAAAAAACCAAAGTTTGCATAATAATAATGAACTAAGAAAATAATTTTCATTTTGTCTTTATTAAAATCATTATTGTTATTGAGTGATAACCATGACAAACATTAAGTATGGCATTCTAAATTCTATTTAAAATATTTTGATCTCATTCAATCCAAAATGAGGAAAGGGTTTAAAGATATTTAGAACATTTCAACATAAAAAGGTTAAGAGACATGATTAAAGGTCAAAAAGATTGTTTCTGGACATATCAAAATAATCATTTATATAAAATGAGGTTATGAACTTTACAGCTATGAAACCTGGGGTTGTATAGCATTTAAAAGGGAATACTAACTCAAATTCAGCATTTGTAGACCCCACACACACACCTGAAATCTAAAAATATTAAGAGTAGTGTCTAAGGAATAGAAACCAGTTATTAGTGCTTAGATATTAGCTCATTTAATCATTAAGTGTGTTTTTAATCGGCTAGACCTTAAGCTCCTCTTTTACAGATAGTATAAAGTAGATACTGAGACTTCAGCAACTTTCCCAGGCCTTTATAGCAAAACTTAAAACTAAATGTAAAGCCTCATTCTAGTTGCAACCTCTGTTCTCCTATTAATCATACGCAAATGCTTTCTGTTTATGAATGTGTGCATGCATATGATGAATGCACTTATTTATATAGGAGCATCTGAGTCTAAACTCTGGTCATTAGAGACCCTTTTGTTTCACCTGCCATAGCCTAGGCTCCCTATGGTTATTTGTAGCATGTACTTCATTTCCCAAAGTCACAGCATGATTCTGTGATGCTAATCTGGTCCAGCTTTTTGAATGCGAAAACATGATTCTTGTCTTTCCTTGTGGACCTAAATGCTAAATTCTGATATAAAAACAACAACAAACAAACAACAAACAAAGCAAACTGGAGACTTGAGAATTTGAAAAGGGCAGAATTGTCTGACAAAGAAGGTGTGATCTACAGATGATAATTTATAGTATCTTTTGGATTTGAAAGTGCTCTTTGAAATAGTTGTTCACAATTGATTTATAATATTATTTCATCATATGTTTTAACAGCTGTCATGCTACTGAGAATGTGGTTAGCCACCAAATCCATCTCACTTTCTTCCTGGGTCTATAGTAAATCAACAATTTCAGGCTATTCTGTTCCATCACGATAGTAGTTCATTTAATATAAACTGATTTGATGCTCACTACAACCAGAACTGGCTTGCAAAAAGCCCTCATGTGCTTGCCATTCTTTATGTCTATCCTAAGTGAGATGTAACAACACTTTTGTTGAAAGTGGCACCTGCTGAGTTTCATGTCTCCTGTATTTGAACAGAAACAGCTTGCTCTCTGAGGCAAGTGTTAACAGTAGCCAGCCAGCATTATACTCAATAATACATAAATGTAAAATAGATAGTAGAGAAAAGTTGCCATTGTTGACAGTGCTTTAGGAGAAGCAGTCAGTAACTTTCCTATCCAGACTGGTGAACTTGGCTTGTAGAGTTTTTCTGTCAGCTCTCCAGTTCCATCTCATCCCTGCCTTCCCTTGGGTCCATTAACTTCCTCAAGTATTCTAGAGAAACACTTATGTGTCCACCCATATTGTTTTTTTCCTTGGTGCAAACATTGTCTACAGACAACTTTTAACATATACCTTCTTTTGCAGTGTCAGGGGTCATTCCAGCAGGTAGATTTTCTGCCTCATACCAGAGGTTTATCTGCCAAAGTCACTTGTATGGCATTATAATTATGTTTTAGTTTTGTAACTAGACTGTGCAATCTGGATGACACATGTGACTTTGAATCATTTGCTCTGTTCCAGCAACCATGTTCACTTTCTTAAGAGTTCTCTGCTGAATATTATATTGGATAATAGATATTTTAAACATCTCTATTGTCACAAATAGCTTTAACATACAGTGCTAACATTTTAATACATTGACTGAGGAATTATTCTGACTTGTGTTTGAGAGATCATGCTATAGAAAAACATTTGTGGATTCTTCCCTTTGCTTTGGTCAAATTTGCATGCTAACATTCAAATTTCAGATAGTATTCTGGTCTAGTTAGTGTAATTATATAAATCACAAGGCAGGAAAATCAGAGATAGAAGCTGAAGTTTCTAAGTAATAAAATAGTTACCTTCTAAGAAGAAATATTCCTTTTGTTAAGAGGAAATAATTTTCAGCTAGAAAATATGACAGATATTTGGAATACAGTACAGATTTTATGACTGTTGTTATCTGAAGAATAAAATAAATTAATTCATATCTACCAAAAGAGAGGGGACTTCTAATCTGAGAAGCAAATAAAAAATTCTGAAATGAGAGATGTGGATGAATTTCAGAAGAATATGAGGTTTTTTTTGGCTATCAACTCCAGAATTCATTACAAGTTGCAATTAGCCATCAAGCAGGAACCCCTCTGCAGAGCCCCAGCAGAAATCCAGCATTCATGGACACCACACTCAGTCATGATGTTGATATTGACTATGGCAGGTTTCTTAGTTTAGGAGAGTTCTGAGGTTATGCAATTTCACTGATATCCCTCATCCTTGTTCTTTGATTCACTTAACCTTCACACCAGGATTTTTTCTCTGTTTAAGAGAGGTGTTATTTACAGAAAACACATATATTTTTTGTTATTACTTCTATTTATTGAAGATATCATTTTTCAAACAGAAGAAAAAATAGAATGAACTATTTTCCTTTTACTGTACCAATCAGTTTTTTAGATATATGATTTGACCTATTAGTTTTAGGAAATGTTCCTGTAATTATGATTACTCTGTGTTCAGATTAAATATTGAACATTCACCTTGAAAATCCATTATGGGTAATAATATTAGTTTAAGACTAATAGTTTCATCCTACAATACAACTATTTAAATACATACCAAATTTGCAGCCTCATATAGCTTCTAAGTTCAACTTCAGCTAATAAAATCTATATTACATTAAGAATAAGTTTGGTCAAGGTGAACATGTGTGTATATTTGCTAATTGGTGCTTACTAACACGGAATTCTTAGCACACCTAAACTAAAAGCCAGGTAACGGTGAACACCCTGATGACTCCACCCAAAAGGAAGGCTCTCAGGTCCTGTTGGAAAATATTCTTGGGTTGTACATCCAGGGAAAGACTGGAAAAACATTTTCTTCTCACAAGAACAGAAAAGACGTCTTTTTTAAAGTACATGCTCCATAGAAATTTGTACCATGAACATACTGTTATTAAGAAGTAGGATTTAATTAGGCTGTGGGAATTTTAAGATCATTTTGGTTATTGAATAAGTAAAAATATTTCTACCATGTCTCATATAGTATAATTTATTTTTAATCACTGAATTATTAGAGTTTTAAATAATATGACTTGGACTCTTCATAAAGATGCTCACAAACTATGTCTAACTCTTTGTTTTTAGATGTGTCTATGTCATTTCCTGTTTCCTGAATGTGTAATTGTCATACTGCCACAGCATTTTCCAGTAAATGTGAAATGATATGATATATGCCACTTATAAACCAGAAGCTGTAAAAATGGTGAGGTAAGGACCACCAAGCCAGACACAACAATTGTAATGAGGAAATGAGTGAGATTATGTGAAACTCAACCTACAGCAATGAACAATGCAGAATGAGAAGAAATAATATTTTCTGTTTTTAGTCCATTACTATGAGGGCATCATGGACTATGTCTTAGCTAGGGTTTTACTGCTATGAACAGACACCATGACCATGGCAACTCTTATAAGGACAATATTTAATTGAGGCTGGCTTACAGGTTCAAAGGTTCAGTCTATTATCATCAAGGTGGGGGCACGGCAGTGTTCAGACAAGCATGGGACAGGAGGAATTGAGAGTTCTACATCTTCATCTGAAGGCTGCTATCAAAATACTGGCTTCCAGGAAGCTAAAATGAAGGGCTGAAATCCCACACCCACAGGGACACACCTACTCCAAGGCCACACCTACTCCAACAAGGCACCACCTTCTAATATTGTCACTCCCTGGGCTGAGCCTATACAAACCATTACAGGTTATTTAAATGTCTGACACGGTTTTATCTTTTGACTTTCTTCAATCAGAAAAACAAAAGCTAATCTTCCCAAGTTCCAAGGTTTATTCACTATTCACTTAGTTCCAAGTAATAAAATAGGCCAGCTCGTGATAAAATGTATGTAGGAGGAGGGCAGAGTGGGCTCTAGATGTGTGCATGAAACACTGGTCTCTTTTCTATTATTAAAAATCATTTATTTTTCCTTGTTCATTTTTTGATAGAAATATGAGCCATCAATTTTCTTTTATTTCCAGATCCTATAGATTTTCTAAAAATCCATAGCTATGAAAACATTTATATTTTATTATTCCATATTCTGCAGGGAGCCCTTTATCTCTTTTATACTTCTCAATTTCATTACATAATTAAAAAGTGAGCTTCCCTGAGGGAAATAATAAAATATGTGAAGATATACCTGTCTCAGGTAAACATGTACAACATTTTAAGTTACTTTAGCCTCCTCTTGGAAATATACTTAATGACCTGACTTAGACAATTACCTAAACCTGTACATTAATACACTCAGAATGATAATTATATTTTAATTAAAATGCCAAAATGATAGAAAAGGCAAGAATAAGCTATTTAATGTGTATAGTCAAAACAATGAAATAAATAAGGTGTTGGTTTAAATCTTTATGTTTTTCTTCTAGTAATGTTGATAAAAAAAAAACCTAATATTGAGAGCAATTATAATTTTTTCCCAAAATACAGCAATAGATAAATAAAAGCATATTAAATCTACCACTCAGCAAATTTTATTTGCCATGGGGAGATTAATATAAAAGGAGTCTCTGAATTTTTATCAGAGCAGAAAACTTAATAGGATATTTCAAAAATTCAGCTGTGGCTGGCTTTGGGATAGATAATGGAATTTTGCAGCTTAAATCTTGAGGTCACTATTTCAAAAATGCCCAAGTTGGCAGTAACTAAAAGGCATTACTATCTGATGGCACTGCAGTGCCTATGAGAAATGAATTATTGGTTTCACTCCGATGGATAGCAGATAGGGATCTAATACCACCTGAACAACTGGAGCTAATTGGCCCAATTGCTGGTATTTCAAGAGGCATCCAACAGTTGAAAATGGAATTACATTCCCACTCTGTACTTAGCAGCTTTCCCACGATGGGCATGACAGTTGTGAAGTTTATCTGGGACTATCTTGAGCTTTGATGTAAATAAATCGAAGATTAGTTCTGGCAGCTCAAGCTTTCAGCCCTCAGGTTCTGACGATCTAGTGTATTAAGTTGGGGGATAATATATCTTGTGCACTGTTTGCCTAGAAGGAAGACTGCAAATGGAAGGGTGATGTCAGTGGGTCCTGAGCTCCATGGATAAAGGACTTACTCTGAGGTACAGGAAGTCACAAAGGTTGGTTGGGCTGCCCATGTGCCTGTGGCCCACTTGGTGCAATCTTTAACTCCTAGTGTTTAATATTGGTAGAATGGGAAACATTGGAGTTAGATCCATGTTGGATTTAATACAATTAAAAAGTTAACCATTATATAGACCTCAAGGTTGTAAAGTGAGTAGAGAGTAACCACCAAGAAGAGATGGCCTAGTCCACAACTCTAGATCTACATTAAAGTAACTCCGCTTTGATCCTGTAGCCTACTCTACCAAGGTCTCCACACTTCAATCAAGTCATATGATTGTTCTCAGAGATGATAGCAATAATGAGCCTAGCAAGAGCCTGGCACCAAGGAAACCCACAACAAACATAGTTTGCTTCATTTTAATTTTTTTAAAATTATAAATATGATTGTAGTTGTTCTTATTATCCACTCTGCGAAATCACCCCCAAGGCTTATTTTAAAGATTAGCTGATGTTAAAAGATGTGGACCTAAAGGCATGCCAATGCACGTTCAAGGTGTTGATATATTCAGTAGTATTGTATAGCTTTATTATTATTATTATTATTATTATTATTATTATTATTATTATTATTATTGGTTTTCAGTGTTATAATTCTTTTCTTAAAGAAAAAAAAAATGTTTCCAGAATTTCTAGATAATTGAATGGGGAATTTCTTCAAAGTGTGAGCTCAGTTAAAGGTGAATCAAATGGTAAGAGGAATAAAGAAGTCCTGTGAGATTCTCAGGCCTGGGTGGGGGAACAGTTGTGTGATCTATCATTGCTTCCTGCAGCTTCCCTAGAGCTCTGGGTTAACAGGACTGCCAGGTCACCAAGAATTCTTTGTACGTGCTATTTATTGGACCTGGTAGGTATTAAATTATTTCATCAAGCAGTCCTGTAACTTTGCAGCTCCCCGGTGGCTCTTCTAATCTCAGATTATGTTCACCCATCGAGCCATGATTGCTGGAAGGGTTATTACTATTTCTCATTATGCTATCTCCCGAGTCTTCCTTTATCCCTTTGTTAAAATTGCTCCTCTGAGAATATTTTCTAATTCAAATTGAATTTCCTTCCAGACTCCCACTATGATGGCATAGGGTTCTGGCTTCCTATAGATCATTTAAAAATTATAACAGAAAACAAAGCATGTGGTCTTTGTATAATTTGTTTCTTTTCTTGGGAAAATTGCTTCTTTTCTTTTTTTTTTCCCCTCCTGAAATCAATCCAGTGTGAGTTAATACAACTCCAAGTTCAGGTCCTGAAAGTTTGCATGTGTGTGTGTGTGTGTGTGTGTGTGTGTGTGTGTGTGTGTGTGTGTGTGTTAGGGGAGAGAGAGAGAGAGAGAGAGAGAGAGAGAGAGAGAGAGAGAGAACAGATTGTGCATAATGTATGGTAGAAATAAGAACTAGTTTGATCTCAAGCCATACTATCTTTGGAAGAAAATGTCATTAAAATTAATAGCCATCTTTCCCATATGCTTGAACCCCAACATTTATTTTATTGCTCTTCTTTGCCCCTGTATTCAACACAGGTCAATATTTTTTCTTCTTTTTATTGATTGACCTTCTTAATATATAGCCATTTGCTATGCAGTGTGGAAGTGAATTATACATTAAAGACTAGAAACAATAAATCAAGAGAGTACCCTTTACACAGAGTGGCAGATCCATTGTGCCTTTCCTGGGAACACACAAGATTTGTGCTCCTTATCTGATGTTTTATGACTGAAAGGGCTTTCCTGTCTTATTAAGCATTATTCTGATCTTCTGAATATTCTAAGTTCTTGTTAATGAGTAGGAGTTATGATCAGAGAACAGGACCTAATTGCTTCTGATTTAGTCTTCCAGATTCATTCGTCTTTCAGATTTTCCAGCTGATTTATCCCCAAAGAAAAGTTCCTATTTTCCAAATCCCACATCAGGCTTATTCACTTTTCATTTTTAAATGTAAAAGTAATTTTTATTCTCCTGTGGTAATTGTCCTCTCCAAGGCTTGCTGTTTCTGTCTGTTAACCTAGTCCTAGTCCTGAATGCTTCAAGACTATACAATCTTAGCAATGCCTAGATTGTTTTCAGGTTCTGTGACTTACTACTGAGTAAATTCACCCTTTCTTGCCCCCCCACCCCGCTCAGGCTGGCTGATTCAACTTGGTTGTTTTGTCTCAAACTCCTCTCCAATCCTACTGATTCAATGTGGCTTCCCTCACTTGGCTTCTCCCAAATTACTCTCCTTGGCCTCAAACTAACTCTGACAATCTGTTCTAAACTTCTGGCTCATTCTGTCTTCACCTGTGTCTAGCTTGTTCTTTTTCTGTAACATGTATCTCTTAACTATCCTAGTAAAACTGCATCTCCTGTCTCTGCCTCTCTCTGTCTCTCTGCCTCTCTGTCTCTCTGTCTGTCTCTGTCTCTCTGTCTCTTTCTCCCTCTCTCTTTCTCCACTGCTCTTTTAAGTAGCTTTGTTCTCTTCTCTCTTCTCCAGAGTGTTGGGCAGATCCTGTTCTGTCAAATATTTTCTTATTCATTACTTTGTCTGACACTGAAATAGACATTACTTTCAAACATGAGTGCTTCCTTCTACTAACTAACATTACTTTCATTGTTTGGAATTTAAAAAGTATGTACTAAGGGTTCACAGCCAGAGAAATAAAAGGTGTGTGTTAAGGATGAGCCACACCACCAGTAGAAAGAGATTTTTCCAGTAAATAACACAATCTCAGGGTTCACAATGTGATCAAATATCCTGCAACATTTAAAAGCTTTAAGTATATTAGGATTTCTAAAATATTCATTAAGTGATATAACCACCAATTGAAAACAGAAAAGAAGATTCCCAAATAATTTTAGAGTAATGGCTCTCATACCAAGTTGTTCCAGAATGTATGCATGTATGTGTGTGTGTGTGTGTGTGTGTGTGTGTGTGTGTGTGTGTGTGTGTAAATGGAAATATATAACTTACCTGCTGCTGTCTATTTTTGTTGCTTTTGTGTATATGGTTTCAGTGATGACCATGTCAGTGGCTTTTCCCTGGGAGAAGCTGCTTCCATCTCTCAGCAGCCATCAGTTGCCTCGAATTTGTCCTCTACTGTTAGGATATTGTAAATTGCCCCCTTTCATGTCACATGTCTATAGATATTGTCATTATTCCAGGCTTGTTTATATTGCCATTTTAAAAGAGAAACTGTCTCACAGAAAATTCTCTAGAATTCTGGCCTTTATGATCTTTCTGCCTGCCTTCTAGATCTTCCTTGAGCTGTAGGAACTAGGCTGGAACTATTATGTAGCTATATCCATCGGGACTTAGTTCTTCACAGCAGTTGATTTCTGCATTGTGTCTAGTTGTGGTTTCAGTGATGGTTTATATTTGCTGTAAATAAAAACTTCTTTCATTATAGTTAAAGTTAAAAATATCTAAAGATTGGAAGTAGAAACCACAGATATGAGAAATTATGGAACATTTGTCTTTCTGGGTCTGGTTATTTTTCTCAATATAAACTTTTCTAGGTCTATTCATTTGCTGAAATTTTCATAATTTCATTGATCTCTAAGCTGAATAGTATCCCCTAACGTATATGTACCATGTTTTTATAATCCACACATTAGTTCAAGGACATTTAGCCTGTTTCCATTTCCTGGCTCCTGATTTTAGAACACCAAAGAACAATGCTGAGCAAATATGTATAGACTGATTTTAGTCTATGATCAGTCTTTTGGGCATATGCCAAGGAACAATATAGCTGGGCCATGTGGTTGATTATTTTGTGTTTGGAGGATTCTCTAAAGTAACGTATTTCCGAAGTAACTACACTAGTTTGAATTCATATCAACAGTGAATGAGGGTCCCTCTCTTCCCATGACTTCACCAACATGCATTGTCAGTTATTTTGTGAATCAAAGTCATTCGGACCCGTACAAGATCATATCTCAAAGTTGGTTATGTTATGTTAATTTGCATTTTCCTAATGGCTAAGTACAATGTGCCAATTTTGAGGAACTTCTTAGACATTTTTTAAAAATATCTTCCACTAATAACTCTTGGTTTAGATCTCTAATCCATTATTTGGGGTCATTTGTTTCCTTGACTCTTTGTATAAGTTTACTGCTTAGTTTAGTTTTCTGTGTTTATTGGTTTATCTTTTTTGTTTTGTTTCATTTCTTTCTTTGTTGGTATATTTTTGGGCATTAATTTTCTGTCAGAAATATAGATAGCAAAGATTCTCTTCTTTTGCATTGTGTTTTTCCCCACATAATTAACCGTACTTGTTGCACAGAAACTTTTTCCTTCTATGCACTCCAACTTGACAGTTGTTGGCCTAAATTCCTGATTAAATTCAGTCTTGTTCAGAAAGTCCTTTCCTATTCTATATCTACAAGTGTACTGCTATTAATTATGTTTTCTTCTAGCAATTTTAGTTTTGCAGGTTTCAACTTCAGATCATTGATGCTTGTGGAACTAACACGTGTGAGGATGATAGATATAGGTCTTACTTTATTGTTCTTCATGTGGGTACCTAGTTTTCCCAGTCCTGTCTGTTGAAGATGCCCTCTTTTCATTCATATTTTTTTTTATCTCTTTGTTAGATATCAGAGAGCTGTGGCTAGAAGTACCACTTTAACTTACTCCATTGGTCAGCAAATCTATTTGTATGCAAGCTCTAAATTGTTTTTAATTAGTATAACTTTATCATTTTCTTGAACTATAGAAAAGCAGTTCTTTCAGTACTCAGATTTCTTCAGTATTCCTTTGGCTATCTGCAGGGTTCTTTGATTCCATATGAATTCTAGGATATTTTCCATTTCTTTGAAGAATATTATGACTGTTTTGATTGATATTATATCAAGTCTGTAGATTTGCTGATAGGATGATCATTATCACAATATTCATTCTTTTGATTCATGAACATGGATGTCATTTTTTCTAATTGCTTTCACAACTGGGTCAATGAAATCAAGAAATAAGCAAAACATTCTTGAAATTATATGAAAACGAAATGCATTATAGCAAACACAAACTTAGTATATTGCAAGAGAAATTAAAGCTGCAGCTGAAATTCATGAAGTAGAGAAAAAGGTCTAAAGAAAAGTAAAATGTGATCAATGTATCTAAGATCTAGTCTTTTATGATAAAAGTTCCATAGAGAGGAATTCCGAATGGCTGAGAAACATCTGAAAAAATGTTCAACATCCTTAATCATCAGGGAAATGCAAATCAAAACAACACTGAGATTCCACTTCACACCAGTCAGAATGGCTATGAACAAAAATTCAGGTGACAGCAGATGCTGGCGAGGATGTGGAGAAAGAGGAACACTCCTCCATTGCTAGTGGGATTGCAAGCTTGTACAACCACTCTGGAAGTCAGGCTGGCATTTTCTCAGAAAATTGGACATAGTACTACCAGAGGATCCAGAAATACCTCTCCTGGGCATAAACCCAGAAGATGTTCCAACTGGTAAAAAGGAAACATGCTGCACTATGTTCATAGCAGCCTTATTTATAATAGCCAGAAGCTGGAAAGAACCCAGATATCCCTCAACAGAGGAATGGATACAGAAAATGTGGTACATTTACACCATGGAGTACTATTCTGCTATTAAAAAATGTATTCATGAAATTCTTGGACAAATGTATGTATCTGGAGGACATAATCCTTAGTGAGGTAACCCAGTCACAAAAGAAGTCATTGGATATGCGCTCACTGATAAATGGATATTTGCCCAGAAACTTAGAATACCCAAGATACAATTTGCAAAACACAAGAAAATCAAGAAGGAAGACCAGCATGTGGATACTTCATTCCTCCTTTGAATAGGAAACAAAATACCCATGAATGGAGTTTCAGAGACAAATTTTAGAGCTAAGATGAAAGGATGGACCATCCAGACACGACCCCACTGGGGGATCCATCCCATAATCAGTCACTAAACTCAGACACTATTGCATAGGACAGCAAGAGTTTGCTGAAGGGACCCTGATATAGATGTGTCATACAGAAATGGATGCTCACAGTCATCTATAAGATGGAGCACACGGCCCACATTGGAGAAACTAGAGATAGAACCCTAGGAGCTGAAGGGGTCTGCAACCCTAGAAGAGGAACAACAATATGAACTAACCAGAACCCCCCAGAACTCTTGTCTCTAGCTCCACACATAGCAGAAGATGGCCTAGTCAGCCATCATTGGGAGGAGAGGCCCCTTGGTATTGCAATCTTTATATGCCCCAATACAGGGGAACGCCAGGGCCAAGAAGTGGGAGTAGGTGGGCAGGGGAACAGAGCGGTGTGTGTGGGGGGGAACTTTCGGGATAACGTTTGAAATGTAAATTAAGAAAATATCTAATAAAAAATTGAAAAAAAAAATAAAAGGGTACCGAAAAAAAAAAAAAAGAAAGAAAAGAAAAAAGAAAAAAAGAAAGTAGGACCAGATGGCACATAACTCCATGCAATAAAGTTTCTAATATGACAATCTCACAGTCAACATTATGCTGAGTAGAGAAAAACTAAATGCAATCCACATAAAATCTGGATTAAGACAGAGTTGTTCACTACTGCACACACTTTTGAAATTGTCCTAAAAACATTAACTACAACAATAAAGAAAAAGAAAAAAATGAAAGGGGCTAAAATAGGAAAACAATTGTTCACATTATTCTTATTTACAGATGATATGATTTAAATAAGTGACTCCCCAAATTCAACCAGACAAATATTAGAAATAATCAACAATTTTAGCAAAGTGTGTCAGGTAAAAATTTTACATACAAAAATAAGTAATCACTTTATCAACCAACTAAAATCATATTAAAAAAAGACCATGGGCACTCCTCCTTCTATAATAGCATCAAAGACAATAAAACATCTAGGAATAAACCTAAGCCACAAAGCAAAAGAAAATTTCTACAGTGAAATTCAAAGTTTTGAAGAATGGGGAGATTTTCTTCACATTCTTACTAAGTAAAAAATCCAAGTTATACAATAAAAGTCCAATAAAATCAATGAATAAAATCCTTGGTCATACAGACTCTATATGCCCCAGTACAGGGGAATGCCAGGGCCATTACGTGGGAGGGGGTGGGTAGGGGAGCAGGGCGGGGATGCGGGAGGGTAAGGGAAAATTTCTGGATAACATGTGAAATGTAAATGAAGAAAATATCTAATAAAGAGAAAAAAAATGAAAAAAAAATCAATGAAATATCACAGGTGATTGTTTCATGTAGTATAGCTTGGCCATCTCTATGTTCTATCACACCATGTCTCTGGATCATTTCTCTGTTCTAAGCATGAATTCAATAAATATTTTGTAATCAAAAGAGAGAACGGAAGATCCATGCCACAAAATCAAAAACTTGTAAAGCAGAGAAGACTGAAAACAAAAATTGTGTATGGACAGATTGAAAAAGACCCAGACTTACAGGAACCTGCCTCATGGTGTCTAGCATATACAATGTCAAGATGGGTGTTTTTTTTTGGGGGGGGGAGGGTTATTTTATTAAACAACTATAATATTTAGTCTTCAAAGGCTATTCTGTCAAAACTCATTCCCCTTTTGTGCTAAATAATTTAGGGAAAAATATCAAAGCAAAATGTCTAGCTTCTCCTAAATTACTATGCTACCAAAACATAGCACCAGCTGAACATATGCTTAGTTTCCTTCATGTGGTTTACATATTTTAGCAAACACTTCCTGGGTGTAAAGCAGGTCATGAAAAAATTGAACATGAAATGATTCATAAAATTGTATCAAGAGACTATGATATTAGCCATTTCCTTTACAATAATGAGATCTGGTCTGAAGAAGGTTTATTATATATTTACTATATGCCAGTAATCAAAGAATAGAAAGGAGGAGGAGGAGGAGAAAAGAAGAAGAAGAAGAAGAAGAAGAAGAAGAAGAAGAAGAAGAAGAAGAAGAAGAAGAAGAAGAAGAAGAAGAAGAAAGAAGTCACTTTAAAAATATACCTAGATCATTGTTTAATACAAGCTTATATAATATGTAATATAAAATAGATAAGTTATATAGTTGCATATTCATAAAATAATGCTTATCAAAGAAGCTTTAGGTTTCAAGTGACCATGGTCCCAGGCTTGCTGAATATCCTGTAGAAACCTTAAAGCAATTCTTTCTAATTTTATTCATACCATTATTGAAGGAAATGATGGTATTTATCGCTATGCCTTTTCCTGGAAGTATAAATATAAATAATATATACAAAATATTATAGCATTAAATTTTATAATTATATATTTCTAATGAACTTTACAAGAAAATTGATTATTTTCATAGAATCGATAATTTACAGATATTAGAATGCCTTTCATAGGGAAGATTCATGTGAGATTACCATTAAGGATGAGTCAGAACTGCCTCAGGTTTACAGGGACAGGATAGTAAGTCCTGACAAAACTACATGGATATTGAATATAGCATAAGAGAGAACTCCCTGTAAGACATTCACCTCCAAATTATAAACAAGAACACACCAGTTTAATTGTTGACCATAGTGAAATCCATATTTTTCAACAGAAGATGGATTATACAATCTGGACCATTGATCATAGCATGATGCATTGTCAGTTTGACTTTTAAGGTTTGCCAGGTATTAGAAGAGCTTATTTATAGAAAGCAGATGGCTTTTAGTCATTTAATTCACTGAAATTTACTTAGCATGAGGAAGGCAGGAATCAAGCCGTCTCCACGATAAAAGCTCTTTAAATACATTAGCTCCTGAGTGGACTGCAGAGGGACAACTAGAACACTGCTCTTAAAGTGAATTAGCCTTCTTTTATGCTTTAGGAAAGATAAGACTGAAGTCCTCAGCAGTGAATGATAACATGAGTAGAGGCAATTTCAGAATTTGTTTTATCAAATGCTGAATCCTTTTTCATCCCACTGACCACAGAACTGTGCTCATAGTAAGATGCCATCAATGCTTTTCTAATGTACATCAAATAGAAACCGCAGAAAAATGGCCAATTCCAAACCATACTATACTTCCTTTCCTTTCCTCAAAACTATACTGCATCTATTTATAGTTATTTTTTCTACTTTAATTAAAACGATAAAGAATTGCCACTTCTGTTTCAGGTTGTATGAAGCACCTTTAGCTGTTTGAGAAATAATAGAGTCTATGTTCTATCAAAATGTAAACCAAATTATTCATTTATATGACTATTTCTTCTTCATGTTCATAATGATACACCCACTCATGTTAGGACACCTTTGTCTTGGTTTCTTCTTCTCTTTTCTATCTCCCTGCTCTTTTTCTTTCTGCCTCCAACTACTCTGTACAAAGTCACACTTTGAAACAAGTAGTTTTGTGTTTTGTTTGCAATTCTTTATTATGTGGCTCAAAACCTTTATGATGATCTCCCCCCAACACACACCTTTTTGTAGCTGTCAAGCATATAAATACTTCAGCCTAATTAAAAATAAGGTAAAGTAACTGGAAGCGATACCTATGAATGCAGTTATTTTTATGGGAGTTCTTTTAATTCAACATGAATTATTAAATTCTCCTTATTTCCCACCTTTGGTAGATGCAAGATGAGAATGCTCATGAGGCACATATTCTCTAGATCCAGAAGAAAATAGAATGCCATTATATTAGGATAGATGTTCTTGAATGGTTATTAAAATAAGTAGGCTTAAATTACAGTACTTTAATTCTTTCAGAAACAATTTCTGAGAACCTCTCAGTGCTAAGGAAAGGACACAGTTGTTATTCAGTGTGGAAGCGAGATGTCCTTGACTTACCTACTGAGAAGTTTCAATAAACTATGATGCTTAACAAGATCAAGTCAGTGGCTCAGTTACTCAAGCCATTGCTCAACCTGAATCCACCTTGATTTCTCTTTTTCACTAATTCTCTTGGATTCCAGAAATTCCTTTTACCTGTTTTGATTCCTATGACACAACTTCCACACAAATCTCAATCCTATCATCTCTTTCTGGAGAAGCTGACTTGCCATATAGCAACTTAAATTCATGAAGACTTTTTTTCATACAGATAGAACTTTTACAAATACAGTTCTATATTATGTTGTTAAATGTGTTTATGGTATCCTAAAATAATAGATGAGAATGGCTACTATTTTACCTTACTTTGTTCAAAGTGGAAGAATCCAGAAAGTCTAGAGGGAAGGACCTACCTATGTTTCTTAGTATTTTTAACCTTCAGAGTTTATGATAATGGATTTCGCGCTGTCCTGTTTCAAAAGCCCTTTCAAGATAATAGTTAATGTTCAGCAAGATGACTGTGTAAAGTCACTTGCCACCAAGCCTTGTTAACTTAAGTTCAACTTCTAGGTCAAAGAAGATAGAAAGAAACACCCTTAGTTTACAAGTTGTTCTCTTGTGCATGTGTGCTAAAGTGCATGTGGATGTGCTACAAAGAGAGACATACAGAAAGAAACAGGTACACACAGACACAGACCCACACACACACAGACCCACACACACAAACTATTCCAAAAGTGATATGAAATATAATACCAGGAACTTGAGGAATTGCCCTATGTGACTGATGGTCACACACCTCTCTGTGGGGGCCTGGGGGAGGCTGTAGCTGCAACAGGAGCCAGGGGTCTAGGGGGCATGACCAACCACCTGCTGTCCCTTACATGCATAAGTCACCTACCAGGTAACCAGGGTTCAAAGCCTGTGCTTGACCAGGGACCAGGCTGCCTGTGTATAGCTCATTCACACACACACACACACACACACACACACATATGTATATGTGTGAAATTGAATTCCCCCATTGTGAATGTACTAAGTATAACTGAATTTCATTGTGCACAGGACTTTTTGCTTGAGATTTGGTGCACAGGTGACACAGAAATCTCTCATATTTAAAATTCTGACGTTTTATCCTTCTTCCATACTTTCCCAAGAGAGAGTATGATATGTGCATGGAGCTTCCATGGAAGGCAACTGCTCTTGTTTAGGAGTAAAATAGATATTAATATTAAGCCTAACTAAAAATCATTTCCTAAAAAATCATCATGTATATTATATTATATTATATTATATTATATTATATTATATTACATTATATTCCACAAACACAAACATCATTTAATAAATGAATATTCAGGCAGACTAGACTTACTTGAGACTGTAGCCCTTACACCACGTATCCTGATGTTATATTTTCTTATTCATTTGTCTGAAAATTCAGTTATCATTCAGGAAAGCAAGTCTCTA
This sequence comes from Mus minutoides, assembly GCA_902729485.2. Lineage (NCBI taxonomy): Eukaryota > Metazoa > Chordata > Mammalia > Rodentia > Muridae > Mus > Mus minutoides. Next base: position 130,956 of record CACVCL010015147.1, on the reverse strand, counting down.
TATGTGATTGGTTAGTTCAGAACAATTCAGCGACATTCATTTTTACAAATATTATAACTACTAACATGGTACCATGTAGTGTGCACCTGTCTACTCATTCTGCATTGTAATTTTATCTGAAAGTCCCTCTGTGACAGTACCAGCCAGTGTCTTTATCCAGTTATATTTATATTATCTCTTACCTCTTTCCTTTCCCCATCTCAAGACATTGGTTCATGCTGTTCCATCTGACAAGTATATTCATTGTGCTTTTTTATCTTAATTTTTGGTGCATTGCTTAAGTATCAGAATAATATTACTTCTCAAAATTTTTTTTCTGGCTTATAAACCAATACAAAAGTTTAAATTAAATAACATAGAACAAGAAATCATCAAGATGCTTAATTCAAACAGTCTGCATCTTTAATTGTTTCATTGGCCCTCCAGTTTTAAGAGGGAGCATTGCTGCCAATTTGCCTCATCATTTCATCATCAGAACATTATGTCTGGTGCTTTGATAGATGTGCTTTCTCCTTAATGATGGGTTGACCCACTGAACTTACATGCTGTTACAGAAAGCCCTAAAGGAAGAAGGATTCATCAAACTCTAAATTGTTGGATCTTTCCATTCCACATTAGATGGAAATTTTCACGAAAGTCCCTGGAGTTTGGGATTAGTCACAAGAGAATCATCATTTAAACTGGAATAATGATGGCTTGGAAGGCTGGTGATTACACCTGCTCGTGTGTCACCGAGGATTCAAGAGACTGAACACAGGTTTGGCATTTGAAGATTTGTTGAAGCAAAGTGAACACCCACTTGTCAGTCTTGATAAAGGTCAGATTAAACGAAATAAGAGCAAGTACCATTTAACTCAGTGGGTAGTGTATCTATAGCTGTATTTTTCTAAAGTTGGAGAGTATAAATAGTTGAAAAAGGATTCAGACAAATTAACTGGTCCAGAACACAGTAACACATCATTATCTATCACCAGGCATCAACACATCCCCATGACCCCCTTTCTCTTTTCTTTTTGCATCTCTAAGTATAGGGAACTGAATTTTCACTTCTCCTAACCTCTTATATCTATATCTTATATCTATAACTCTTATATCTTTCATATTTTTTACCTAATCTCTTTGAAGCCAAAAGAGAGAATTATATGAAGAATCTCATAAATTACATTAAAAGACCAACACAATCCTTCAAAGTTTTTAAAGAAATAATTATATTGGCAAGAAATGAAGTACATGCCATTGCCCCAAACATTGCTTCTTAAATGTGCTCTGTCTTTATGGATTTCTTTTTTTTTTTTTTTTTTTTTTTTTTTTTTTTTTTTTTTTTTTTTTTTTTTTTTTTTTTTTTTTTTTTTTTTTTTTTTTTTTTTTTTTTTTTTTTTTTTTTCGAGACAGGGTTTCTCTTTGTAGCCCTGGCTGTCCTAGAACTCACTCTGTAGACCAGGCTGGCCTCAAACTCAGAAATCCGCCTGCCTCTGCCTCCCAAGTACTGGGATTAAAGGTGTGTGCCACCATGCCTGGCCTTGGATTTCTTTTAAGCATAAGTTTTGGCACATCACTAACCTCATGGTCATTGTATGAGAACATTTTCAAGGATATCCAATATCTGCACCCCCTAAAATAAATTTAATTATTCCAATTTTAGGAAAAGCTCTTCTCTGCATAATATAGTGATATACAGGGATGACCAAACCACAGCCCACAGGCCAGTGTTGTAGACACCTAGTTTTTATAAGGACTTTTATTGTTTTACAGCTAAAATCAATTGCTTCAATATCCTTTGCTACTTTAATAACGATATCAAAGAGGTACAGTAAGATGGGTATTACAAAAATGAATTTTTCCATCATATAAATTCTTACTGACTACTATTTATTGTGTGCTTTGATTCTGCACCGATTGGCTTCAGATGGAAGTGGAGAAAAGAAAGTAATCTGATTGCTGAGCTCAGACCTACATAAGCATCAGGGGCATGTAGGGGACAAGTTTAAGATAGACAGAAGGAGGCTGTAGAAAAAAGGTAAGAGAGCACAATGTAAGGAGGAATTCTGAGATGGGGGATTTAGGCACTTTGAGTTATCTTCAAAATTAGCAATATATGAAAGCATATCAGTCCAGGGATGTAAATACCAGCTGTATTAATTGCATTTAGTTAACTATGGGCACCAGTGGAAGGAAGCAGATTACTAATCTTCAGAGGCTAATCAAGAGCAGATCACATTTGAGGTTCATCTCATTGCAGGCATAATCACAGACAAAGGCCTTTACTTTTCATCAATTACTGAGTACCCAGTAATTAGTAAAGAGAAATTACTAGACTGATGTCCAAAAATTAGACTTAAAGCTCTGCAGTTGAAACCTAAGGGTTCTTGGGAAAGTTGTATTGGATAGTGTTTGGTTGGGGCAAACATATGAAGGAGTGTTTTACTGAAGTGGACACAGGTGAAAAGTTAAGGCAGACTACACTGAAGTAGATAAAAGATAAAGCTTGTTCTGCTAAAGCAAGCTTGTGAAAGGACAGGTGATGAAGGATTCTTTGCTAAAAACTCACCTGTACTGATCTGCCTCACTCAGTTGAGCTCCATTTGTTGGGACTCCATAGAGAGAAACAAACCAAAAAACTTCTGGTGGTATGCTGAAGTTTCTTGGTGCTTCCATGGACTGGGCTGAATTGCAGAGAGATGTTAGCAGAGACAGTCACAAGCACTGAGGTAAGACCTGTGGTGGATACTGGAGGAACCATGATGTTTGAAAGGAGTAAGAAAAGGAATCCATGGACAGTGATCGAGGATAAGCTTTGATTGTTTATAGAGCTAGCTGTGCAATGCTTATGGGTCTCGTGTCTTAACTGATCTTCCCTTCTCTGAGAGAGGCACAGCCACGAATTTCTCCTGGTGTTTCTCCAAGTCCCTCCTGCTGACCCATACTGAGGCTGAGGCTGGGCTGTCTCTGCTAGGTAGTGCCACTGCTGCTGATCTTGTTTGCTGTCCCAACTCTACTAAACTGGACTGCTGATGTATCCATGAAGTATTTGTGAGTAGATACAGCTGCCATGGCTAACCAGTGAACTAAACTGCAGGTTTCTTGACAACATACAGTTGCTTCAAAAAAAAAAAAAAAACTTTCTAAACAGGTCCACTTGCCCTGTATCCTTTTTTTTTTTTCCACTACCTCTGAAGATTGGTGGGCTATAAGGGAGGTCAAAACATTTATAACTATCAATACAAATAGGTGTTGAAAAAATTAAAGTTATAAAACTCTGTTCATAAGTATGCTTGCAGTTTACTTTTGCTTTTAATGAAAATAGCTTTTGAAATATTTTTTTAGAAAACTAAGACAAATGAAAACTGCCATCTCCTGGTCAGTAACTGGGCCAATTACTGAAAACTTGGTCAACTTGCTTCCCCATTTTTATGATAGGGATAACAGTGGCCATTAATTGTTAAAGAAAAAAAATATCCAGTAATCATTATATTAGAACTATACAAAACATGTTGACATAGAGTACATAATTAAAATCAGATACTAAATCTGTTGTTCTTCTTAGGATAAATTCGTATCCACTAAAATGAATGTAGTATGCACAACTGCTTGTTTCCTCTATTTAGTAGGGCTATTTATCTCAAACATGAATCTGGTGTCCATTAAAGTGAAGAGATCATTTTTCTCAGCCTCTAGAGCTCTGCCATTTTTCTTATGCTCCTTTTCTTATACATAAAACAATCATCTTTGATTCTCATTAATTTCTTCTCTAGTGATGCTATAACATTAACTCTTATCATCATTTCTTTCCGGCAAGGTCAATTTCATCCCTTTTTCAGATATGTCTGATTTTCCCTAATCTAGAGTTAAATCTTAAACCTTAACTGTGGGTCAAGACATTGTGACCATACTTCATAAAAAATAAAGCACTGGCTCCACGTCAGTGGTTACTAATTGCTTTGGATCATTAGAGAAGTTAGTTACCTACCTTCCTGTCACATAACAACCACTACCTGAGGGAAGTGTGTGATCTCAATATGAACTTTTATGTTCTGATTTATATCTTTTCAGTACTGTCCATTGTTAGAAGCCTAACCTTTAGTACAGGAAACATTACAGTAAATAATAATTGAAATCTAGTGATATTTGTCTTTCTGAACAAATATTTTATAAATATTAAAGCAATTGCCATAGGCAACATTAAGCTAAATCATGAGCTTGAAGCAGAAGACCATGTTTTATTTATCTTAACAGTTCAAGAACATGACTTGTATCTTGTAATTAGTAGTTGTCCAATAAGTTTTAAAATGTAAATATCATAAAATGGAAATGTCATTTTGTAAGTCTTCTGAGTGATTAACATAGAATATGTACCATATCTTGTATACACATAAAATTAACTTAGTAAAGAGTACACACTGAGAATTTTTTCCCATTCAGAACTCAAACACTACCTTGTATCCTACATATAAAAGAAATCCAAAAGAGGATATTTTCTCTCTTATGACTTCATGACATCATTGTCGAAGACCAGATGTTAAAACAAACTAGCTGTAACTGAACCTCCTAATATAGTCAGTTATTTTACAAACTTTTGCTACATTGATGATTATGAGAGCCATTTGCCATATGTGTTTACTTAGATGTAAATTTATTAAAATAAATACCAATTTAAAAGTTAGTCTTTTACTCACTCTAGCCACATTTCAAAGATGTAATCACTACAAGGAAAAGGACTGACAGGGTGGAGCTTGCAGGAAAGAGAAATTTACCTACCAGGGGTCATACTCTTAAAGAAAATTAGTTCTTCCTCTCACAGAAACTTGCAATTGGGTCAGCTAAGGTTGGGGTTTCAGGTCCACTTTCCCTCATTCTTGCTGGGATTTTGTCTGGATTGAGTCAGCTTTAGTCTTCTTCATTCTGTTGCAAGCGCCATGAGTTCATCTGTGGAACTACTATGTTCCATCTGGAGAAAACTGTTTCATTGTAGCTGTCTACCATCTCCTCTCCATTTTACAGTTTTCTGCCACTCTTTTGTGATATTCTGGGAGCAATTACAATGAAGTGTGCCATTTTATATTGACATATTAATTGTATGCACTTATGGGGTAAATGAGATAATTTGGCATATGAATACAAAATATAATGGTGAAATATACCTGATTAACATATTTATTACCTTATCTACTTAATGGGGATGAGATATATGGAGGTTCTACCAGTAATATTGAAGTGCACATTGTAAGTAGATCATGCCACAAAATATGAGTTGTCTGTAGCTTTAAGATCCTCTCTGAACATAGACAACTTGACTGACTCATCCAAGGGTGGCATCTACTTTGTTCACTTTTGTAATTGCTTTGTGGTCCAATGCCATATTAGAAGCAAGTTGTTCTGTATGGAAGAGCAAAAGCTCTCAGCTTCTCCGTGAGTATGATGTTGCTATGGGGATTTCATGCTTGGCTGTAGAGAGTCATTTCTTTAATACCTTATTGAAATTTTTATCCTGCAAATGCTTGTAATTTTGTCACTTTGATTCCTATTTGACTCTTCTAATTTTTGTTCTTTATTTTATTATTGTTGTGCATTAAATATTTGGACTGATAAACATTCCTCTTATCCTAGAACCAACCCATTTTATTATGGTGAATTAGTCTTTTAACATTCTAGTATAGCTGCTTGTATTTCATTGAGGAGCTTTGTGTCTGTTTCATCAGGTATATTAGCCTACATTTTTTTTTCATGTATTATACTAATGTGGTCTTGATATTAAATACTAGTTTGGAAATGTTGCTCCTTCGTCAGTAATTACAAGAATTTGAGAAAGATTAGTATTAATTCTTAAAATGTTGGCAGAAATCTTCAGTAAAAGTATTTATTTAGGGCTTTCATATATGCCTTTTGTTCTTTTTCTTCTTAGATTTTCCTATTTCTTCATGATTTAATTTTACTAAGTATTATCTGTGTAGAAATATTTTTCTTTCCATTTCAAGTCCATATTATATGACTTGTTCATAAAATGGGAGAAAAATAAAGATGCTAAGTCAATCCTCCCACCCCCCAAAAAAAGAAAAACAGGCTTCTAAGAGACAGAACCCAAACATGACAAAATAAAACATAAAAAGATGTAGCAAAAACTATCATATCAAATTTGGACATGGCAGCCTAGAAGGAGGATAAAAATGCCAAGAACAGGCAAAAGAGTCAGAATATCAGAACATCCACTTGTTTTCACATTCAAGAGTAGCATTAAAAACACTAACCTATATAACCATATATATCATATATCGAGAGACAGACAGAGAAATAGAGACAAAGTCAGAGAGACAGAAAAAGACAGAGAGAGATACAGGGAGAGATACAGGGAGAGATACAGAGAGATAAAGACAGAGATAGAGATGCAGATAGAGATGCAGAAGATGTAGTGTAGACTGATTTTTGCTGCTTCAGTCTATGAGATCATATGCATCTCATTTAGTTAACTCAAAGGGCCTTGCTTGCCTGGTATCCTTCATCCCCTCTCTCTGCCTCCTTTTCTGCAGCATTCCCTAAGCTCTGAGAGGAAGAATTTAATGGAGACCTCCAACTTAGTCTCTACACAGTGTCTACCTGTCAGTTTTTTCATCTGGTCCCATCCGCTGCCAGAGGAACAGTGTTTCTCTGCAGAGAGTATAGAGGATGACTGGATAATGCACTGATCTATGAGTATTAGGAAACATTTTATCACTGTTTTTAGACACATAATGTTTGGTTTTATACTAATTCTTCAGGTTGTCCTGTTTTTTGTTCTTGGTTACTCAAGAAGTGTAAGGTATGGGTTTCTTCTCATGGAGTGGGCCTTAAGTCAAATTAGACTTTGGTTGGTTACTCCCATAAATTTTGTGCCACCACTGCCCCAACATATTCTGCAGGCAGGACTGATTGTAGGTCAAAGGTTTTGTGGCATGTCTGGAACCCATTTTTCTCTTTTAGTATCATGAAGCGTACATTCCTATGCTAAAGAGACTAGGATGTAGAAGGGAAGGCTTCATATAGGAACTAGCTGGGTTTCTCCAAGTTCAGTGAGTCCTGTGGATGTTGTCCTTGACAATGAGGTTCTACTGTTGCTTTGCAGATAGCAACCCACTGTCTTATCAATAGCTTTGTTTGTTTGGGGATTTTCATGGGACCTCCTTTACCAACAACTGAGTGTAACTCAGTCCTGCCAGTGTATCTCCTTATCCATAAAGGAAGTCAAAGATACTCTGAGATTCCATCTTCCCCCTATTGAAATTGCTAGCTTATATCATTAATACAAGTTACACATCAAGTTGATGAGGATGTGGAGCGAGGAAAACACTCCTCCATTGCTGATGGGAGTAGAAACTTGTACAGCCACTGTATGAAGGAACTCTAGCCAGTCCAACAATGGCAAACATGGCTCTTGTAGGCCTTGCCCTTCTCCTCCACTACCTCTGCCTTATTAAGAAAAAATACATTAGATTACACTTTTAGTGGTACTCTCCAAGGTCTCTTTGCTTATTTAGCCACTTCTACCTCCTGAGGCAAGCTACCAATGTCCAGCTATCAAAGTATTAAAGCCCAGCAATAAAAATCCCACTTTGGCTCACCTAATAAACATGCCCAATTAAAATTAACTACCTCATCTTAACATGGGATTTTCATCTTAACTGCCATTTTCCTGTGGGCCCTGTATGTCTTCTCTCTATCCAAAGGCAGTCCTTTACTCCCATGTCAGTACGGATACTCCTTCCCTATTTCCCATGTTCCATTTCCCCTTATTCCTCATTCTTTATGTCTGTACTAACTAAAGTGTTGCTTGTATGGGAAATATTTGTTGCTCCTTCATCTCTAAAGAACACTTTTCCCAAGATGAAGTATAATTTCTCCCCATCATTGATATAGAGGATAAAACTTAAGACCTTATAGTTGACTACTAAGATTTTGCTATGTCCCTTAGTTACAAATTCTTTAATGATTTAATTTTTTGTTTTGTTTTAATTAAATACTTTAAACACTTCATTCTGCTCTCTCCTGGAAACTAGGGTTTCTGTTGAGAAATCCAATAAAAATGAGTGACCCCAAAAACTCCATCAGAGAACTCCTAAACCTGATAAACAACTTTAGTGCAGTAGCTGGATATAGAATCAACTCAAACAAATCAATGGCCTTTCTCTATACAAAGGATGAACTGGCTGAGAAAGAGATCAGGGAAACATCACCCTTCACAATAGTCACTAACAGTATAAAATATCTTGGTGTGACTCTTACGAAGGAAGTGAAAGATTTGTATNGTGGAAGAATAACATGAACTAACTAGTTCCCCCTGCGCTCATGTCTCTAGCTGCATATATGGAAGAAGATGGCCTAGTTGGCCATCATTGGGAGGAGAGGCCCCTTGGTCATACAGACTCTATATGCCCCAGAACAGGGGAATGCCAGGGCCATTACGTGGGAGGGGGTGGGTAGGGGAGCAGGGCGGGGACGCGGGAGTGTAAGGGAAAATTTCTGGATAACATGTGAAATGTAAATGAAGAAAATAACTAATAAAGAGGAAAAAAATATCAACAATCCATTGAATGTGATATGCTTATTATCTCTCATGCTTTACATTTGACTCTGGTCTTGAAATTTGATTACATATCACTAAACTTTATACATATAGAGGTGTCACTATTCTCAAGCTTGTAAATTTTTAAGCAATTTTTCTTCACAATGCTTGTGGAAATTTTGTTGTATTTCTTTCTTCTAAAATTATTATACTTTTTCCCTTTCTTCATGGGGGGTTGTTTTATTTTTAATTATTTTTATTAATTAAATTATATTTTAACACTCCATATTTTATTCCACCACCCTGATCAACTCCAACTGTTCCATGTATTATACCTCTTTCCCACAACCAACTCCACATGGATGCCCCCTCCCCCCGACACACCTAACCTCCAAACTCCCTGGGACCTCCAGTCTCCTGAGGGCTAGGTGCATAATCTCTGAATGAACACAGATCTGGCAGTCCACTACTGTATGTGTGCTGGAGGTCTCATATCAGCTGGTGTATGCTGTCGGTTTGGTGGTCCAATGCTTGAGAGATCCCAGGGTTCCAGATTAATTGAGAAAGCTTGTCCTCCTACAAGATGACTCCTCTCCTCAGCTTCTTTCAGCTTTCCATAATTCAACAAGAGGGGTCAGCTACTTCTGTCCATTGGTTGGGCACAAACATCTGCATCTGATTCATTCAGCTGCCTGTTGGGTCTTCTGGAGGGCAGTCATGCTAGGGTCCCTTCTGTGAGCACTCCACCCCCTCAGCAATAGTGCCAGGCCCTGGGACCTCCCCTTGGGCTGGATCCCACACTGGGCCCATTGCTGGATCTCTCTTACTCAGGCTAGTGGAACATGTGTCCTTTTGTCATGGAATATTTCCATTGATTCCTGTCACTATTTACCCCTTCCAAAATTTTGTCCCTCTGATTAGTTAGGTTAAATTATTTTGTCTTTAACCTCAAAGTTTCCTTTTACTGATTTATCAGGTGTACTGCAAATGCTTTTTATCAATTTTTCATTTTAAGTTTACAAAGTGTGTCTCTATGCTGTACTATTTCTATTTTTTTCAGACATCATATATTTCTTTTAGGTTATTTCTTCATATATTTCATATAGGTTATTTTATAAATTTCATTAGATTTTCATATATATAGTTGAATACTCTTTATTGATATAATGTTCTATTTTTTCTTTCTATATTTAAACACTTCATTCTGCTCTCTTTTGGAATATAGGGTAGAGAATTTGGGTCTCAAATTCATTTCCTTTTGCCTTTGATTTTTAATTTTTATTTTGTTTAGTTTTTATGGATGTGAATTGGGATTTTCTGTGTTGAGCCTTTCAGCTGTGATAGCACAGGATAGGTTGGCGTTGAACTTACTGTGTTACAAAGGATAATCTCGCACTACTGACAATCCTGCCTACACTTCCCAAGTGCTTTTATTATGGGTATGTGTTAGTTTACTTGGCCCTTGACTTTCCTTCAGGGAATGATATTCAACTCTATGTCAGTGTGATGTCGTGTGTGTGTGTGTGTGTGTGTGTGTGTGTATGTTTGTGTGTGTGTGTGTTTGTGTGTGTGTGTGTGTTTCCAACATGGCATAGACTGAAGAACTTCAATTGTGAAAATACCTTTTTTTTATTAGATATCTTCTTTATTTACATTTCAAATATTATTCCCTTTCCTGGTTTTCCCCCTGGAATACCCCTATCCCATATCCCCTCCTCCTGTTTTCCTATGAGGGTGTTCCCCACACACACACACTCCCACTCCCCAGCATCAAGTCTTCACAGGACCAAAGGCCTCTCCTCCATTGTTGCCCTATAGGTTTTGTTGTCTGTTACATATGTGGCTGGAGCCATGGGTTCCTCCATGTGTACTCTTTGGTTGGTGTTTTAGTCTCTGGAAGCTCTTGGGGATCTGGTTGCTTGATCTTGTTCCTCCTATGAGGTTGCGAACCCCTTCAGCTCCTTCAGTACTTTCTCTAACTCCTCCTTTGGGGAGCCGGTGCTCGGTTCAATGGTTGGCTGTGAGCATCCACCTCTGCATTTGTCAGGATCTGGCAGAGCCTCTCCAGAGACAGCTGTATCACATTCCTGTCAGCATACACTTCTTGGCATTCACAATAGTGTCTGCATTTGGTGGCTGTGTATGGGATGGATTCCCAGGTGGCACAGTCTCTGCATGGCCTTTCATATGAAAATACTTCTGTAACATTGGCTTGTGCATCAGCCTATGAAGCATTTTCTTGATTAATGATTGATGGGATGGTCCCAGATAGAGGTGGATGGTGCCACTCCCAGTCTAGTGGTCCCCAGTTCTACAAGAAAGCAGACTGAGCAAGCCATGCGGAGGTAGCCAAGGAACAGTATCTTCCATGGCCTCTATTTCAGTTCCGATTTCTAGGTTCTTGACTTGAGTTCCTACCTTGACTTCCCTCTATGCTGTACTATAATCTAGATGAAATAAACGCTTTCCTCTCAAAATTCATTTGGTAAAGGTGTTTATCCCAGCATCAGTAACTGTAACTGAGATAATCAGTCATAATTTCTACTTGTCTCTGAATCCATATTGCAGATATACTAGTTTTTTGTGTTAGATTTCATTGACTATTTGTCATGCATATGTGGAAACAAGCATCTCTTCCTCCTTTTGAAGATTTTCTGTTATGTGCAACACCTGTCACTGTTTCTTCTATCCTGCAATTCCAGATGGGCAACTGAGAGTAACCTTGGATAAGCACATAAAACTCTTTGGGTCTCTTGTTTGACAGCGTGATGCCTGACCTGAAGTTTGTAAATATATGACCATTCTCTTTGCTCGACAATTTTATATGATAACTGTCTGGATCCCAATGTAAGAAAGAATGCTGGAAGCTGCTCTCCATGAAGACTGTTAAGTCAGGGTTGATGGATAATCCCCCTACTGATTAAGACTGAATTTTCAAACATGTAGTTGGTTAAATCCATGGACTTCTAAGGTTGTCTGAGGCTAGGGACTTAATATTCAGTCAACCAATTCTGAAGGTCATGTCTCATCATCAAACAGACAAACCAAACTTGATGTGAAAAAACTATCAGATTTATATACAACCAGATATTCCCATATATTGAGCTTGATTCCTGGACTGAAGAAAATTTAGCAAGGATATGCCTCTTTGTAACTGGAATTAGGCAGTCCAGATGTTTTTATTGACAGACATTGGCAGGCTAGGCTTTTCTTGATAATCAAGGACTCAAAAAGAGAGCCAAATCAGAGTGGGAAAAACAGCAAAAACTTGTACCCTGGCAGATATGTCAACTGTAGGTTGTTCAGACAAATGCTATTAGTGATTTTCTCTGATGGGAACTTCCATTGGTTGGAATGGAGGGCCTTAACTGTAAATCAAAACAATGGTTGTGAATCATGTCCCTACTTTGTTACTCAGTGAAACCCTTTTCTCTGAGCTTCCCAGCGACAAAATGTTCTTTTTAAGAAGAAACTAGATTCTCTACAAAAATTGCCATAATGAGGTCAAGTTGAAGTATTACCCAGAATTCTTTTCTTCCTATAGAAATCATATGCCCTGAGTGATGTTCTGAGTGTGTCACCGTGCTGTCTTATATTTTAAAATCAAGCTTTTTGTGTCTGTGACCCTATAGGGAATATAAGCCATATCCTTTATTTCTGGATTATTTATAAGAATATTCTTATCTATGGAGAGTTTCTAGTTTAATTCCTGTGAAAAATAATGGATCTGACAAGGATAATTCTACCAATTCTCCTATATCCTTCTTCCCTGAAGGTTCTTAAAATGACATGGTGTTTTGGAGGCATTCCAAGCATTGTGTGTCTGAAAATTTGTTTAAATTTGTTACCTCTCCCTCTTAATCAGGATAAACAAAGCACATAAACAATCATATGATTTTTTTCCCTTTAGGAAAATTAGTTTCTTTTTCATTAAAAAAATAGGCCATATATTCTAAAGGTAGTAAAGATGGGCTATAGGAAAGTTTTGAGGAAGTATGGGGAAGAGGAAATGTATGTAACCATAATACAATATGAAAAAAGAAAAATACAATAAATATTTTCCAAATATTTGTAGATTATGTACAAGGTGGAGACCAGAATTTTGCAAGTTACTAGTCTAGAGGAAATAGTATCAAAAGAGATTTGTCTCCCCTCAAAATAAGGTAGATGATAAGAAACAAGTTCTAAGACTTGTCCTCTGACTTCTACACATGCAAACACACAGACACACAGACACACACACACACACACACACACAAAGAGAGAGAGAGAGAGAGAGAGAGAGAGAGAGAGAGAGAGAGAGAGATGCATATTATTCTCTTTAAGAACAGAGATAGTATATCTTGAATGAATCCTGAACCACTCTAATTACAGAAATCCTTAGAATAAGAGGATGATGCAAAGCTGAAATTTTAGTGTTATTTGATTATAGAAGGGAAAGAGTTTGGGGAAAAAAATCATTATTGTTGACATTGAAGATGGAGAAAACGGGTATATGCCAAAGAATGTGAGATCATTCAAAGCATAGAAAGGTAATGGTTTCTCCTCTAGAGCCTTCATAATATAAAAGATGAAGTCCTATTTACTACCCTTATTTTATACTGGTGAATGGAACTTGTGCTCTTTTATGATTTAGAGACTGCAAAGTACAAAATTTAAATGATTAAATTTGTGTTAATTTTCCACATTAGTGAAATACTGGTTTTCAACTGTCTCTTGCAGTTGAATATTATCTTATATTTCATATTTCATCATGCAAATTCTATCTAATTGTAAAAATGAAGTATCTTATAGCACTCCATATATTTCCTTGATTGAAAGAATTAGCTTGACCTCAGTTCTTTAAGCGAGTGCATGATTACTGAAGGTTTGCTTTATTCTTTTTAAGACATGTCAAGCATCCTTCATACTGCTTCTACCCAGGATTCCTAAGAAGATGCCGAGCTTATGCCATGTCTATGCATTTAGTGAATGAATAAAGTTATTGGGTCATTATAGCCTCATGGAATCATGACATAAGGAAGTTAAAATATTTGAGAAGGGAAATATTAATACTGTGGTATACACAGTTACTTCTTCTGTCAACTATTTCCCTTACATCTCCCAACCTGTTTACTTCCATCCTCCTATCTTTTGCACGAGGAACACAGAAGTAAAGTTGCACCTTTGCTGAAAAGATCATTCTAGCATTCTGTTACCTACTTTATTGACTTTTAGCCCCTCTCCTCTGGATGTGTGTGTGTGTGTGTGTGTGTGTGTGTGTGTTTGTGTGTGTGTGTGTGTGTGTGTGTGTGTGTGTGTGTGTGTGTAGTTAGTGCTGGATGATGTATGCACATGTGTCTAAGAGTGTGTTTGATTATTCATGTACAATTAGAGGTGAAAGGCCAACTTTGCATTTCTTTTTCCTTCAGTCTCCACCTTAACTTTTGAAACATTATCTCCCTGAACCTAAGGCTCACTGTTTCTATTAAATTGTCTACTCAGCAAGCACCTCTTGCTTCTCTTTACACCTTAGTTCTCTGTTTACAGACAACCTCTATCTTGGCCAGCTTCTGGTGTGAGATCTCTGTGTAGTGTTTTGAATATGCTTGGCACAGGGAGTGGCACTGGTAGAATGTGTGGCTTGGTTGGAGGAAGTGTGCCACTTCAAGGGTAGTCTTTGAAACCTACTTGTAGCTTCCTGGAAAACAGGAGTTCTCTATTTGCCTTTGGACCAAGATGTAGAACTCTAAGCTCTTCAGTGCCAATCCTTACTCCATGTGTCCATGCTTTCTCCCCAAGACAATAATGGACTGAACCTCATAACCAGTTAGCCTGTCCCAAATAAATGTTGTCCATTATAAGAGGTGCCTTCATCATGTTGTCTCTTCTCAGCCATGAAAATCCTACGACACTGGGGATCCAAATTCAGGTATTCACACTTGGGGGTAAGAAGCAGAAGCTGCTTATGTTCCTACAAATGTTACTAAAATATATGTAATCTATATGCTATTGCTTGAAGCTTTTATTCATCAATATGAAAAATAGAAATTGGAACACAGGTTTCATGTTGTTGCTTACTAGAAAAAAATGCTCAGAATTGAACCTTGAAGGAAGACCAAAAAAATATGTCAAAACAATGGGCCCAACATCCTAGGTAGATGCATGAACACATTTAAAGTTAGCAAGGTGGCTGGGAGATGGACCACTGAGTATGAGCCAAAATGAAGGAAAGAAGACAGGGTGGAAGATAAAAATAGCAGTAGCTGTTTACTACCTAAATTTGGGTTCAACCTGGCCCTGACAAAAAAGGAATAAGCATATGTCTGTAGACGACACATAGATGCCATTTTGGCATAAATTCATTGTTATTTAATGTAGAATATCAAAGAGCTGGTGGTTCAGGCTTTCACACAGGCTCCCACTGAATTATTCTAATAGCAAAAGGGGAGTCAGTGAAAGAGAACCCCAGAGGCACTAACCGACTAGAAGAGAAAAGTTCTTTTAAGTCTCTGGGTTTGTTTGAAAAATACATGCAAATTTTATATTCTACTCATAAGCCAGATATGTTAGTTTAAATATAAGAAAACCCCACCAGATATCTCTCAAATCTGTTAGTAAAATGTATATCTAGGAAATCTCACCTGGTTAGCCAGTTACTATTCAAATGATGCTTCTTCTCACAGGCTGATGACTCCTTTCTAGTGATAGATAAATGTCGCCCTACAAGGCAGGGAATCATCTGAGGTTTGTGGTATCTGAACCTGACATTGAAAGTGGACAGGAGGCTTTTCTAGTAGGCTTATTCCAGTGAGACATTTCCGAATAAAGAATAACCTCATCTAAATTTATATTCCTGGAATTCCTCTGGCTTTTTAAAAAAGCGATTACTATTTAAGTTCTGTTTTAGCAGTTTTTAAATTAGTTAATAACATGTATTTTCAGTTTAATATCCTTCTAAGGAGACTAAAGTGTCTCTCATATAACTTCATTAATCTGTATAACATTTTCTTTAAAAGATAGGCTTTTTCATCACTTATAGTACTTTTTTTAAACCAAGTTAATATGTAATATCAAATGTATTTGGCTTAAATAATGGCAATGATAATAACTGGCTAGTACTTAGGATTTGAGGCATGATAATATTTTGTTGTTAACTTAGTGAAATAAAATGCTGGCATCTGTAAATTTTTTTAACATTGGAGATTTTTCAAATCAACAGACACATGATATAGACAGACATACAGATAGCTTAAAATTTAAGGGCATATCTAAAATGCTAGATATCTCATATTTCTGGAATGGCCAGTTTCTAGTGCCATACCCTATATAGACATTTCTAATTATGCAAGTATACAAATGTATGCAAAAATGATATTTCAGTGAATGCCATATAAACAAATGGTGTTGATATTCCACTTAATTATTGTGTATCTTTAAGAGACATCTACAAAGCCTAGTGTATGGATTACTAAGTTTGTGGATCATAAACAGCCCTATGTTTGTGTGGATGTGTGTGCATTTGTGTGTGTTTAGTGGAATTTTTTCTAAAATCTTTGAATAATATTTTCTTAAAGATACCTGGAAAGTTCTGTCTCTTTATTGCAATAATACTTAGAGGTGAAGATAACTTTTTGTCTTAACCTTAGTGATTGCTAAGGGCACCCCAGAGATAGAAGGCACAAGTTAGCATTTCTAATGTCTGACATAGAAGAAAGCTCCTCTTGACACTGTGACATTTGCTTCAATATGTTGACAAGTAAGCCAGTCTGTGTCTGTAACAATAGAGCAATCCTGATAATGTCCTTAAAATATCTAGAAAAGGATCCATTATCTCTGCCTTATATTAACAGGAGGAATAGCAGCTTTTACATCAACAAATGCTCAGCCCACATGGTAGCAAGGAACCCAGCAAATGCTATCCATCTATGTTATATAATGGTACATTGATAGAAAGCAAGAGATAAAACAAACAAACCAGCTTTGCTAGCTGACAAAGCTATGAATGAATGTAGAACTGCATGTAGTAGCAAACTCCCATTCTCCTCTCAATAACACTTCAGTCCTAACCACACCTTACAACTTTACTCACGTGGCTTATTAAAAATACTGGTAAGTTATTGCTTGAGTTCTACATGATTCCTTTTACTGTTTACCCAATCTGTTCTCTGCTGTATTTACAATAACATGTTCTTTTTGTGTACAGTGACCTTATAGGACAGATTCATGAAGAAATGAAAACGACAACCACAAAAAAAAACCCTTGGATTCATGCAAACACTCAGTGGGAGGTCATACAGTCTGGAAGACTAAGGAGCTTGTTTCAGTCAATGAAGAAAAAGGTTCATGGAGGAGTATGAATGGGAAAGAAAATGATAAAGAATAAATCCAGACAAGACAGTGAACAGGACACATAGGCAAGGGTGTAAGCTGTAGTGGAGAGAGGTGTTTAATTGTGAGCAGTGTGGATTAACTTGTGCACTAAGGGTACTTGTTTTATTTATGATTAAAATGGAATACTCTTTTATACTATGTACAGAGGAAATTGAAACAATGAAGGAAAAGGGAGGGTACCAGAAAACAATTAAAAGAGCCCATTACTGATCAAAAAGATACAAATAAAGGATTTGTTTGTAGTTTTATTTTTGTTGGGAAGTGAAGATATTTATTGTATTACTTGGAATTTAGCATTAAGAACAGAATTGTCAATGCCTTGAATTTGAAGAATAAAGAGTAACTATAAAGGTAAGGAGGTTCAAATAACAGTGTGAACGTCAGTGAGATTTACAGAGATGAAAACACAGGGCTATATTTAATATGAGGAAGTACAAGCAATGTACTCCCTTTGTGAGTGTCCACAGTCATAAACTAGATATGCACATAGTCTTTGCTTAGTCACAGAGAGGTTTAAGGATAGATGCTACCATGTGAAAACACACATGTGGAAGCATACATTTTAGGATTTTCAACCTATGTTTCATGTTCACAGTACAAATCTGGGTGAGAAGTGTTATGAGGTGAGTGTACTTAGAGAAAGAATGAACAACAGCACTCATTGTAACAACAGCTCCAAGGGATCTGACCCCTCTGAACTCCATGGGCATCTGCACTCACAGGCACATGTACACACACACACACACACACACACACACACACACACACACACACACAGAAAGAGAAAGAGAAAGAGAGAGACAGACAGAGACAGAGAGAACACACACATAGCACATAACACTAGATAACAAATAATTAATAACAAGTAAACAAATAATACTTTTAAAATGTTACTCACTCAATGAGATGACGCCATGTGAATGAAAGAAAGGAATATTTAAACATTGGACATTTCTAGATGAAACTCTTAGATGATACTAAAAGACCAAATAAGATATTAAAAGGTCAGATAGTGGGATAATGAAGCAAACATTCGTAATTACATATTTTTGAGCAACTTACCTATACATGATCACACAAAATTGTAGCTGCAGCATGAGAGGGCATTGTTAAGGGTTCATTGTTTTTAGAATATGTTTTACTTAATTATTTTACTAAAATGTAATGTCATCTTTTCTTTACTACGACATCCCTCTCTACTTCTCCCATGTCTAACCTCCCCATCTTTTTTTTTTTTTTTTTTAATTCAAGGGCTCCTGTTCTTTATCCATTGTCACATATGCATATAAAAAGAACCTTCTGAGTTAATTAAGTATTCCATGCATGTTTATGCTTCTAGTGCTCAATACTGAGTTGCCTGCCAGTGAGGGTGCTCACACCCATGGAAGACTAACTGTGTTCTAAACTCCTGGCAGAAATCCACCTAATCAAGATCTGTACATTTATTTATAGCTATCTCTTTCAAAATATTATTGAAAAGTGTCAGATACATTTAATTTGGGTCAAAAGTTTACATTTGTGTTTAGAATTACAGAATTACAATGGTGATAGATCTTTCTGACCTGTTTCAGAGACCCCAAATCTCCAATTTTTACTTATATTTACAATACCACAAATTGCAGTTATAAATGTTATTTATTTTTCTCTTTTCTTTCTTCTTCTTTCTTTCTTTCTTTCTTTTTATTTATTTATTTATTTATTTATTTATTTATTTATTTTATTTATTTTTTTTTTTGTGTGTGTGTGTGTGAGACAGGGTTTCTCTGTGTAGCCCTGGCTGTCCTGGAACTCTGTTGAACAGGCTGGCCTCCAACTAAGAAATCCACCTGTTAAAGGATTACTTTCTTATTTTTCTAGGGTGTAGTTTCCTTCCTTGAGTTGGTGTTTTCCCGTTATTATCCTTTGAAGGGCTGGATTCGTGGAAAGATATTGTGTGAATTTAGTTTTGTCATGGAAAACTTTAGTTTCTCCATCTATGGTAATTAACAGTTTTGCTGGGTATAGTAGCCTGGGCTGGCGTTTGTGTTCTCTTAGTGTCTGCATAACATCTGTCCAGGATCTTCTGGCTTTCATAGTCTCTGGTGAGACATGTGGAGTGATTTTAATAGGCTTGCCTTTATATGTTACTTGACCTTTTTCCCTTACTGCTTTCAATATTCTGTCTTTATTTAGTGCATTTGTTGTTCTGATTATTATGTGTCGGGAGGAATTTCTTTTCTGGTCCAATCTGTTTGGAGTTCTGTAGGCTTCTTGTATGTTCATGGGCATCTCTTTCTTTAGGTATGGAAAGTTTTCTTCTATGATTTTGTTGAAGATATTTGCTGGCACTTTCAGTTGAGAATCTTCATTCTCATCTACTCCTATTATCTGTAGGTTTGGTCTTCTCATTTTGGCCTGGATTTCGTGGATGTTTTGATCCTTTAACAAAACTAAAGGAAGACAGCCACAAGAACAGACTCCCATCTTTAACATCAAAATGACAGGAAATAACACTAACTTTTCTTTGATTTATTGGTAACAAGGACACATGCTCCATTATGTTCATAGCAGCCTTATTTATAATAGCCAAAAGCTGGAAAGAACCCAAATGTCCCTCAACAGAGGAATGGATACAGAAAATGTGGTACATTTACACAATGGAGTACTACTCAGCTATTAAAAACAATGAATTTATGAAATTCTTGAGTAAATGGATGTATCTGGAGGATATCATCCTGAGTGAGGTAACCTAATCACGAAAGAAGTCACTTAATATGCACTCACTGATAAGCGGATATTAGCCCAGAAACCTATAATACCCAAGATACAATTTCCAAAACACAAGAAAATCTAAAAAGACCAATGCGTGGATACTTCATTCTTCCCTATAATAGGGATTAAAATATGCATGGAAGGAGGTGAAGGGACAAAGTTTGGAGCTAAACGAAAAGATGGACCATCCATAGAGTGCCCTAACCGGGTGGTCCATCACATAATCAGCCAACAAATGCAGACACTACTGCATACACCAGCAGGATATTGCTGAAAGGACCCTGATATAGCTATCTCCTGGCAGGCTTTGACAGTCCCTGACAAATACAGAAGTGGATGCTCACAATCATCTATAGGGCAGAACACAGGTGTAGAAGCTAGAGAGAGTACCCAAGAGCTGTAGGGGTCTGCAACCCTATAGATGGAACAACAATATGAACTAATCAGAACTCCCAGAGCTCATGTCTCTAGCTGCATATGTATTAGAAGATGGCCTAGTTGGCCATTATTCGGGAAGAAAGGCCCTTGGTCTAGCAATGTTTATATGCCCCAGTACAAGGGAATGCCAGGGCCAAGTAGTGGGAGTGGGAGGGAAGGGGAGCAGGGCAGGGGGAGGGTATAGGGGACTTTTGGGATAACACTTGAAATGTAAATGAAGAAATTCTCTAATAAAAAAAAAAGATGGGTCACTATACAGCTTAAAAAAAAAAAAAGAAAAGAAAAGAAATCCACCTTCCTCTCTGCTTCACAAGTGCTGGAAAGTTTTTATTTTTGTTATGAGAAATATCAACCAATAAGAGCTTTATTTCTTTATTTATTATGTTCCACACAATACAAATGACTTAAGATATGTATTGTTGTTTCACAACATTATTTATTTATTTATTTATTTATTTATTTATTTATTTATTTATTTTGGTTTTTCGAGACAGGGTTTCTCTGTGTAGCCTTGGTTATCCTGGAACTCACTTTGTAGACCAGGCTGGCCTTGAACTCAGAAATCTGCCTGCCTCTGCCTCCCAAGTGCTGTGATTAAAGGCATGCACCCCCACCACCTGGCACAACATTTATTATCATCTGCTCATGGAATGGTATACTCATAAACAAAACCAAAATGATGTAAAATCTAGGTCTTTGTGTTTGAAAAAAAATATGTATGTTTAACTCAAGGTTGGTAGGTCAAATGATAAGGTTGGCTACTAAGGAAGGTAAAGAAAGAAAGGAGCTGAAGGGGTTTCCAACCCTATAGGTGGAAGAACAATATGAACTATCCAATAACCTCAGAGCTCCTGTCTCTAGCTGCATATGTAGCAGATGATGGCCTAGTTGGCCATCATGGGAAGAGAGGCCCCTTGGCCATGCAAACATTATATCCCCCAGTACAGGGGAACGCCAGGTCCATGATGTGGGAGTGGGTGGGTAGGGGAGTGGGTGGGTAGGGGAGTCGGGCGGGGGATGGAGGAGGATGGGGGAGAATTTTCCGGATAGCATTTGAAATGTAAATGAAGAAAATATCTAATAAATTTTGGAAAAAATATTTTAAAATGTTCTATAGATATCTAAAAATATATAAAATGACTTTTTAGCAGGTCAATTTCATAAAATCAAATCAAAGTAAACAATAGCACACACACATACACACACACACACACACTCACACACACACACTCACACACACACACACACACACACTCACACACACACACACACATACATGCGAACACACACACACAGAGAGAGAGAGAGAGAGAGAGAGAGAGAGAAGCACATATGCAGTACTTACATATACACACACATATACATATATAAACTGAGAACCAAAGAGATAAGAATCTATCCAGGCTCTCTAAATGCAGAACTCATCACCCCAGACTGCAAGACTTTACTGTTCTAAGTTCTCTTAAATACCATAACCAAAACCAACTTGGGGAAGGGCAGATATGTTCTAGCTTTCCACTCCAGGAAACTCTCCACCACTGAAGCAAATCAGGGGAGGAAACCAAGCTGTAAGTTTTATCTCTTTCCTTCTTGCTGTTAATACATCTTCAGGAATCTCTCTCTCATTTCACAAAAAAAAAAAAAAAAAAAAAAAACCCACAAACAAACAAACAACCTACAATGTAACATAATCAAATGGTTTTGGTAGATTCTTCTTTTGGTAAAAGTAAATGAGTTTTTCTGTCAAGAATCTTGGAGTCGAAAACCCAACAAATCACTAATGGCATTTATTTCCTTTTTATTACCCACAGTGGAACTGAACTTCACTGAGAGTGAGCTGAGATACATGCTGCAGTTCCCATCCAGTAAAGACAACTGCATTCAAAGCAGTTGAGTCCCCCCACCAGGAGGGGATTTCCCTCCTATTTTGTTTCAGTCACTCATTATAATTACATCTTATTCAAATTGATCTAATGAGAGCATATTTTTACAATAAAAATATTCCTACTCAAGCTGTAAAATGACTTACCTTTGACACAGCAGATGGCAATAGAATTTAATATATTAGTTGCCATCGTTTTTGTATGCTTGAAAGTTATCTAAATATGTATTAAGTTACAGTCATAGAAGAATTCATAGTCAGAGGAAGTGAACTAGCAACTTCTTCTTCCCTCCTCTGGTTGTACCTGACTTGATTCTTTAAAATGATTATATTTTATCAGATAAATTTGTGATCTATTTTGTACTGAGTTCCAAGGACAGAAGAAGTGATGGCTCTACATCTGAATGGACTCAGAGCTGAAGAGGCAGAGAAGAGGCTGGAAATTGCAGTGTAATGTACACATGGACCTCAGTGTGTGATAGAGAGCTGGGTGCCTAGCAGGTCATAGCCAGTACATTCTTTCATTCTTTATCTTCCAAGAAAGCATTATACCTCATGATCAGGTTGACTTTAAGAATGCACAGAGGTGGCATTATATTCTCATAATTGTTTGCTTTATTTTTATGTTTGTGCAGCTAAGAAAATTAGCAGAGCAGAGCAAGGTGATATAGAACAGGGCAAACTATTGTATAACATATGAATGACAAGTAAAGGGACTCAAAGACTCTAGACTCAGTAATGGAAGCATAATTCCCTTGATTGGGTTAGTATTTTCTTTATACATGCATTAAATTATCACCCTGTGAACCATAAATGTGTACAATGCAGATAATTATTACTTTAGAAAAATTTTGAAAGTTAAAAGAACATGCACAAATATAAGCAATAATAATAATTAACATGTTAATAATAAAATCAAAGCACTTGATGTATGCCACACAATTTCCTTAATGACCAATTTAAAGGCAATGGTATAAGGCCAGTGCTTCATTAGGCATGGAAACAGTACGGTAAGGATACATGAAGATATAGTGTATCTTAAAGATACATCAGAATTGCTCAGCCCAACCTACAGATAAGTCATTTCAACCTTGGAATCCATAGTCTGTGAATTTGCCCTGACTGCTAAAAACAGAGCTAGTGATGAGATAGCACTCACTATTTATGAGGAATCAATAAAATAACTCAGGTGTGCTCATTTTCAAATTAGACATTCTGGGAGGGTCAGAGCTCATGAGAGCCCTGAATAGAACATTTAAATGTTTACAATAGATGAAATATTTCTCCCATACAAATTTTATATGATTTCAAGTAATAGACATAGAAGTAAAATATCAAAGTAATAAATGAAAGAATTTGCTTAATAACAAAACAAATACACTTACTTAAATATATTCTACCATTTGGCAAGAAACATATTCCAAGTGATGAACATCGTTAAATCAGGTACTATTTCCTGCAGCCATATAACTGATCTGGATCTGTCCCTTTCAGTATAGAATTGTTTATTAAAAGATAGATTACATGAAAAAAATTACATTGCATGTAAACTTAAGAAAGCTTCATGTGAAACAGAAAGAGCTATAAAGTAAATATAATAGTTTTGGCCACACTACAGTAAGAAAACAAGCAGAAGCATGCATGTTGTATGAGACCAGTATTTGCAAACACACACACACACACACACACACACACACACAGAGAGAGAGAGAGAGAGAGAGAGAGAGAGAGAGAGAGAGAGAGAAAGAGAGAGAGAAGAAAGTATACTTATTGATACAGAGATGTAATTGGTTTCATCATCTTATTAAATCCTTTTCTTCAGTTTCTAAGGTGAGTTTTTATATATGGAAGAGGTGCTGATCACAGGTAAGCCACCACTGTTAATATGGCAATACATATATTTTCCCATTTTGTTCTTCAATTATCCCTTTCCCTCTAGTAAAGACTTGAGCTGGTCAAGAAAATGATATTGGCATGGCCTCATATTCAGTTGTCTTCATTTTGCACCAAACTGAAAATAACCTGTGTTTTAATGAAGTCAAAAGTTACAGGAATGTATTTGGCATAGTTTTACAAATTCAAGAAATCTAAGTGGAAGGCATAAATAATCTACTGACATGGCTTTAGCCCTTCCAAACTTAATCTCTAAAGCTACAGCATTGGGAAGTGTGACCTTTCAAAGATAGTTCAGTCATGAGGTCATCGTTCTACCTTCATGAATGGATTAATTATATATATATATATATATATATATATATATATATATATATATATATATATATATATATATATATATATCAGTTCAAAGGTGGATTCCCCCTGGCCACCTGCTCTGCTTTTTAAGGACAAGGGATTTGCTTTCTCTAGCCCTTCTGCTGTGTCAAGAGGTATCAAGAAAATACACACCAAATGCCAGAACCTTGAACTTGGCATAGTAGACTCTAGAGATGTGAAGGAGTAAACGAATGGGCTTTGTAGATAAACCTAACATATTTCCTAATAGCACAAAACAGGCACAGACAAGCAAAGAAACCTTAACTTTTGGCATATGAAAAGTTGTGCTTTATATGTATGGCTACAAAACAAAGTTAAAGAAGACAGGGGAGGGATAAGCAAGGAATACCCTTGTTAAGCTACCAGGACAGACCAGACTTTCTTTTTGGAACCTTTGTTTTACAGGTGGTATAATTAAAACACATTAACTAAGTTGACAATTTTCCCACCAAATTTAAACAAAACCTCAGGTTTCATGTTTTCCTCCTCAATTCAGAACAATAAACAGTTTTGCTTAAATATAATGTATGTGGTCCCTATTTGCATTCCCTTGCAGTGGTTCAAGGACACATAAGAGACTGTGTCAATGCACCCTATATTGCTTATTCCTGAGGTGCTAATCTCTCCATCATCATAAAACGATCATAATTATTTCTAGATTTCTTCACTGCTGTATGACTTGCAAACCTGTACCCAGACACTGGTGTCATGTATATTTTATTAAAACCTCACCAAGCTTCAGCAAAGATAACTATTCATACCTCCAGAATTTTTTATTCCTGTTTATCCACAATGGGTGAAAGCAGCATGCAAAATAAATGAAGAATGATACCGCAAATGTCTTTAGAGAGATATTAGAAGAGAATCAGCAGAGAGGGTTATGAAAGTTGCATGAGCCATATATTATCTATGCATATGCTACAGCGGTCAGAACATTTAGTATGTCGTGCTACATACCAGCCCCAAATAAAAATTTTGTTAAATATATGACATTCTAGCTTGGGATAAGGAGGAACATTCTGACTTTATTGTTATTTTTAAAAATGAGCATGCCTCTGAACATCCTATTCCCAAGAAACCTCTCAGCATAGTTTCATGATCATTTTAAACCATCCCTCTATACTTGAACATTAGACGACTTTGTTATGTGTAAGCCCTAACATTATTGTGGGAACTTGAATAGTGTGCCATTTCTTAACATAGTTCAACAACTTTTGTCACGGTGTTACTGTTGTATATTGACGCTGAAGATAGAAAATAATGTGTTTAAGACCAGGTTAGTAAGTTCAAACAGCAGCATATTTTAAAAGTATCCAGAGCCGGGCATGGTGGCGCATGCCTTTAATCCCAGCACTTGGGAGGCAGAAGCAGGTAGATTTCTGAGTTCGAGGCCAGCCTGGTAAACAAAGTGAGCTCCAAGGCAGCCAGGTCTATACAGAGAAACCTGTCTCAAAAAACAAAAACAACAACAACAAAACAAAAACAAAAACAAAAACAAACAAACAAACAAAAACAAAACAAACAAAAAAAGTGTCCAGAAACTCTTTCTGCTCAGGAGTCATCTAGAAAATTAGAAAACCTAGAGGTGCTCTTTCACATAGGTATTTTTTTTTCTAATTAACATGTGTCAGGCAGGAATGAAGGAGAATACAGGATGATATCTCAGACAATGCACTGGAGAGGCTATTCAGAGAGCACAAGGTTAGCAAATCTACAGATTTACTCAGTCATTTTATTTTATTTTATGTATGTCTTTGGTCCCTCCATAAATAGAATGGATAAGGTTTCATTAAAAAATGGAAGGTCAGAGCTGGAAAAACATTAGGCATAATTTAGTCTACTATGTTTATTTATGAAGATGAGGGCACTAATCCAAAAGATCGAGGGAATTACTGTTGCTCGTATATCACAGGAGAGGTGCTGCAGGTAGGAAGGTCTCCTGTTCCACGGGGTCAGCTCTTCCATTGTGTTTTGTGTTATGAACTAAATGACTTATGATTCAAGTAAAAATTCAATAACAGTTTTAAATATTTTACCAGAAAATTAGACATTATAATAGACTGAAAGCCCAAGGCTTTGAAAAAATCTCTCTCTCTCTCTCTCTCTCTCTCTCTCTCTCTCTCTCTCTCTCTCTCTTTCTCTCTCTCTCTCTCTCTCTTTAACTTAAATAAATTGTGGTTCTTTGTGGGATGTGTAAAGTCATAGTGTCCTAAAGTAGCCTCAGTCTTAATCAAGCCTAGTGGTCCACATTTCAGTGTAAGGTTGCTACTCTTATAAAAGGACTTTTGATCACTTAATTACTAAACCTGAAATATTTTTTCCTTTGTTCTTGTTTGGATACATCACATAATAATATTTCCAAATTCATATAGTTGGTAATGGTGGTTATATGCAAAGGAAGTATTTTACACTTTCTTGAACAAGCTTGCCCTTACTATATGTTAGCACCTGATATTGTAAGTATTGTCATTACAATAATAAAAGGAGGAGTATTGAACCGAGATTCAAAGCATTGGGTTGATAAATTAATTTACTTTACATTTATTACCTTAGCAGGAAAAAGAAATAGGAAGACACTGGTCAATTCTCATGTAATAAATGAAAGAAACACAAAGTATTCACAGTCTTCCTGGCTTCAGAACACATAGACAGATGGCCTGTTTTGACATATTGGATTTCAAATCCTTCTGCAGTCTTGTAAAGTTCAGTCAAATGAAAACCACATTGTAAGTCATGGTACAGAGAAACAAGCATTTGGCCAAAGCTGAAATGCATGTGATGGCTCAAAGTAAATAACCTTAGTAAACAACTGCTCTAGATGAAGGGATTTCTTCTGCACAGAATTACTAAGCCACATCTTCTGACATGTTGTTATCTGGCAAAATATAGGAAAACCCATTCACCATGTATAGAACTGATGTAGGGGCTGGCCATCTTCCTAATAAACATCCTACATGTGCTATCTACTAACATGTGCACTGGGGGAAATACTCCACAGTTTTTCTCTTTCACTCTAAAAGAAAATATATCACCTAGGGCGTACCTTGGAAAAATTATCCACTAGAATAATTAACGCTAATGCTACATTAGTAAGAATGCTGTCATTCCAGGCTTTTGGATTTTGTTTAAAATCTTTTTTTTTTTCCTACTGAAAAGTTACAAAGGTCTTCCCATCAACTATGGTGTATGATTTGACATAGCTTATCCAAGTAGACACCATGAACCGTCTCTGTTCTTCGTAACTTTGAAATACAAAAGCAGAAGAGCATTCTGAGATGCTAAATGGCCTAAGTACAAAATGGAATATTTTACCTCAGATTAGTTTTTGATAAGAGAAAGATTTACAAATGACATTAGTGAGCTCCAGTTTGTAAGTGTCACACAGGCTTAAATACCTTAAGGAGTATTGACAAATGGAATCATCAACGAATCATGATATGAAAAAATTCATAATGAAGATCAAAACATGGCCATACATTTATGTCACAATGAAGACACTCACATGGTAAGCTTTTAATGGTGTTCTCTTTGATTAACACTTACATTATGTACATTATTTTTTAGTCAATAGTTTAACAAAATGTTCTCACAAAAAGATTTTGCCCTATGTTTCACTCCATAGAACTTACTGAGGTATTGCACTAAAACATTTGAAAACAAATTAAACATTAATCATCAGGTATGTATACCAAGATAGCATTCTGAGAGATAATTAATTAATTAATTAATTAATATAAGTGCAACTGAGTTTCTAAAAAAGAAATTTATCTATGACTCCTCACAGAATACCTGGATGGGCATTTAGCATCTCTCCCCAAGGCCCTCTTCCCACATTACAACATCAACACATCAGTCTTCTAAGTTAGATAAAAGGAATCTGATGAGGACCGCGTTAACATTTATGTTGGGCTTAAATAAAACATGAAACTAACAACTTGAAAGAGCCTGCGAGTTGAGCGAGCAGCATTCACACCACTCTTCAAGAATTATTCATGAAGGCTCAGAGCGGCTCCAGATTTGAGTTGCTTCTATCTGATTTTACTTAAAGTTCTCCCTGGCAGTGACTGTTTGCAGATATCTCGTCTACAGAGATGGGAAATGTGCAATAACAGGAAGCAGCAGCGTCAGCACCTAATGACAGCTAAGTGTCCTGATTGCTTGATCATCTTCCTTCCTGATTGTAAAATATCTCTATTTATTGGGCTAGTAAAGGTGACACAGTGGGAGGAAAGGAAAAGGTTTACATTTAAGGAAAGGAAATTAAATGGAATGATCCTATTTTGAGAAAAAGTAAGTCTTTTTTTTTTTTTTTTTCCTGAGTTCAGGGTTCAATCAAGTTCCACGCATTTGACTGATAAAGCCTATCCTTGCTTTATCTTTAAGAAAAAGCTTGGAAAATTGACACTTTTGACCCAGGTACACTAATATCTATGACCAGAGGTTCTTTTATACATCTTCTCTAGGAAACTACGTATCTTTTTTGGTTTGTTTCTTTTTATTTGAACTCATCCTATTTAAAATGTGCACATTTTCATTTCTAAGATGAATGAGATCTGAGGGTATAAAGCGCAGCAGTGTTTATATTATGAGGGTTTGACATCTTTTCTTGTTTAGTTTAAATGTGCAGAAATAATATATTTTAAGAATTTTTATTTTAATTTTAAAGATAATCATATAAGGTGATGCATGTGCTAATTAATTGTGTCATTTTTTGCAGTGTGTGAGTATATAAAATTATTATTTGGCATATCTCAACATATGTATTATTTTATTTATCAATTACATTTAGACAAGTATGTGAAGAAGATAGGGTCTTGCAGAATTTGCAAATAGAACGTGAATGTTCCAAAATGATCTCTGTGACCTTCCTCTCAGTCTTTGCAGTGTCTCAGTTTACCTAGTCACTGTTGTGAAGCAAATCTTGGGTATTTGTCACAAAGGCATTGAAGGACCACCAAGGACAAAACTCTTGATCAAGAGAAAGAAGTCTTTGGTCTAAATGGAGACTTGATATTCCAGTTTGGCTGGTCAGACCTGGAATAAAATACTGGAATAGAATAGCCCCTCAGTAGCTCAGGACCATTCTGAGCCTTGCTACAGAGATCAGCTAAATAATTATCTGTTAATGAAAGAAACTGGCTCTCCCAGAATTCTCACCTTAGAGTGCAGTTGCTCAAAGAGCTTCAGTCATACAGTTGTCAAGTATATTGGGTTTGGCTTTCTTTTTTTTTCTTCCCATTTTTATTAGACCTTTTCTTCATTTACATTTCAAATGTTATCCCAAAAGTCCCCTATACCCTCCCCGATCCCCTGCCCTGCTCCCCTACCCACCCATTCCTACATCTTGGCCCTGGCATTCCCCTGTACTGGGGCATATAAAGTCTGCATGACCAAGGGGCCTCTCTTCCCGGCTTTCTTTTAAATTACACAGAAAACCATATTTCTGTCTTTAGTTTGTCTAACACTTTGGGCTTCACTCTTTCTGTGTAACTTCCTGTGCATCTACAATGTAACTGATATATATGCCAACTTACTTCAATTGGCCTGCCTTTCACTCTCACTCTGTTCCCTCCTCCAGAATACTGCCTAAATTTACAACTAGAGGCTGTAAATTAACAATTAGATGTAGTGTGTGTGTGTGTTGTGTGTATGTGTGTTGTTGTTGATGATACTGCCTAAATTTACAACTAGAGGTTGTAAATTAACAATTAGATGTAGTGTGTGTGTGTGTGTGTGTGTTGTTGTTGTTGTTGTTGTTGATGATACTGCCTAAATTTACAACTAGAGGTTGTAAATTAACAATTAGATGCAGTATGTGTGTTGTTGTTGTTGTCATTTTAAATTCTAAATAAAATACTTTTAAATTTTCCTTTTTTTTTTAAAGTAGGGTGATGCTATAAACTCTTTTTTATTTGATATTTTCTTCATTTACATTTCAAATGCTATCCTGAAAGTCCCCTATGCCCTTCCTCCCCTCTCTGCTTCCCAACCCATCAAATCCTGCTGCCTGTTCCTGGCATTCCCCTGTACTGGGGCAAATGCTCTTCTCAAGACTAGAGCTTCTCCTCCCATTGATGGCCAACTAGGCCATCCTCTGCTACATATGCAACTATAGACAGTTCTGGGGAGAGTGGTACTGGTTAGTTCATATCATTATTCCTCCTATAGGCTTGCAGACCCCTTTAGCTTCTTGGGTACTTTCTCTAGCTTCTTTATTAGGGGTCCTATGTTCCATCTGATAGATGACGGTAAGCATAGCATTGCCTCACAAGAGATAGTTATATCAGGGTTCTTTCAGCAAAATCTTGCTGGCATATGCAATAGTGTCTGGGTTTAGTGGTTGTATATGGGATGGATCCCTGGGTGGGACAGTCTCTGGATGGTCCTTCCTTCTGTCTCAGCTCTGAAATTTCTCTCTATAACTCCTTAAATGGGTATTTTGTTCCCCATTTGAAGAAGGACCAAAGTATCCACTTGTTGGTCTTCCTTCTTGGGTTTCATGTGTTTTGCAAATTGTATCTTAGGTAGTCTAAGTTTCTGGGCTAATAACTGCTCATCATTGAGTTCATATCATGTGTGCTCTTTTGTGATTGGGTTACTGCACTCAGGATGATATCCTCCAGATCTATCCATTTGCCTATGAATTTCATAAAGTCATTGTTTTTTCATTGCTGAGTATTACTCCATTGTGTAAATGTACCACATTTTCTGTATCTATTCCTCTGTTGAGAGACACCTGGGTTCTTTCCAGCTTCTGACTATTATAAATAAGGCTGTTATGAATATAGTGGAGCACCTGTCCTTCTTACAAGTTGGAACATCTTCTGGGTAAACAAATCTAGTTTTTAACTCACTTAATGAGGAGACTAGGTTTACCAATAGAAGATCCAGATTTGTCAAGCAATCACACTTGCAATAACCAATATTCCTATGCATCTAGGGAGTCTTCACTGTCCAAATTTGATTTTGAAGTAAAGTCCAGCCTGATCTCCCTGTTAACGCCCAACTCATTTACATAGTGAAACAGTGTTTTAAAATATAGATCTACATGCAAAATCGAATTTTCCTCTGATGGATGTCCTTTCTACCCCCTTTGTTAGTTTAGAGTTTTCAAAGCCCTTCCTCACATACACATTTCTTTAATTTGATAACAATGAGAATTTAGCTCCATGGAAAACATATGCTAGACTAGAGGGAAGGAGTGCAGCAGATGTGACATTTATGCGATTTCACACAGGGCAGAAATTAGCATGAAGAAGTCAAGGCTGTTCAAGTGTGTAAGACTCATGGTCCATAATCACAGACAGGGTGTCCTTTGTATTTACAGGCAGGGAGAGCTAGAAATGCTGATCTGGAAACATTCAGCACGGTTTCCCCCTCCCTCTCTCTTAGCTAGTGTTGGCATGTATTTTTAACACAAGTGATATACCGAATAATTTGTGCAAATTTAAAAGATAAAGGAGAGTTTGACTCAAATTATGCATTAGTTAATAAGAGGGGGAGAAGAGAGCCCAGAAAGCATAAAAATGCTAAATAATTCTTTCAGGGAAATTGTTTTATTCAGTTTGAAATGAAGGTATTTACTGAAGGAGATGTAGGCTAAAGGAGTTTGATGATTAAATGTGCACTGCAGCATTAATATTTTGCAATGACATATATTTTTCCTGTGATGATAGCTAACTTTATCACTTTTATAACTAATTTCAATGTATTTAATGCTAAGGTATTTGTTAGAAAGAAAATACCCATTGTGTTTATCCTCCAGCACCAGAATAGCTATGTTTAAAGAATTTTATAAGTCAAGAACAATCTGTTTCTCTGTGTCTTCAATTTGCATGACTTCACAATTTCTATTTGAAAATACTTGCTATGTCACATAATACACATCAAGATATTTTTCTCTGAAGAATTGTTTTAGTTTTCAGATAATTGGAGAGTGTGGTCACAAGCCTCTCTTTAGGATTTTATATTCTACCTAGGAGTGGTTGAGAACATGTCAACCCAACAAGAGAGCTCTGAAACACCAGAGGAAAGCCAGTCTGTCCATGAGGAGGGGAGGCATATGGTTCTGAGAACAGAGAAACGCCTCGTAGCAATCAGCACAGTGTTATGAAGGTAAACTTGTACACACAAGGCAGTCTTTAATGCAATCCATGCCTGAAATTGAGTATCTTCCTCATTCTTTTCTGAGAAGCACATAAAGATGGCAGTTAGCAAGTCTGTGCACTTTTTCTCTTTTGTCTGAGCATCCTGCACATTCTTAAGAGTCATGCCAGTTCACCCTTAAACTTTGAAATTCACTTAATTCAATCTTTGGGCCCTATCTCACACACACAGCTATACCAGTTTTTCTGTTCTCCCTCCACTCCACAAAGGGTGACAGGAGTCATAAGTTTGTTCTCTGGTAGGATGGGTGAAACAGTCTCTCAATTTCAGTTCATTAGATTTCCTCACATTTTCAGCTCTCTGCTGGGATTTATAAACATGATTTTGTAGGTTATCCAGCTTACCCTTATCAGTGAGGCAGGAATGCTTCTCCAGTGGTTTTCTACACTAAGAAGCAGTGAAAGTCAGCCTGGTCATTATTCATAAAATGCTTCCTTCCATAAGTTTGGAAAAAGTGCAGAGAGAATAATCTTCTATCACAGAAGACTTGCCTTTCTTGTGGCAGGTGATAGAAATGAAGCCTAATTATGTTTGTGCAATTAGTATTTGAGACAATTTGAACCTGGGAGACTGTTATCAGTTTTTCTTGAGTTTTGGCTGAAAATTTTTTTCATTAAATTTTTTTAATGATTTTTCTTATTTTTGTGATTATGACACAATCAGATCAAATTGCATTCCTTTTCCCTACTCCAAATCCTTCCACATATTCCTCCTGATATCAGAAGCTACCCTCATAAAATCTCACTGATTTATGAATCAAGAGGCCATACGTTTGAGGGAGAACAGGAAAATGTGTATGGAATGGTTGGGAGGGAGGAAAGGGAAAGGAGAAATGTTGTAATTAAAACACAGTCTCAAAAATAAATAAAACGAGGAAGGCCGTAGTACCAAAATGGAGGGGGATGGCTATGAGGCCGCACACCTATGCTAAGCACAAATCTTAAAGATTTTGGATCAAGAGTCCTCATTCTTTTAGGTCATCCCATTGTTTTCTAATATACTTCTTGAGATTCCCAACAATCTGATAAGCATCCAATTATCTAAGAATTGGTCTATACAAGCTTTTCTAAGTAGCTCTTGAGTTCATATGATAGCATATATCTTAAAATCAACAGCATGATAGATTATCTTTCTGAAGGAGTGTAAAGACATCCATCCTCATAAAGAGCATGGATACTTTAACCTTACAGATTCCAGAGTTTTTTAATGTGAATTTCCTGTGTTAAAAGAATGTTACAAATTATAGGTCATGTGTGTGTGTGTGTGTGTGTGTGTGTGTGTGTGTGTGTGTGTTTCCCTGCCCCCAAAATTAAGAATCTCCCTTAAAGAGAATTAATGTAAAATGTGCAGTTTGATTCAAGGCACCCTCATTTTCTGCTCCTCTTGGGTACATTCTCTGATTCAGAAAAATTACCACAGGTTTTTTTNGAGACACGAGCCCAGGGGGTACTAGTTAGTTCATGGTTATTCTTCCACCTATAGGGTTGAAGACCCCTTCAGCTCCTTGGGTACTTTCTCTAGCTCCTTCTTCCTTGGGAACCCTGTGTTCCATCTAATAGCTGACCATGAGCTTCCACCTCCATGTTTGCCAGGCATTGGTATATTTTCCCCTGAGACAGCTATATCCAGGCCCTTTCAGCACCATCTTGCTGGCATATGCTATAGTGTCTATGTTTGGTGACTGATTGTGGGATGGATCCCTGGCAGCCACAGTCGTTGGGTCCATCCTTTGGATTCAGCTTCACAAATGCTCTCTTTAACTCTTTCAATGTGTGCTTTGTTCTTAATTCTAGGAAGGGGTGACGTGTCCTCATTTTGATCTTTCTTCTTCTTGAGTACCATGTGTTTAGTAAATTGTATCTTGGGTAGTCTAGGTTTCTGGGCTAATATCCACATATCAGTGGTTACATGTTATGTGAGTTCTTTTGTGAATGGGTTACTTCACTCAGGATGATGGCCTCCAGATCCATCCATTTGCCTAGGAATTTCATATATTTATTGTTTTTAATAGCTGAGTAGTGTCTAACTTTAAGTGCTCTATGTAAGCAATGCCACTGAAGAGCCTAACCATGACTCATTCACATCTCTTCTGAGACATTGTTCTTCGGCGATGTCTCTCAGTTTCTTTTCTTTGATTTTTTCACTTATTAATAGATTGTATCCATATCCATGACTCTACAACTCTAATGAAGTGGTCCTCTATTCCTAGAACCCATGAATTGTATGATCTGTCACCATAGCCTTGTTGATTTGCTTAGATGTGCACCTTATCTACCTCATACACACTATTCAATCTTTATCCCCTCATGCTCACATCTGTTTAAGTCTCTACATTATCTCAACATACATTTCAAATCAATTTGCTTGATAGATCTGTAGTCTACATGAGAAGTGTTACTTACCATCTCTGCCTTACTTCATCTTCACCTGTACTAATCTGAAACATCAGCAACTTCTCAATATTTTCTTTTATTTCAGCAATGCTCTAGATGATTTCATGAGAAGATTTTTTTCATAAAACCTTTCTTTTCTCGCCAAGACCTCAAAAAAAAAAAATCTGTCAAGATAAAAATGAAATTAACTTGAAATTTAATTCTGCTAATAAAATCAGCAAAGTCAAGTACACCTGGCAGATACACTTATTAATGTATTGCCAGAGGAGGGGCAATATGTATACTCAGTGAGGAATATAAATACATGAGATTCATGTGAGCAGAAAAAAGGAGTATAATATCAAAATGATAGAACTTATTGGAGAAGTTGAGTTGTATGAAGTACTGTGCCATAGTGAGATTTCTTTTTATTAGCTATAAACTCATGTTACACTGTTGAGTTTTGAAGAATAAAGTAGTCTCTTTCACATTATCAGGTGATAGAGTTGCTAGCCCCCATCAAATGTCATTTTTCTTTATTTTTATACTACACATGTAACTAATTTCATTAATATACTATGACTTATTTTTCCTATTCATATTCTGAGTTTCTCAAGAGTAACAATTATATTGTCAATCAATGTGCATAAGCTTATGAACGTATACAACACTGTATGCGTCCTACTCAAATGTTAAATTAATTACAAAATACCACCTGTCCAGGACATGTCAGGCACAGAGGTAGAAGCTGCTGCATATTAATTAAGTTAAACCACAACAGAAGTCAAAATTACCAACACTCCTAAAAAAAATGCGTGCATTGTTATTCACCTTGGGTTGAATTTAAGTAACCACCTGCAGTAAAGACTGAAATTTTACCTCCTGAAATTTTCATGTGATTTGAACAATATTGAGAGTAAGAAGAAAAATAAAACAGCAAAACAAAAATATGGAAATGTGAATAGAGCAACTTCACTGTAAATTTTGTATGTATTGTATTATAATATATTTGTGTTGTCCACATAATCCTGACAAATTGTTAATATTTAATCTGAACCCAAAGCTGTCACTGAGAGAATCAGTCTTTTAATGAAGTGTTTTCTTTCTTTTCTTCTTTTCTTCTTTTCTTCCATTCTCTGTTCTTTTTCCTTCCTTTCATTTTTCTGTTTCATACTTTGTTTTTTACATTATTGGAAATGTATGCATCTGTAGTATATTAATGCATTTCAAGACTTAGATGCATAGCACACACATAAGAAATATATGCAAGAAATTAGTACCACATATAGGAAAAGTGCTTTTTATTTAAAAATAATGTTTCGTGTAAGTGCCAGAGAAGATGTTGGCATATTTTAAAAGAAATCTGAAGCTAGGTGCAGGAGCTTATTTTCCTCAATCTGGAAACTCTGCCTGTCTCAGTAAAATCCCATATCAATTTCTCATTTTGGCTTAATGTGCCTCTTAGAAAGCTTTGAAAGATACATGAGGCTTCAAATTGGAACCTTGGTTTTTCCTATCTTATAGTAGATATAAACATTAACCTTTCTTTCTAACCATATCTAGGTTATGTGTGTGTTTTTTGTACAAGGCCACTCTGCTTTCACCTCAAGGATAGTGCCCATCACAGCTGCAATTTCCATCAACAGCAAGTATATTGAGACATACTGACATTCAGACACATATTTTCTTACATTATATACATATACAGAATGGGTCCTGCATGCACATTGGCATACTTATTTAAGAAAATTAGGTACTAGTGTGAAATAAATTGAAGAAAAGTCTGAATCCATTATATTTTGAGCAAAGGGCAAAGTCCCTAAGAGCAAACTGTACATTGATACAATATGGAGAGTCTTGTTTAGAAATTAATACAAAGTGGTAAGGACACAGGAAAATTCAAAGCAAATGGCAGAAACTAATCATTCACTTAGTAAAAGTGCTATGATATCAGTTAGTAATTAATTAAGACCTATGCTTTAATGTCTGATATGTCTGTGGACCAAGTGCTTTTGTAAGGTTGCATACATAATGAGTCAATGACAAATTTCCATGGTGGAGTATTTATATGCAAGCAGGGTGATAATTCTACTTGTTTGGTAAAGTCCTTCCTGTAACTTGAAGAGAAATAGTAGCATTAGACAGCCACTTTAGTGGAGATTACTTCTCAAAACTTCCTTTTGCCCCTTGACTATTCTAATTTCCTGAGACTCAAACATCTCCCTACCATGACTGGAAACCATACCATTAGGTGGATGGAGATGGCCCACATTTCAGTGACCATGGCCTGTCTTGAAACACCTTCGTCCAGTTTGTCAGCACTCTGATGAGTATTAACTAGGTTATTGTCCTAATGAAAACACTGAGTTTAATAAAATTAGAACTCCCTCTACAATTATGTCTTGTTTTTCTTTTCTTTTTTCTTTTCTGCTTAGACATTCACTTCACTCCTTAACACCCTTTGAGATCATTGTTGATCATTCTTAGAAGCTTAAAGTTACATTTAACTATTCTTTGTTCACATGCATAAACAAATACACACACATCCTGGCTTGACTGTGGACATCCAAGGATAACTCACAGAGTCAATTCTGTCCTTCTACCCTCTGGGATCTGGGAACTAATGAAGAATTTCATTGTTCACAAGAGGATATTTTACCCACTGAGATGTCTCATCTACCTGATATTTGTGTCCTTTTAAAGCATATTATAGAAAGTTTAAAAAGTTTTACTCTCACAGGATTTGATCATGTTTCTAACAGAGAGAGTCTGCAACAGGTTTTCCACCTTTATATATATTTTTTCATGTGCTAAGAAAACATAATCAACAGTAAATAAAATAGCTGTTTGGGAAGAGTAATGATTCCTTAAAAAGTAATTCTGTCATTAGTCAGGATTTAATGGTAGTGGGTGTGTGAAGGGGGAGATGGTGCATGAGCCAAGATGGTGCCCTGGCTCTATGCCAAGCCCTTCGACCTTCGCTTGATTATCCCAGTCTCAGTCATGCACAATAAAAGCAGCGTGTGAAACTCAGGAGAGATGGTGTAATGCCTCACGATACCATTCTATCAGCCTATCCTGCATGTGGCCTTAGGCGTGTGTGTCTATGATTGAGTGGTGTGAGGTGACATGAGTGAACTAAGAGGATAAATTGTGGGCAGTCTCAGGGGGAAGGGAGAAGCATAATAGAGGAAGCTGGGGAAGCTGCATAAGACCTGCAAATAAAGAGAAGCAGCTGCAGCTGCATGAGACCTGCCTTGGGGTCCATGTCATTCTTTCCATTATCTCTGCTGGTCTGAGACATGGGTGCGACAAGTGGGTCTTTGAGAAATATAGTAAATTTTGTGAAAAACAATAGAGTTTAGAGAATTAGTTTGATTTTAATAACTGTTAGAATTGTCTACCTTCTGTTTCTCTCCTTCCCAACTTTATCTTTCCTGCATGATATAAAAAATTTAATGCAGCTTTTGTGTCTTTGACATTCAAACTAATTATTATTTTCCCCCTTTTAGACATGTGTGAAAATGCCGAAAGGAAGAGTAACTTAGAAAAATCAATTTATAGGGTATTTTAACTTTTGCTTTTCCCTTCCCAACATGACCTTGTGATACTATTTACAAAGGAAAATTTTAGAATTAGGTTGAAATTTTATATGTGTTTTCATTGATATTGCTACAATTTTCCTTGTGATGGTTAATCTTGATCATTAATTTACTAGAATGATAACTGCATCAGAAATTACTAAATATATACTTTCAGTATTTCTTTGTACTCTTGTAATCTTGATATATCTGAAGGCATTTTCAGAAAGAGTTAAATAAACAGAAAGAGGTGCCTGAAGTGCTGTAATGCAAACCTAGAGACGTCTAGTGATACCCATATGAAATAAAGTGGACAAATGGTTGATCCTTCTACTAGGTACCTCTCTCTCTCTCTTTCTCTCTCTCTCTCTCTCTCCTTTTGCATACCATGAGGTAGTCACTGAAACATGTTCCCTACACTAGCTCTATCCACACTCAATGGTAATGTTATTGAGAGATGATAAGGCAAGTGTGCTTAATAGTACTTTGATGTTTTTCTTCTTCCTATGTATTTATTCCTCCCCTACTGCTTTGAAATAATAATAATAAAAAAAGATGATTCCACTATCCATCACATGCTTCCACAAAGATGTACTCTGCTACCACATACCAAAAGCAACAAGACCAGATGACTATGGACCTATAGGAAACTGTAGGTCAAAATGGATTCAGATATTCTGTTACATTATTGCGGAGATAAAATAAATGGTGTCTTTTTATTGCCTTTGTAACAAATTCTCACAAGAAAAGAGATTTAAAACAACAAAGCTTCTTACATGTTACTTTGGTAACCCAAAGTCTATGAGCTCAAACACAGGTGGTAAAAGAATTGCATTCGTTCTGCAGTGTCTTAGGGAAAATTGATGTCTATTGTCTATTCCATTTTCTGGGAAGCCACCTACACCCATTAGCTATATTCTTCATGTCTTTATTCATTGAATACTGTAGCATGAACTATCTGCAAGAGTCAGACTCTCTTAGAAAGTTCTTAGCATTAATATTAGGCTACTTCACATTAATTATGATCAAGCTTTCCATATCAATCAAGTTCTATAATTCAATGATGTCCACAATTTACAATGTCTAATTTTCCACATGAAGCAATACATTCAATTATCAGAAGATTGGGATGTAGATATCTTTGAAGGACCCCATTCCTCTTCACACCGTTGAAAACTAACCCATGCCTTTATGTTACCATAACTGTTCAAACTATTTAAAATTTTTCATTTAATAGCCATGCATTCACATCATTTAGGTGTCCTTTCTCTTTTCTCCTCTAAGTTCGAATCCCAGGAGATTTTAAATCTCGACTCTCTAATCCCATGTTCAGAGGCCCTGGCCATCTCGCCAACTCAATAACCTTTTAGTGCCTGCAACATTTATGCAGATTCTAATCATTAACCTGGACATAAAACATTGAGAGGCAATACCATATTCTGACACAGAAATTATAACTGAAATATGAGACAGGCAATTACCATTCTAGGTCATGGTTATTGTTAGGTCAGAGAAGGCTGGCAGGACATGTGTCCAGACTGAGAGATCTTTCTGAGTTGAAGTCTAGAAAGTATAGTGATTGAGTATGGGATGCTTTCTAGAATCATAAGATAAGGTGTCACTTTCAGAAACAAGTGTCTATCATAAGTAATCAGAAAAACAAAACAAAAAAATAACATCATTAAGTCTCTTATCTTTAAGCCTGTTTTCCAGAATAGTTTTGGGGATCTGTGGGTTGATGTCCTTCTGCCTCCTATAAAAGGATTTAAGCTGTCTCTAACTGTAAATCAAACTGTAAACTGTAATAAACTTGTTTGGCACCCACCTGGATTTAAGATAAAAGAAGAGATTCATCTATAATATAATGATTTTGATGTTTGCAGGTTCTGGGGATATTTGAGAGTTGTGGGCTGTGGAATAACATAATGAGTGATGGTAACAAGTAACAATACACATGGTTTCTTTGAAGTTATAAAATTCAATGTTGAAATTTCATATGAATTTTTTTCAATATGTTCATAATTTTTATGTCTTTTCTAGTCTTTGGCAACTATCTTATAATTTATTTTCAGTTGAAAGAAAGCATGAAATAAAGAAGAAAAGTTAAATTAAGTTGCTGAAAGATGTATTTCCCATTTTAAGGAGATACAAACAACATATTCTGAGTTCAAGCCCTGTTTCTTTTGTTTCAAAGATTAACCCCTACAACCTCCTGAAAAGATACTCCATAAGCTGATCAGGTCTCAAATAAAGAGACTAGGCAAAATAAGTTAAATAACATAAAAATTCAAGATTATAAATGTGAATCAAATATTTATTTCAGTGTCTATAAACATATTAAGGAAACTGATTAATTTTTAAACCAGCAGAATAGTTTGCTAAGTTAGCCACCACAAAACACACATCAAGTACATTTTATGATATTATATTTGCTTTTAAATGAGTGCTGTTTTCTAAGGATTCAGGAAAATTTAAATTAGAGAAGTTACTTGTTGTAAGATATGTATATATACTGATATATATATATATATATATATATATATATATATATGATTAAAACCCAATATTTGAGGCATTAAAATTTAGGATATGTTAAAAATTTGCATCTCTCCTGCTTTTAGATATTACAAGAAAATCTTATCTCTACAATATTGAGTATATATTGTAGTCATTAGTATTAAAATGAGAAATTAACAACTTATATGTGGATTTTATAGAGGAATTTGAATCCAGCAATACAGCTGCTCTGGCAAAAGGACAGATCCAATGATTTAGGTCTATGTGATTTGGCTGGAGTGCAGACACACAATGAATATACATCTTGAAACCTAAACATGAAGATAAAGTTAGTTTGTAAAAAAAATGTAATCCAGTTTGACAGGGATGTCTAATTGAGTGGAAGACAGAGTGACAGATCAGAGAAAGAGGACAGATCAGAGATAGACTACAACTGACTCTCAGAAGAAAAGACAGGAAAGAGAGGCTACCTAGGAGCACTGCAGAGTGAAACAGGAGGGGGGGGGGCAGTTCAGTAAGTGCATTTCAGTTGAATTCAAAAAATTCATTGCAGTTCAATTGAGTTTAGTCTAGAATAGCTTGGTGCAATTGAGTTCAGCTCATGTAGTCAGTGCAGTTGGTGCAGTTCATTTGGTGGAATTCAGAGACAGTTTTTCCAAGAAGAGCAATTCAATGAGAAACCAGAAGAAACTAGTTTGAATCCTCCTAGCTTGGAAAAGAGTTTTGAGTCAGAGCACCTGAGTTGAACCAGCCAGCCAGAGTTCAGGAAGAACTCCAAAGAGTGAACAAATTCAGCAGTAAGCCTAAGAGATGACAATTATATGTTGAGAATAAAAGTTACTTTTACAGAAACATTAATATTAGAAATTATAAGACACACTATATATAAAAGTTGGTCATAATGCAATATAATTGCAAACAAAAAAATATCTGCTGTGGAGATATAACAACATGCTCTGGTTAAAAAAAAAAAAAAAAAAAAAAAAAAACATGTGTGATGGTTAGCTTTAAATGGCAACATGACAGAATTGACATACCAGGATAAAAGGTCAATTATTATTGTCTATAAGGTTATCTTGGAATAAGAGTAACATTTGACCATCAAATGTCTTCAGGATATGACAATGCCTTATGCAATCAAACTTCTTGGATATTATTTTGGTTTCATATTTTCGAGGGTAGCTTGTAAAACACAATTGAGTTAGTCAGACTGGGGTTTACCTATAACACAAGACTGACCCTTGAGCAAGAAGAAAGCCTTACCAACAGAAAGTCTTTGTACTAAAACAGCAGATTTTGGACTTGTCAGCTTCCATAATCATATCAGTCAATTCCCTAACAGAGTCATGAAATAACTTTATGAAACAAATCTGAACAAGAATAGGATGGATGCAAAATTTTAGTGTTTCCTTTTCTCCAGAGAACCCCCAGTAACACAGAGAAGAAAGGGAGTTATTTGCAATCAAGAAATACATTAGAAAAAGGAGAAATCAAGGACTTGCAACTATGCTACAAACTGAGAGTGGATATGTCTGAAGTGAAATGAGCTTCACGTGAGAGACAAGGAAACTTGTTTCCAAAGAAACATTCTTGCTTCAAATTTCAGCCATCACAGCTCCTTAAGAAATATTCACTAACACCTTCCATTTTCAAATAACAATAATGAGGCCTGAATAATCTAAAGCAACCAAAAAATTGTTAATTAATATGTAAATTAGACTTTCTCTAGTAGTCATTTTAAATCTACTATGCATATCAGCTCTAATATGATTGCCCCAGACCCACTCCTGCCTGAAACCACTCCTGTCAACTAATCAGATGTTTTAATATCTATCTCACACATATGAACACACTGCTAAGGACAAAGTACATTCCTAATATGTTTCCCAACTAAAGATGCCTGTTAGAATGTGTGCTATCAGTATTTCATGCAATT
Organism: Mus minutoides; assembly: GCA_902729485.2. Lineage (NCBI taxonomy): Eukaryota > Metazoa > Chordata > Mammalia > Rodentia > Muridae > Mus > Mus minutoides. The sequence goes on along the minus strand of CACVCL010015147.1, from coordinate 88,136 downwards.
ATAGTTCATATGGAGTATCACAAATATAAGTGGGAGACATATAAGTATAGTATTTATATAATTATTAAACATTACCATCAGCTATGTGGTGAGTCAATTACTAGAAATTAACATTCTCTGAGTGTTTTATGTCCACATCCCTCATACTGGCCTCCTGCAGCATAGAGAAACCTTCTCCAATAGCCCCTCTGTGACTGAGTTTTATTGCGTCAATGATTTTGTTGCTTGTTGTAACCCAATATGTGCGTTAGTATACCTTAAGGGATAAGTTGTTGTCCGATTTATTAGGTGGAGTATCTTACATCTTTCAATGGTAGGGAAAAATTTTATATTGACATATCCAGAGTTTTTATTGAAGTTATATTAGTCCTATCTATCAGAGATATGCTAGAAAATCTATAACTTCCACCAAAATGTTGCCCATGTGAGCAATTCAGTTTATGAAGTGCAATCTTCTAAGGCAGGCTTAGGGCCTCGTGATTCATTTTTCAACCTATGTGATGTTTAATGATTTTGTCAAAATAAAAACTAATGCATAGTTCTATGTCCACATCAAATTATGCCATTCAATTTATAGCTTAAACTATGAAACAAGACACCCAGATATGGAGGTCTGAGGAGTGGAAAATAACTCCAATCTATGCAATTCTCTTTCCCCCTTTGACATAAATATTTGTAGTGAATAAGAAGTTATTTGGCTTATTATTACACTGGGAGGCTGTTACAACATAGTAATAACATTGCTTCATTATATCTAACATGTAGATATCTGTCTAGGGTATACTATAGGTCCAAGAATGATTATTAAGAAATGAAGCTATATAAAACAAAAAGTAAGGAGGTTGAAAGGTCTTTATCACCTTGCTTAAACTAATCTTAAATTTCATTTTCAGAACTTCCAAACAGTAATACCACATATATCCATTTATTGTAACTATCAAGGACTATCAAAGAACATTTTTGCAATGTGTGTGTGGAGTGTGTATGTATACCTGCATATTAAAAATAAGGTTAATTCAATTCCTAGTGGTTTTCTTTGTTTTAAATATATAATCTAAAGAAATACACATTGCTATATATTGTCAATAAATGTAAAATCATGGCAATAAAGAAAAACATGGCTGTTCATGACAAATATGATTATAAAATTAAGCTTAGTGTGGCCATCTAAACAATTAAGTGTGCATTAAAAATAAACAGCCTTCAGGATCTGAGTAGTTCATTTCATACTTCTGAATAGTAATATGTTACCCCAGGAGTAGGGATAGACTCAGTCAACAGCCATTAACATCTATCTTCATAGTAAGGGACATCTAAAACTAGTGAATAATACACTCCAAGTTCTTTTATGTCAGTTGCCTTGTTTTGCAGACTTGAACATATTTGGTCTTATTATGCGGCAATGCCTTGCAGCAATAGTTGCCAATATGTCTCAAGATCATAGAAGATAATAAATGGCTCAAAGACTGGTTCAGGACACCAAAATTTTTTAGAGAACTTAAGCTCATATTCAGGAATTTCAGATTTAAGAATTAATGTTTTTTTTTAGCACAAACACACACACATTCACACACACACATTCACACACACACACACACACACACACACACACACACACACACACACATACACAGAGAGAGAGAGACAGAGAGACAGAGAGAGACAGAGACAGAGACCCATACATACACAACAATAATGGGGGAAAATCACGGACACATGTCAGATTTAGAATTCATCACCATGTTTATCACAAAACATCAATCCCTTTCTGCATGGAAATCACTTTCATTAATCATTTTATCTTTTTTTTATATACAGCACATGACTGGAAAAGCAAGGTCTACATGGAAGTGATATTTTCATTTTAAATGAAAGTTCCATTCACCTCCAGAGTCACCTCCAAAACCATTGTAAGTAACCACATTATTTTCCCTACAGACTTCTAAGTAAAACTTAGCAAGACAAAACAGAACAGGAATTCAGATGTTTGTCATTAATAATGATATATATGGAAGGAATGTTGAAAATGAGAACTGGTAAAAGATACATTAAAATGCTTTCATAGTAAAGGGGAATTCTTAAACAGATGAAATAGTAAAAAGTAGTCCATTCAACTGGGTACTAAAACACAAGTCATGGAGTTGAGACCTACTCAAGAAGAGACAGAGCACACCATCAGGCTCTGCTGTGAAAGGGGAAAGATGAAGGTGGAGAGTAAATTAGAAAAAACATTGTCAACTCCTTCGATCACCATCTAAATATTTCAGTTCAGCAGGGATCAGAATAATACTTCCCTAATCTTAGAGCATTTATTCTTTTTATGCTTACATTTATGTCTGTGTGTGTGTATGTCAAGTACCAGCAGTGAGCACAAGGTGTCAGATCTTTTGAAGCTGAAATTCTAGGCTGTTGGGAACCATTGAATATGGGTGCTGAAAACTCAAGTCAGATCCCCTAGAAGAGCAGCAATTATGCGACTACCAAGCCATCTTTCTTGCTTCAAGTCTTGAAACATTTTACAGGAAGCAGATCAATGTTATTTTATTTTTGAAACTGGGTCTTCCTCTTTAACTCATTCAGACATTGATGTCATAATCCTACTGCCACAGCTTCCCCAGTGTTCAGATATATGTACCACCACTCACATCTAACCTCTCTATGATGGTATGCTAATAATGAAATCAAATATACAGAATTAATGAAATTTATTTCCTTTTTAATTTTTTTCTCAAGTATTCTAAGTATGCTAGTAAAACTACCCACTCTGTGTAAAAATGTGTTTAACTTTCAGTTAATACTTGCTAAGAGATACAATGGGTTGAAGTGTGGTTTTTATTGAAGATGTATTTATTTATATTTAACTTGAAACAAAATAAGCAAGGACTTGATACAAATACAGGGAAAATCATGAAAATGCAATGCATCTATTGAACTTCAAAAAATAAACTCATGCTTTAGGCATGTAAACCAGTAAAGCACATGAGTCTGTAACTTTCTGAACTATCCTGACTCTGGTTACTCTAATAATTGTGAGAGTAGTTCATATTTTACCATTAAACACAAGAACAGTAAGGAAAAGATAACAGATTTGTACTTGTCTAATTTCTGGTCATCTATTGAACAACAAGCCCTGGCATTGGAGATGAAAGAAGCCTAGCCTATCTCCTCACTGCTCTTCCCCCAGACCATTAGAAGATTTTTCCTTATTCATGTAGTCACTGATTACATAAGGGGAAAAAAAAGAAAAAAGAAAAAGAACAAAACCTCTTGTAGCTAGGTTTATTACAGTGAATTTCTTTCAATCCCAGAGTCCCAGTGGCGTGAGGTTATTCATAGGTTGTCTGCTTTCTCTTTGTTGTAGACCCAGATGTTTATATCTCATGAAAGTTTCTTCACCATTTAAAATATGAAATATGAAATGATATACAACCTTGGATCATTCTTTCTAGTTTCATCTATCATTTTGATTCTTCCAACTGAAAAACAGAATCATTTGTCTATAATATTTTAAAAGAATATAACCAGATTGGGTTCCTTTATTCTTTTCAGATTTAGAAATATTATTTTAGGAGTTAGAAGAAAGATCAATTGGGAATTGATTTTTAATATTCCTTACATTTGCTTCAATACATCATTACCCTAATTTTGTGTGGTTGTCTATTCAGAATTTCAAAGATTGCTCTTCCTTTTCTGTTGAAAGAACTGGTAAAATAATAAATAACAAAATAACACATATGAGATAATCATCTCTTCCAGTCCTGTGTGTGATACTAACCAAAAGCTAACTAAAAGATGGATCACCTGTTTCAAGAAGCACATAGTCTCATGAATATTCTCTAAATGTTTCATACACTGTAAAATAAGATGGCAAATTAAGGTATCATATTGATGAAAGATGATTAGTTTTATGGGAAATACCTACCTTGATAACATATTTAAATATGTGAAATAAACAATATAAATAATAATAAAATATTAAGCTAATTTGAAAAATATTAAGCTAATAGAGAAATAGATAAAATGTATGCCATGAAAATACTCACTGAAACAGCAATGACCCTTATGACTCAGTTCTCTATCACGAGCAGGTTAGAACATTGCAAATTATACTTTGGCTAAAAGTATAGAACTCTCTCTTCTAAAATCAAAACAAACAAAAACAAAGAAAACATAACAAAACAAGTTCAATTTTTTCACATTTTGTAACATTCTCTTTGTTTATAAAGGGCTGTAATCTCAACACTTACCACAATTAATGAGTAATACAGTTTCTTTTCTCCCCCCTCCCCCCCGGATATTTTTTTCCTTTATTAGATATTTTCTTCATTTACATTTCAAGTGTTATCCAGAAATTTCCCCATACCCTCTCCCATCCCTGCCCTGCTTCCCTACCCACCCACTCCCACATAATGGCCCTGGTGTTCCCCTGTACTGGGGCATATAAAGTCTGCATGACAAAGGGGCCTCTCCTCCCAATGATGGCCAACTAGGTCATCTTCTTCAATATATGCAGCTAGAGACATGAGCACAGAGGGAACTAGTTAGTTCATGTTATTCTTCCACCTATAGGGTTGAAGACCCCTTCAGCTCCTTGGGTACTTTCTCTTGCTCCTTCCTTGGGAGTCCTGTGTTCCAATTAATAGCTGACTGTGAGCATCCACTTCCGTGTTTGCCAGGCACTGGTATAGCCTCCCACGAGACAGCTATACCAGGGCCCTTTCAACATTATCTTGCTGGCATATGCAATAGTGTTTATTTTTGGTGGCTGATTATGGGAAGGATCCCTGGCAGCCGCCATCACTGGTTGGTCCATCCTTTTGATTCAGCTTCACACATGGTCTCTGTAACTCCTTCAATGTGTGCTTTGTTCTTAATTCTAGGAAGGGGGGAAAGAGACCACATTTTGAACTTCATTCTTCTTGAGTTTCATGTGTTTAGTAAATTGTATCTTGGGAAAGAACCCAGATGTCCCTCAACAGAGGAATGGATACAAAAAAATTGGTACATTTACACAATGGAGTACTACTCAGCTATTAGAAACAATGAATATATGAAATTCCTAGGCAAATGGATGGATCTAGAGGGTGTCATCCTGAGTGAGGTAACCCAATCACAAAAGAACTCACATATCATGTACTCACTGATATGTGGATACTAGCACAGAAGCCTAGACTACCCAAGATACAGTTTCTTACTAAGACAAGCCACTTGGCCACCAGAGAGTAAGCAGGACAGAGACAGTATGTAATGTGCCTGCCTGTGAAGATATTCAAAGCTATTCTTCCTTAGTGAACTCTCTTTGACAGGCCAGTCCTTCTTAAATTTGCATACAAATTACTAGATGTTGACTCTAAGTTGAGGTCTGAAAGTCAGCCTTTTTGACAAGCTTTTGTGAGAACCATTCTACTGGTTCCCAGACCCTGCTTGACAAGTTAATCCAATTCCCAGAATAACAGAAAACTGACAGATTGGATGCTTACCAAATGTATTTCTAATCTAGCTTATTATTATACTACCATGTACTTTTCTTACCAGTAAGTGTTGATTAAGTACCTGTGATGTTTCAGGCACTGTAAAACTTGCTGGGCATTCAGTAGTGATTTTTATTCGTGAGATTTTTAAATTTTGAACAGCAAGTATCTATATTAAGACCCCATACAACAGAGTAAATATAAATTAAGTCAATAGTAAAAACTTTAGAAATTAGAAAGGCTTAAACTTGAACCTGAATATGACTTAATAGCTTTGTAAGCTTGGATGTATTAACAGTTCAAATTCTCATTTATGAGGAATTCAACAGTATGTTTTAAAAGTTTCATACAGTATCCTATTGAGTTATATGCAAAATATGTCAATTATTATTCTTGACTAATTTTTTCAATCCTTGAGCTAATCTCAGGATGAATAGGAACCTGTGGAGACTAGTATATTGTAAGAAAACCCACAAGGAACTTGGAAAGCAAAGACCTGTAGAGGGATTTTATTCCAGCAACATGGGTAAGGGATAACATCCAGACCTTCTATATCTGTGTGATCTGGCTGTAATACAGACACACCTTTAAACTCAGCACTCAGGAGACAGAGGCATGCAGTTCTCTGAGTTATAGTTAGTCAATTCAGTTCAGTCAGTATAGTTCAGTGCATTAGAGCTTGTCTATCAGTTGGGAGTTCAGTCACTTGGGAGTCAGTAAAGTGAGCACTGTACTGTGGAGCTGTGTTCAGTGGATATGAGTTCATTTTAGAGTTCATGCAGTTCAGTGCAGGTCAGCAGAGGCAGCTGAAGCCAGAGAATAAGAAGCCAGAAGATCAGAACAAATTGCAAGAGTTAGTTAGAGGCCAAGAAGAGCAATTCAGTGAGAAGCCACAGAAGCTAGACTGATCAGTCAGCTTGGAGAAGAGTTCGAAACAGAACAGCTGATTTGAACTGCCCACCCAGAGTTCAGAAAGAGTTATAAATGGTCATCTTATTCATCAGCAAGCCTCCAACATGAAAATTACATCAAGTAGTAAAAAAAATACTTACACAAAACCAACTAATAATGGGAATGGTGGATACTTAAAGTGGGTCCTTGGCATATATACTAACTTTCTTTGGAGATCATTTTTCCTTGCTATGACAGAATATCTGACCAAAAAATATTGTAAAGGACAAGATTATTTTTGGAAGGTATGAAGGAGAAGGCATGGCAATGAAAATAGATCCCAGTATCTATTGTCAACAGTGTGTGGCTCCTTGCAAACAGGGAAGCAGAGACTGATAGTAGAAAAATAGCTGAGCAATGACCTTCAAATTATAATAATATGGCTTATTTCCTGTAGCTTGACCTAACATAGTAGAGGTTCCCCAATCTTGAAAAGCACTGCTACCAGCTGTAGAAAAAAAAGTATAAACCATTAACAGGAAGCCTATCATACAAATCCATGTTCAGTAAAATGAAAGAACGGAAACAGGAAAAACCTTGTCAAATATTAAGTCAGCCCAAGAAGATATACAAATGCAGATTCCCAATTAAATTAGTAAAATATACTGATAGATTGTGTTATCCAGTCAGTAGGAAGTAGGAAGAAGCCCAAGCATAGAGAGCAATGTGAGAATGGGGAAGAGGAAAAGAAAATGGCCTAATGGTTAGAATAGAGGATGAAGAATTGGATACTTTAACAGCGATCGTCAAAATGTACTCATACTAAGTCTCCTGCATGAGGACATTATTTTTTTTCCAACTTGGATGCAGTGTGTGAAGAAAATTATGTAAAGGAGGGAGATGATAATCATATCTGAAAACCATGAATGGGGCGAGAGAACTAACACTCATGCTGCAGATGCACACATAAACTTCAGGAAGCAGAAAGTGAGTTTGGGTAATTTTTCCTTTGCTGTACTTTATGCTTGCAAGAGATGTCTTCTTGAAGATTTTACAGTGTTCAGAGAAATTAGTAGTTGGACCAAATCACAGAGGGAGAAAAAGGAAATGCAAGTCTAAAGAAATGTCCACTCCTTATCTAAAGGGAGCTAGAAACCAGTTCTAAACACAAACTCTCATGATTTTCTATAGTCAGGAAAATGCTGCCACTCTTTTTAAATTTCTGTGTTGTCAGTATTCCTTTCCTTACAAGTAATCAGAGTCTAATTCTTTAAAACAAACCAAAACATGGAGGACACATGCTTCACAATAGATGGAAATACAAGAAAGAATAGGTAAGAGATTTCACTCTGATTGTACCGAATCTGAAAATTGTGAATGAGAGTAATCAATGACCAAAAGAACACACACATGAAAGCACATGCTAAAATAATGCTTATGTGCACACTCACAGGACAGACCAAAACCGAACTTAACTTATATCAAGCATTTAATTAAGACTATTAGGGAGCAAAACAGAAGCCATATCAGACTTGAGCAGAGACAATTACTAGAAATATGTGACTGTTACTAGAAAACAGACCTAAAACCTTTAATGAGGAGACTTACCACCTAAAGAGCAGATAAAAGAACCAAGATATTCTGGCAGCAACAATATACTAGGAAGAAATCTTGAGGTTGTTGTAAGGTTGAACTCCTGCTCTTCCCTTCATTTCCTGTTCTGATCTTAGATGGAGGTCACCATCCAATAGCATTTGAGACAGAGTGACCACATGGCAAAATGCCAACACTATGGATTTATATTTTATATATGTTCCTGTTACTCCTTTTAGACAATCACGGTGTATACCTGGCTTACAGTGACTATACCTCAAGTTTCTAATAACAACTCATGAATATGCAAACTTTGAAAAGGTAACAGAAGAATACCTCTTAGATTATTTCGACACATCTGCTAATATCTGTCATCAGAAGGAAACAGCAAAGAGGTCATTTTGTTTCTTTCTTCATATAATAAAACATTAGTGCCTCAAGATCCAATTTCTTTCACGGTTTTCTTTGAGCTTTGTCCAAAACAAGGGAAAAAGAGGCATTTTAGATAATAAAGTGAAATCAGAAGAAAATGCAAATTGAGTAAATGAGAGCCAAGATAGACATACAAATTGACTAATATAATGTCCTGAAATATATTATTTAGAAATTGGCTCCCTTTTCTTCCATGCTTGATCTATACTTTTTAAATAACAGAAAAGAAAAATGTCATGTCTATTATAAAAAGAAAGTACAAGTGGTCTTTGAAATGCAGTGATATTAATACACAGGCTGTATACACTTAGGTCAATGCCTGTTCTTCAAATTTCATTGCTGAGGACTAGATAGACTCTTTATTTGTAGAAAAAATGAAAGCCACCTAGAAATTTCTTTGGTACAATGGTTATCATCTGTAGAGGGAGAATGGTAAAATTAAGAATAATTTGCTATAAAACTTTAAGATTTTGCTTGCTTAATTGTGTGTGGGTGTGTTAACTATTGCTAAGTATATTGGTTACTTTCCACAAACCAATGGAGACAATTCTGAAGAAAATTACTAGAAGCTCATTGAACAAGGGGAAGTTAAGTTGATTTGTACCTGGAGCCTTAATACCTACTGACTAGTGTTCACTGTAGTTAAAGACACACTGGACAATCCGGAGGAGAAAGGTACACACCAACACAGATACAAAACCTGCAATCTATAATGATGACCAATAAGAATTGTTAGTACTGTAGTGTTACAAATAAGCCAATATATCTGATTGGATTTAATATCCACTTCACAAGATACACCTGAACTTCTTGAATAGCCAAGAAGCTGTGATTTGATATTACAGTTACCTAGGGTGAAACAAAATATTACTGTTCTGGAGAGACTAAAAATTTAAATGACCGCCAAAAAGCAACGAGTTCAATTGATAAATAATAATCCCAGAGACTTTACATTAACTTCATTTCATTATTAAATGCTGTCTACTTTCCTACCTCACAGCAAAGACCATTTTCCTTTGTAATATATTGAATTAAGAATGGGAAATCTGAATATAACGACTGAGTTCACTGTACATCAGATGCCCATCATGAACAGGCCAGCTTTATCAGTTTTTACTTGAAGCAAATTTTGCATCTATGTTTTAGCATTTTCACAGATACCCTTGGGAATATTATAAGCAATGGATTACATTTTGTTGCTGAATAATACACAAAATCCCTCCTATGTAATATGCATAAAATCAAGTTTACTATGAGGAGTAAAATATTAAATTTTGTAACCATATTCCCTGAAGCACATTGAGAATTAGAACTATATAGCATCTAAAGCTGTTTTGTATCTTTAACTGAGAGGGAAGGTCAACATAACTGAATTTTATTTGCTGAGCAGAACTTTTATAGGAAGATATGTATTTAATAAAATAGAAATGAAGCTCATCTTCAAGTATCATTGTTTCCTGAGTGCTGAACACTGTTTTCAGATAGCTTTGTATTTGTACAACTGACAAAGTGAGATATTTTCCTCTCTTCTTGGCAATGCTTTGGGATATGGTTTTTCTTCTATAATCATCCATTTTTACACCCACTCATTTGGAGTTAAGACATTGTGGACAAGTTTTGGAACTGGCTAAATTGTATCTGGACTATACAATATATTTATGAGATATATGACAGTTTTTTCCAGCCCCCTCAATATATGAATGACCACCATACTCTCCCCTTATAATCCAGGTAGAGTGATAGGTGATTGTTTCCCATCCATTAATGGAAGGAGAGTTAAAGACAGTAGAATCCTGGAATCTTGACAGATAACCAGGGTAACTAAAAAAGTAAACTTGAGGATCAGACAAAGGACCTTCAGAAAAATGGAAATTAAGAGTGATAGAGGAAGATATCCCTTAAATTCTTGCCTCCACATGCAACCAGAGGAATTAATGTACCTACATATGCATACAACATACATTCATACACAAACATGCAGAGAAACCTACACAAACACACACCACTCAAATGTGAGTTATTTTTAAAATGTGAAAGTATTTTGCATTAAGTGATATTCATACTTATGGGTTTTCTGTGATCTTTTCTTCATCTTAATAAATTCTATACAAAGTTCTGTGCACAATTTAGTGTTCTTTATCCTGAGGCTTCAGCCATAGATGACTCAAGACTTACCAAACTTATTATAGATAGACTATCTTCCAACTGTACAGACATTAGAGATTTTTTTCAAGCATTTGAACACGAGCTCCAGCTCAAGCAATTTAGTCTACCTTTAAAATGCAGAGATAGTAAACATGAGGAAAATACAACATCACATCACGTGTTCCACTGGCTTTTTTCCTTTCTGTTGGGGGCTCTTTGAAAAGTTTTACCCAAGGCTACCTTACAAACCCAGGGAGCGAGTATTCTCTCTTGACTTGTAAGAACTATGAGGAGGGCACTTTGAAAGAAAGGAACAGCATGAAGAACAAAGAAATGAATACACAAACAGCTTGCAAAAGCACAAGAATTCAAAAGCCGATTGAAAGCAAAACGGTAAAGAGACTTTGGGGAATAAGAATACTGGAGTTGTTTTTACTGCTTAAAATAATTCTCCATCTTACTCTACTCCCACTGTCTTCATGTATGATTATACTTTAAAAAATGGTTTAAGTACCAAATACATTTTTCAAGGTAACAATATGCAAGTACCCAAGTGAAATGTTGTGCTATCATGCTGGGCAAACACATGTGGAAGTATAACGAGTGTGAGAGACAACTGCAAGCTCACACAAATCATAAATGCAAGCCTCAAGGCAGATGTGTGTGTATGTTAAGGTGTGGTACAATAATGGCATTCTACTGTTGTACTTACATTGATAGGGAAAGTTTATAGGGCAACTATAACAAGAATTCAAGGCATAACAAGTCAAGTACAAGAATATTTGATTTTGTAGTTAATGTTATATTGCAGAAAACAGTACACATCAAGTGGAACCAAACCATAATCATTATCACATTTGTACCACTATGGGTATGACTCTCAAATTCGATTATCTGGTATTGAAGTTGTCAAAGACATTATCCTGAGTGGGAGAGTGCTGTTTTGAACTGTAATGCATAGTCCAACTGACAATGAACTGGCATTTTGTGGTAGGACAGCAGAAAAGACTCTGAAGATTAGAGTTCAAGGGACTCTGACCCCTGTAGGCTTTCTTTAGCAATTGGCTAACCAATGATCTTACAGCTTCATACAGGAAAAATATATATCCTAGATTGGGAATAGAGATAGGCTTTCCTCATGCTGAGATGCAAATTCTTGCCAGTCATCTGTCAGATGCATCATTCTGATTCTACCATGGAGTAGGAATAACTGCAACAACCAAGACCAAGATACCATGATACAGGTAAGGTCAATTGTAACCCTTGATACCCGTACTCATGGTATTTCCAGTGAGGTCAGCTGCATAAGCCATAGGAGAAAGAGGGGAAAGGTTTGTAAGACTAGAAGAAAGGGCAAGAAATTTGGTGAATGCAAGTATGTTCTGAGAAGCCAAGTTAAGATAGATACATAAGAGTCATTGTTCTGAGTTCTGGATACATCATCTATCATTTTTTTGGACAACTTACAAACAAAGATTCAAAGATCAATCTAAAAACAACAGAAGTGTATTGTACTCTAAGCATAAGACCCTTCTGAGGACATAAAAACATTGTAACTGTGCTAGTCATGAAAATGTGAAACTAGTTCTGAGTGTTGGAGAATAATAATGATTAGGAAGACGCCTCTAAAAGTATGAAATATGAGGGACCCAAGTGTCTCAGAGAATGAAGACTTCATTTGTATTGTCACAATTTTGGCATTTGTTGTAGTTTAAATGAGAAGTTTGCTACACAGGCTCCTGTATTTTTGTACAGTTGTTGACTAGCTGGCAGTGGAAGTTTTGGAGGTGGCACTACATTTAGGAAACGTGACCTACCTGGAGGAAATAAATTGCAGCAGAAAGTATAGTATTAAGAGTGGTAGGCTGGTCCAGTTTTCATATGAGTTCCTTGAGCAAACAAAATATAACAAGGTTAAACATAAGTCTCCCTTTCCCCAAGCTTCAAGCCCTCTCTGATCCATGTCTCTCTGACCTTTGATGAACTCCTCCACTCAAACCAGAAGACATAATCCAACCTTCCTCCCTTAAGTTAGTTCATCCATGCATTTTGTTGGAATTACAAGAAATGTAGGTAGTGCACCATTTTAATACTAAAAGAGCTACATTTATTGGTGGCAAATTAACACTAATTAGGGCTCCCATGCTTCTCTTTTAACATTCTTCTATATCTACTTTTACTTGGAAATGCTATCCTTGCACAATAGATTAGTCATTGCACAGAGGGGAACAGGGAACCGTTTTCTGATAAAATCTATTCTTAATATTGGAAATAATTGTCAAAAGCTGCAGTTATTTTGTTCTTGCATTCAAAACAAATACAATAATATCTTCTAGAAAAATCAATTGTGGACTTGTATAAAGTCGTTGTTATTTTATATGCACTTGGTTTCAAGTCATCAGCACAATAATACGCCATACCAATAGTCATCCCTTCAAAATGAACTCTCATGGTATAAATTCCTTATTAGAAAATTATGAATTTTCATAGCTGTGCAAACTTATCATATTTCTGTGTGAGGGACCTTATCATTTCAACAGCTATTTTCCCCTTTATAAATGTGAAAGCAGTAAGGTTGTAATCAATGTCTACCTGAGGATCCCACTTCTCTGGTTATGTTCTAGTTAACATAGGTAACTCTATGCTATTGATTCTATCACTAGTAAATTCACTGATTATTTTTAGCTTATTGTCCATTTTACCTCACTATGTATGCCAGTCTATTCAATGAAATTATTTTTTTCTGCCGTGAATTAAGTCTTAGTTTTTATAGAATTAATACTGTAATATCATCATCATCATCATCATCATCATCATCATCATCATCATTATCATCATTATGATCACCATTAGTATTATTCTTTAATACAATACATCCTGACCACAGTTTTCCTTCCCCTTTCCAATTCTAGTTCTACCTCTCCTCTCCTTTTCCCCAGATCTACTCTTCCTCCATTTCCCTTCAGAAAAGAGCAGGCCTCCTTACTTCATAGTATCTACACATTTGATATTTTCTGACTTACAAACTTTTATTAGGGTAGTGTTCAGAAATAATATCTTTTTGTTTGAGGAGCTAGACATCATACTTTTTAAAAGTTTATTTTATAGAAACTCTATACAAATGCATCAAACAGACTCTATTCTTGGGACTTGAACAGAAAAACAAATAAGAAAATGCCTGTGACCGTGGGCCATTTTGATTTGGGAGTTTTCTTCCCATCAACATTTCTAATTAATGTTCAAGAAAACCTATTTGTCTTGGACAATCATGTCAGTCGTGTGTTTCATTCTCTAAAAGGGTAGAATTTGACTCTAGAGAGATAGAATCAGACAGACAAAAGACAATAGAATAAAATATTTCTCCTTTTCATCTCCGGTTTAAGGAATGAAATATACATCAAGCAGAGTTTTGAGTTCTGTATTTCTGTCTAGTTATTATGCCCATCAGGTGTCCATAGAAGCAAATAAGATGAACAGCAACCACAGGAAAGCAAATCAAAACAAAAGGCAAGGCTGATAGAAAGACAAGCCCAAGAATCTAACAAATGTGAATTATTTAAAATCACATACTTTTTCCTATGGCATGTATCTCTGACTGAGAATTTTAGGTTTGTTGGGTAATAAGTATCCCATTACAATGGCCTTGTGGCTTGCTTCTTTAACCCAGGATAATGTCCTTTAGGCTAGTGTATGTTGTCATATAACACAGGTAAAGCTAAACAACACTTCACTGAGTGATTATGGTAAGTTTACTTTTGCCAGTTTTCCATCAGTAAATGTAGGTTGTCTCTGTGTCTTTAAGATCACAATAAGGTTGCAGTACCCATAGACCTGTAATAGGAACTTCAACTCTATAATTTTGATTCATTTGGATTTATACCCAGGTTACTAATTCACATGTTTGTTCTAACGTCAATGTTACAAAGAAAACTCACAAGTTTGAGACTTCTCATAGTTTTACTTTGTATTTCAGAAACAATTCTTGGTTATGAGTCACCACTTGTTGGCTAGTGTTTATTTTCCTTCAAGAAAAACCTAATCCGTTCCTTTACATATCTTACTACCTGATATGTATGGAGATTTTTGTCATTGTTGCTGCTTTGTTAGTGAGTTGAAAAAGTACTTGATGTTTAGAGACTTCACCTTTACCACATGTATGCCTACAAAAGTATTCACTGTCATTTTAAGAATGCTTTTTTTTATTTCTGATTTTTACTTTAATGAATAGAATAATTGTGTGTATGTGTGTATGTGTTTGTATGTATGTGTGTGTGTGTGTCTGTGCATTTGTTTTGTGTCTGTATGTGTGTATGAGGTATGTGTGTGTGTGTGTGTGTGTGTGTGTGTGTGTGTGTGAGTGAGTGAGTGGGTGTGTGTGTGTTTGTATTTACATATGTGTGTTTGTGTGCCCATACACAGGCATGCATACTCTACAGTCCTACATATCTTTTGTTTTGTTACCTGTGCTTTTGGTTTTGTGTTCAAGAAACTTTCATGCACAATGTCAAGATATTTTTTGTACTTCCTTCTAGAAGCCATAGGATGTCCAATTCTAAGTTTTGTTTTCAAAAATATATTAATTAGGGTCTCAAGAGACCTGGAAAGATGAATGAATGTTTGTTCTTTCACAAGACCAGGATATAAGTATCTACAGAGTGGCTTACAAACATCTTATTATTCTAGTTCTGATGCTCAGTTCTGATTTCTACAGGTACCAAGCAAACACATGGCACACATATATACATACACAAAATACTCATACACATATAAATAATAAATCTATGTGTTTAATATTTTAAACAAAGTTTTGTTTATGATGTAAGACAAGAGTTCAACATTCTTAGCTTTTCATCTATGTATCCAATTTTCCCTGATACCATTTATAGGAATGTCCATTTCTTCATATTGTTTATTGCTGTTTATTGTTTAATGACCACTTTGCCATGCATGACATGCATACATTGAGACTCTACTCTTTTGTGTTATCTATATACATATTTAAGTTCATTGTTACAGTATTTTAATTCTTGTGGGTTTGTGATATATTTTGAAGGCAGGAACTTTCTATTTTATTTTTCTTATCAAGATTGATTTGGTTTTTCAGGATTTTTGTGGACTCATATAATTTTAGAATTCTCTTCAATTTTTATATAACATGCCAATGTGTTTTGTATAGAAACCACATTGACTCTACACATTGCTTTGGGAAGTATGGGAATTATAACATTAGATTTTCTATTGTATAAAAATAGAAATTTCTATTTATTTGACTCTACTTGAAAATTAGTACCTAAAGTTTAGTGTTTTAGTCATTTGCTTATTTTTAAAATTTATTCTTAAGAATTGTAATTTTGATGTCACTATAAATTAAAATATTTTCTATTTAGATATCTATTGGAGTATTTGATGCAGCTAAATAGTAAATGGTTAAATCTTATACACTAATGAGTATATAAATTAGGTCTTCACAGTGTGTGCACATTTGTGGAGTCTTTTAAGTATTCCATACATAAAACCACACAATCTCCAAACAGATAACTTCATTTTATGTTTTGAGATATAAAACACTTTCTCCCTTACCCTATTACTGTTGATAGGATTTCTAGTTCCATCTGTAAGCATGGGTTGTGGTGACCTTCCTCTCTTTGAGTTGGGTTTCTCTTATAAGAAAGTTTTCATGTTTCCCCAAATGAGAATTTAGTTCACTGTGAGATTTTAAAAATTACTTGTATTATGTTGTAGTACACTCTTTTCATGCATATAATCAAGATTCTACGGAGAAACAGAATCAATGAGACATGCAATAAGGTAAAGAAAGAACTCATGAGATTAGAGAGAAAAGTAAATCCCAAGGTACCATCCTGCAAGACAGCATTGTTGAAGATCTAGTTCATTCCAAATAAAAAGCTTAAAAATAATTGAAGGGGGTTGAAGATAAAGACAGTGGGGTACATTCCAACGCATGAACTCCTGTGATCCAGAAATTGTTTGGAACCAGAATAAAAGAGGACAGATAGTCAGCTTAAAATGCAGAGGATGCCAGCCTTTCCCCAACCTTCTGGTTTTAGCCTGATTCCCAGTAAACCAATGGATAGTCTCTCACTTTGATACAGAAGTATTTTCATTATTTGGTATAGATATTCAGCACATATCTGTCTAGTAATCACCCTGACAGATAAAATGTGCAGGCTTTTTTATTTAGTCACATAATTATCCATTAGACCCCTCAAGTTGACCAATAAATATCAAGCATCTCAGTATCTCATTCTTGAGATCCTGCAATCTCTTGTAAATCAATTTTATTATTTGACAAATGTTAGTGCTTTATAGAAGAGATGATTATAAGAATGAATCTTATTTTCTTTTCCTTTCTGATACTGAGTTTATTGTTCTACTTGGAGTATTTCATGCTGGCAATCACATTGGTAACAACAAAAACAATCTTACAGTTCAAAGCAACAAGTGTTGCAACATTAAAAGTTTCTGAGTCTTATTGAAGACATTTTTAAGAGGCAAGTAGCATAGAGACCTCAGAATTACTTTGTCTTGGCATTATAAAAATGAAGTTATGTCTCCTATAGTCTCACTGCTGAGCTACAGATTCAGATGACTACACTCAAGAATAATTTGGGTGCTGTAGAATGTTAGAGTACATGTAACATGTATAATATCTATTAACCTTCATATTATTGGTGTACATAATATTTTTAATGATTTCTTTTATTTGTTCAGATTACAGTACAATAGCGACGACATTTGCCCCTTGATTTCCCTCTAATCATCTCATGTATTTCTCCTTGCTCTCTTTGACATCCATGGCTTCTTTCTTGTATTAACTGTTACACTTTGTGTGTTTGTTTGTGTATATTCTTAAGTACAAAAATACAATATGTTCAATGTATGTATTATTTACATTAACTAGCACTTAAAATAATCCATTGTATAGACAGTGTGCTAAGTGGTGTACTTTGACCAAACACCAGGAGTAAGAGGTAATAAATGTCTGCCAACTTATTTTATATAATGTTGTGGTTCTCTCTCTCTCTCTCTCTCTCTCTCTCTCTCTCTCTCTCTCTCTCTCTCTCTTCTGTCTCTGTTTCTGTCTCTATCTTTTGTTAAGTTTCTTTTGGGGGGGTATTTTCTTATTTTAAACTCCAGATTTTATTTTCCTCCCGGTTAACCCTCCAATTGTTCCACATCCCACACCTTCTTCCCACCCCCTGTCTCCATGGGGATATTCCTACCCCCACACCACTAGACCTCTAAACTCTCTAGGGCCTGCAGACTCTTGGGGGTTAGATATATCTCTGACTAAACCCACACCTTGCAGTCCTCTGTTCTATATGTGTTTGGGGCCTCATATCAGCTGGTATATGCTGCCTGCTTGGTGGTCCAGTATCTGAAAGATCTCGGTGGTCCAGGTTAATTGAGACTGCTGGTCCTCCTACAATTCCACCCTACTCCTCAGCTTCTTCCAGCTTTTCCCTACTCCAACCACAGGGGTCAGCAGCTTCTGTCCACTGGTCGGGTGCAAATATCTGCATTTGACTCAGCTGCTCATTGGGCCTTTTAGAGGGTAGTCATGATAGGTCCCTTTTTGTGAGCACTCCATAGCCTCAGTAATAGTGTCAGATCTTAGGGTCTCCCTTTGAGCTAGATTCCACTTTGGGCCTGTCGCTGGACCTTCTTTTCCTCAGGCTCCTCTACATTTCCATCCCTGAATTTCTTTCAGACAGGAAAAATTATGGTTAAAGTTATGACTATGGTATGGCAACCTCATGCATCACTTGATGCCCTGTCTTTCTGCTGGAGGTGGGAGCTACAAGTTCCTTCTCCCTACTGTCGGGTATTTCATCTAAGGTTCCTCCTGTTGAATCCTGAGAGACTCTTACCTCCCATGTCTCTGGTACATTCTGGAGGGTCCCCCAACCTCCTACCTCCAGAGGTTGAATGTTTCCATTCTTTCTGCTGTCCCTCGGGGATCTCAGTCCCTTTTCCCCACCCAAATATGGCTTTGTCCCTTATCCTGCTATGTGTATATATCTAGATATGATGTAATATGAGTTTGTATGAAAGAGAATTGTTAAAGTTATATGTATTGTAAAAAGCACTTTCATGGTAGTATTTTAAAAATAAAAGCAGAAATAAATAGCCAATATTTTCCCCAAACTACTAAGTTATTTTGCTCAACTTTCTTCCTGTGTCCTGATATATATTCCTGTGTCCTGATATACAAACTGGGCTGCACATATGAATCAGTGTGAATAAGCCTCAGTCTGGGAGATAGAAAAATATATCTTTATATTATCACATACCCACTCACACACTCACAAATATTATCAGTACATACAATCATATTGAGATAAGGGATATATACATATAGGATTTTATTTGTGTCTTAAGTAACTATCTGATAATGGGTTCCTGGCTTTATTTTGCCATTAAAATCATCATCATCATCCAAAATTTTTGAATGGTAAAGTCAATTTGTAATTTTTTAAAGTTATGTCTTTGTTTGTGAGGATGTGGCTGTGATATTGATGTGAAGGCAAGGGATGTTGCCTTCAAGAAAATACCCCAGCATGACATCTGATTGGACATGATCACAAAGGTGGATATGATTTTTGTCATTAAAGTCACATTGTCCTTTGTCCAATTATCTTCTGTCTCTAGATAGTAAGCTCTGTGGGAATAGAAGAGGAAAATATAATGCCAACTGTTAGCTGAGGGGCCCAATTTAGTAGGAATGCTACTGAATACTTATGAGCATTGTATCACAGAACAAAAGCCATTTATTTAAAAGAGACTTGTAGTTTGTGTGTAGAAAGCAGCTTTTAACTTTCCCCCTGTAGGATTTTTCTTGACTTGAAAGATACAGTAATTATTAAATGTTTATCCCAATTATTTTCCCTGATCAAAAGATGTTTTAACAAATCTCTCTCTCTCTCTCTCTCTCTCTCTCTCTCTCTCTCTCTCTCCCCTCCCTCTCCCTATTTCTTCCTTTCTTTGTTTCCCTCTCTCTTGTTAAAAGGCAGGTTTTACAAAAACACATATTGCTGTACCATCATAAAGAAAGTACAGATGAATCCACCAGCAAGGCTTTATCCTTCAACAATGTGGCTCAAGTCAACACTGCTACTTAATTTTAATTATTTATTTTGATGTTCTGATAATATTTTTCTTTATATTTATTTTACCTTTGTATCATCTAGGTTTCTTCAGTACTAAAATTATTACACCTTCAGCTTTCAAGTCATTCTTTTAATTTATTGAATGGATGCTAGTTACACAGTTACTACATTAAGTATTCAAAACATATACTATTGTTCAAAAGAAACTAAAGAAATCTCTACTCTTTGAAAATGGTTATTTGATATGTCAAAATTTAAAAAAGCCAAGCATGTAGTTCTTCCTAAAACAATACATTTCTGCTTATCAATCACCATCTTGACTGTGACACAGGTCCTTTTCCATCCACACACATTCTTCTGAATTCTGTCATTGAGAGTTTTACAATGCTATATCAATGGTATATAGAGAGGATACCGATACATCATCATATATGTAAAAACTAGTCAAGCATTTGGATTGATATGAAGAAATTTATATTAGAAGTATTATTTCTATGGCATTGATACAATGAGACTATAACCGTTTGCTCATAAGAACTATCATGTGAGGTTTTATTTCCTAATATTTGGCCTAGGAAAGTAAAGATCCAAGCACAAATTTCTTCCTCAAACCATAATTTTCTGCTTATCAATCAGCATCATGATTGTGACACATCTTCTGCTTTCTGCAGAAGGGCAATTAATATGATTTTGCTTTAGGTTATTGTGCACAGGAGTATTGACCTTCCATATCACTGAGAGTTCAGTAACAGGAAGAAGTTTACTTAGTGTTGCTCATCAGAATGAAAGCGAGGACAGAGCCATTGCGCGGTGAAGTTCATTGAGGCCAATTTCGCCCAGTGAAAATCTTGGTTACCACTGTACAGAATTTGTCTCAACTTGGATGTTTATATCTATGGAATATAAACTAGATTTTTTTTTGTCTCTTCTAACTACGCATTCTGCTCCCACATTTCCAGACCAGGCAAGAATAGCTTAATCTAGCAGATTCAACTAAAATTGCCGTTCCTACACTTTTGTACACCACTGAATTGGAATCACCCTCATTCCTCCAATTAATGCTGATATCTGAAAGACTGACCTGCTAACTCCACACAATTCATCTGAAATCAACCAGTGAATCTTGGACAGTAGTAAATTCAGACCCAAATTTACACTCAAGAGTGGTACACCTGAATCTCATATTAAACACAGAATCAATTAAAGAAGCCCATGTGACAATATTATGTTTGAAAAACACAAAGAATATGAAAGTCACAACAGGATGCTGCCACAATCACTGGTCCTATAGAAACATTGTCTAATTAGAATTATCTAGATGAATGCTAGGACACGAATTATAAGAGGGAGCACGGGGCCCACATTGGAGAAGCTAGAGATAGAACCCCAGGAGCTGAAGGGGTCTGCAACCCTAGAAGAGGAACAACAATATGAACTAATCAGAACCCCCAGAACTCCTGTCTCTAGCTCCATATGTAGCAGAAGATGGCCTAGTCGGCCATCATTGGGAGGAGAGGCCCCTTGGTACTGCAAACTTTATATGCGCCAATATAGGGGAATGCCAGGGTCAAGAAGCTGGAGTGGGTGGGCAGGGGAGCAGGGAGGGGGGAGGGGGGAGGGGATTTTTGGGATAGCAGTTGAAATGTAAATTAAGAAAATATCTAATAAAAAAAAGACATATAAAAATTATCAAACAATTCAAGGAGAAGACATAAATAAACACCAGGGTGAACTTAAAAAAAAAGGATAGGACTAAACTCTCAAGTGAAATCCAGAGAAACAGTAATATCCAGCTAAATTAATTTATGAGAACGTAGAATTAGAAAGCTGTATTTGGTGAAGGAAGATAAACACTGAATAAAAGCCAAATTAACATGGAGATGAAATTGAAATGTCCAATAATTCAGTTAGAAAACTCAGGGGAAAACTTAGCAATAGCACACATGAAGAAGATAGACTAAAAGGAAAATGGAGATAAGGTAGAAGAATTGAACCACTAAATCAAAGAAAAGGAATGACCAGACAACTCAGAAGGGTTTTGGTACTATGATCAGGATGTAAAGTTTATAAATAAACATATAAATGTCAATAAAAGAACAAACCTATGACTTATGGGCAAAGGAGAGGAACTGAAGGAGAAGGAGAGGAGGGAAAGAGAGAAGGAGAAAGGGAAGCAGGAGCCTCCCAGGACAATCAATAGACAATATATTTAATAAGACATGGAGAAACACAATAAAAATTTCATACATTAAGGAAAAACATATCCATTCAGATGTCAAAAGCCCATGGAACACCCACTACAGAGGGATAGAAAAGAAACTTTCCTTGACATATTGTAGTTAAAACACTGTTTATACAGAAAAGCAAAGAACTAAGGTGGCAAGAATCAAAAACACAAGTCACATATAAAGAAAACCACAGCAGAATAAAAACCAAGTCAGTTTCTCAGTGTGAATATTAAAAGCCAGGAGAGTCTGGAATACTTTACTCCATGTTCTAAATGTCTGTGGATTCCAACTTCAGACTACTTTACCAAAGAAAATACTTGCTGTTTTTTTTTTTTAAGTGAAATGAAAATTTTCATGATATAGGCAGTCTAAAATAATCCAGGTACACCCAATCAGCTCTATAGAAATATTATAAGCAAGACAGGACTGAAGATAGAAATAAGCATATCAAAGAAATTGCAGAAACAAAAAAACCCATAATCAATAACTACAGAAGCACAAAATATGTTCAAGAACAAAAATAGAAATAAGATAAACACACACACACCTTTAAATATGGCTACACTACCATCTTCCACATCTATGAGAACTTGCAGTTTCTCCAGGCCATGTGCTTCTGCTCTGCTTTTCTTCTTCTCCTTCCTCCTTCTCCTCTGAGTCTTTTCCCTCTTTTATTTTCTTCTACTCCCTCCCCACCTTCTGCTCCACCTTCCCTTTATCTGCCCAATCATCATTTCTCCTTTATTTTTATAAATTAAGGTGGGAAGCAGCTTTACAGGAAATCACCTGAGTGCTGACTCATTCCTTGTTCGCAGCCCCTCACAGGTGAATGGTATTAACATCTAATATAATTAGCTCCAGGGCTATCCACTAAATGGGGCTATGCTGCTCTAACTGAATAATTTTGTTTCCCAGTTTCACATACACCTTTCCACCTACATTAGTAGTTTCTACTTTGTAATCATCTCATTGTTTCTCTTGGTCCCAAAATACTTTGGATATATTTTAGAATAATTTTCAAATACCAGGAATGGTAAATACATGTAATAATCTTGTAAGAATAGAAATCATGCCTGTGTGGATTACCCTTCCCCAGGCCCTGGCAAGCCTTAGGACTTTACAGGGGCAACATGCTTTAGAGCCAAAGGAAAAATCACTCTCATGGTACAGAATGTGCCAAATGAAATGCTGTACTTGTGAAACATATTTACCTGGGAGACTTGAACATGTGCTTTTGTTTTAGATTTTTTCCATCTTGCAATTGGCATTGTTTGTGCTAACAGTTCCCCCTGTGCACAGGCTATAAGTGACTTCCAGCTGGAGAAGACAGGCAAAATCAAAGCAAACAAACAGCTTGTAAGTATCTAAGCAGAGGGATGTGGGGTCCTTGTAAAGTGACAGCTGCTTAGTCGGGACTATTTTAAACCTCAGCATGCATATAGGGAATGCTAAGCCTTTTATACTACAAACAGGCAAGTATCAAATTTTGAAATTGAAAATTAGCATGTATCAAGATTCTGTATTTTATGTTGTTAAATATATATTAGAAGATAGGGAGACTATGGTAACAAGTTAAAAGTATAAAATCTCTTTTTGGTACCTTTCATATGACACATACAGCAAGGGCAAAGAAAATAAAGACTTTAAGAAAATGAAACTTGGGAATGGGCTTCAAGCAGTGAGAGATACTGAAATAAGAAGATAGCAAGGGAGCTGACCAGGGCTTCATTAGAGTATAGTAACATACAGCTCTCATCCAGATTAGTTGAGAAAAGTAACAAAAGAGATCAGGATATTGATGAGCCACTTGTATTGGGTAATTACTTGATGGATGTGAAGTACTGTGTTACAACTTGGAGCTGTTATAGCCTCTCAACTTCCCATAGTATCACTGGGAAGTAAGATCTTCAAACACTAACAGCACCATCACTTACAGCATCATTGTTATATAAACATCTCTCTAGCCTCAGTGAGGCTAATCCTGTAGAGACAGGATGACTCAAGAAAGTGTGATGCCCCAAGGGTAGAGCAGGTAGGAGGTAGGGAGTGGGAGTAGCACCCTCTCAGAGACAAAGAGGAGGGGGGCATGGGATGAAGAACTCTGGGACAGATGACCAGAAAGGGCAGCAACATTTAGAATGTTGATATTTCTACAACAGGCACAGAAGAATATCTTCCATGTTATTCCTACTACAATTAACAGTGATAGGATTGGTTATCTCTCATGTGGCAAGGTTCTGTAGTAACAAACAGTGTTAGTCTTGTTTTCATTTTTGTACTTTGAATTTGGTATAACTATCTCAGAGAAGATCTCCTAGAAATCAAACCAATGTAATGATTTAAATCTCCAGAATACCTAGAGGAAAATGTCTTCAATATCTACTACTCTGACACTTCTAGGGTCTCCTTTTATTTTCTTAATGTAAGCAGGTTATTCTCAATGATATCTGCATCACAGCATTGATTAATGAAAAAGTAAGGCTGTCTTTCTAACAATAAAATCCCTTTTCAAATCATTAAATGGTTCACTTGATCACTCTTCTTGCCTCTCCTTTAAGATGAGGGTATTTCAGGCTTATTTTATTCAGCATCTGTTTCTAAGAGAATGGTGGAAACTAGAATATTCAGATCTGTATAGATGCGTGAGATATTAGCATCAGTGTTTCTTGTTTTTACTCAGCCCCCCAAAGGTCAAAATCACATTTGCTACTGAATTTCAATTGCAAAAGCCAGATGGAGAACTGAAACATGACACCTCGAGATGCATAATTTCATGTCAAGACTTAATGTCTTGATATTGGTAGATAAAAGATTAAGACATTAAGAGCAGGCATGGTATTCATTAAATATACAGATTTGGGGACAGAATTATGTTAGTATGTCATAAAACAATGTTATCAGCATGCTAAGTTAGAAGCTCAGGGAAAGATTTTTGATAATACTCAATTTATTGATGAAGAGAAATTTAAGCTTAAAATGTCCCATAAACTCATTCAATGAATCTAAGTACTATAGGTAGGAAGTGATCTGAGACAGACATCATCTCGCACTTTTTGAATATCACTAGTTAAGTAAACAATGAGGAGGAGGATAGATTGAAGAATGGATGGGCAGGTAGTGGTGTGGATGAAGAAAACAGTTAATCATGTAGAAACAGAATGGTGACAATCAAAAGAAAAAATACATGGGTATATCCCTTCATCTATCATCTAAAGAAGGGAAGAGTTGTAATTCAAACTGAAAATTTCTTGACTATTAAGTATCTTATTTCATTTTTCGGAAAATCATCTAAAACTTGAATGTTTATTTTAATGTGCAATGGATAAGGGAATGTAAAGGAAATGACTTGTTCTTCCATAATGGTCATTGAAAACTAAACCACCCAAATGTCTACATGAACTGTACTGTTTTTTTTTTTTTTTTTTCATTCATATGGCTTCAAGACAAGAGGAAGTATGTGGAAAATAATCTAAATGAGGAGACAAAATGAGAACTGTATGAAAACCTGTTAAATGCAATTCTTACTAGTCAACAAAGCACCACTTGACATTTTATTCTACTGTTTATTAAATGCTTTTCCTTTAACAACTCACTCATCAATCTGAGACTAGATTTTTTTCCACCCAGGAAGTAAAGATTATGAAGATTGAATGACGTAATTATTTTTTCTAAAGCAACTGGCATATTTAAATACTTCAAAGATAAATAGATAATTAGGTTTACAATGTATGTAGGAGAATAACATACAGAAAAAAAAAAGCAGAAAGTTTTCTCAAATACACAAAACCAACCAAACAAAGAAGCAAAAGCACAAATTCCCAGGTTTAAAAAAGCAAGAAACAACAGTAACAGAAACACTTTCGGAAGCATTTGCAGTAAGAACACCAGAGTTTCCTGAAGTTCCACCTGTGGAGCTGATGTTGCAGTGGTGGCGGTTATCGAAAGCTCGGATTGTTCTGTAATTCTGTAATTATTCCATAAATTCCAAAGCTTGTTATGCCACAGCTATGAAACGTTGGGCACAGTAGTTAATGGAGGCTTTATACAAGCCTGCATGATGCCAGGCTGCTGTGGATTTCAAGAATAACGTTTAAAAGAAAATGAGCTTTTTTGCTAGAGGGTTTGTAACACGTTGAAATTTTATTTATGCCAAACGCAACTCTGTTTAAGATCTCTATGTTTAAGTCTTTGATTGCCTGGTTAGTTGGGATTCCACTAGTTGGTACTTTATTGTAATATTTGCATCTGTAATATGAAGGTTGGAAGGCTTTTTCTTAGTGTCCAAGAGAGAGTCTCACACATAACTGGTTATAAACCACTAATTTTTGAATTATTCTTTCTGTTTATTATATTTTTCTACTACTTACTGTATGCATAACAACATAAGCAGAAGTCAGGTTTCTATGTGACTCCCTTCACCTAACCTGTTGTTCCACAAGAATTTTAATTACTATCTATTCTGAGTATGCTCCCTCATATGGTAACGAATAAGGAAATACTTATTCTAGTTGCTAAGTAATGAAACTCAAATAAGATGATCTTATAATTTCCTGTGGAGCTCACTCCTTTTGTTTTCAAATAATATCTATGTCACTCATATGCTAAGTGACCTTGAGAAAACTGTCATGTCTATTCTTTCTCATGATTACTTATCTATACATGTGTGAGAGTGCAAGCACTGGACAATAGCAGTGATGTTAAAAGTGTCATATGAAGCCGGGCGGTGGTGGCATATGCCTTTAATCCCAGCACTTGGGAGGCAGAGGCAGGCAGATTTCTGAGTTCAAGGCCAGCCTGGTCTACAAAGTAAGTTCCAGGACAGCCAGGGCTATACAGAGAAACCCTGTCTCGAAAAAGCAAAATAAATAAATAAATAAATAAATAAATAAATAAAAATAAAAAGTGTCATTTGAGAATTAAGAAAAATCTATTATGATATAATAGAATAAGATTTAGAGAAAATTAAGACATCAAATATATGTTAGATGTTATTGACCATGCAAATGGAATTACATCTAAGAGCTTTATACTAGAATGAGGATAATAATGCAATGTGGTGATTACCCCAAAATATGTTTATGGACAGGGGCAAGAAATTAGCTGACACTATTCTATGATAAATTAACTATACCATCAACCAGCCAAGAGGAACTGAAGGCTTACAGAACATGAGTATGGAATTTGTGAAGTCCTATGAATATAAAAAATATCAGAAGCCATCATTTCTAAGAACTATCATATTCAAAATTAGAAAGTAAGAGTGTATGTGGTTGAGTTTTTAATGGCAATTTGTTTAAAGTAGAAATAGAAATTTTCAATGATATAAAAGAGATCCAACAAGAACGTAGTAGGTAGGCTGGAAGATACCTGTGTCTTGGTCAGTAGGAGGGCAGTGGTTGTAAGGACACTGTATATCTGCACACTCCAATAAGGAAGTCTGTAGCTACATGGACTCTGGCATAAACAAAGAGGCAACAAAACTTTTCCAAGCGAATTTTCAATACAATTATTTTAAAATCCCATCTTAGAGAAAGGGTCGTAGACAAAAAGTCCTATCCCTAACCAAGGGGAGTTTTGCTATAGATTCCTTCTAGAAACAGGTAAATAATTTTCTTTAATGAGGTGCCACAGTGTATATCAACCATCCTAGTGAAAGAGGCTGGGCACATGCCCAAAACAAAATGGGGTCTGTGCTCTGGGCACAGGCCCAAAACAAAATGGGGTCTGTGCTCTTGTTGTGAGGTGGCACATTTTGTTTCATTTTGGTGTTTTCTATCTGTTTGTTTAGATTTTCACATTTTGTTTGGTATTTGGCTTTGAAAATCACTAATGAGGAGAGAGAAATAAAGAAAGAATATGAGTGGGTGGAAGAAAGATGTTTGAGAATTTGGGAGATGAGAAAAAAAGTGATCAAATTATATTTCCTCAACTCCACTGACAAAGTTCCATCCAAAAGCCAAAGACTACCATTTTTAAAAGCCTTTACACCAAGCATGAAGAGCTTTCTTTTCAGGTTTTGGTCAAAGTTATCCAAGAGACTTCCAAGACACATAAACTTTTTCTGCTGCCCTTGAATTTCCTTAGAGATGAAAGGTAAACGTTTTGTTGAACACATCATGCCATTCAGAGACATGGTCCAGTGGTCCCTAGCTTGAACTTATCTGAGTGCCTCCTCCATGATGCCTGGCAGCATGGAAGCTTCCCAAAGGAAGAGACAACCAATTTTGCTACCCAGCGATAATAAAGTCATAGACTGTAGAGGAGAACCTACAACATTTATATTGGATATATATACATACATAATCAAAATGTACAGTTATGGTGTCCAGTCCCTGTGAACATATATATCAAACAACAACTTCTTCACCTAAGGCTCAGGGAATATTGCAGAAGATGGAGCAGAAAGATTTTGTTTTTAAAGATTTATTTATTATTATATGTAAGTAAGTACACTGTAGGTGTCTTCAGACACACCAGAAGAGGTCATCAGATCTCATTACAGGTGGTTGTGAGCCACCATGTGGTTGCTGGGATTTGAACTCAGGACCTTCAGAAGAGCAATCAGTGCTCTTAACCACTGAGCCATCTCTTAATAGCCAGGAATTTATGTATTTGCTGTGCAAGTATGTCTTCTTGCAATGTCAGAAGTGACACTCATAAAGGGACACCATCATAACTGCCTCAAAATGAGCTGAACAACACCAACTCTAAATATGCTAAAATGCCCAGAAGAAAGACTAGGAAGCCTCCATCCTTCCCGAAGAATTACAAGTAAGTAAGAATTCTGAGAATGGGAGATGATCATAACAAATAGTTGTCTACTATCAAACTGTGGGTCCTGAAAACATACATACAAATAACAGTGCACAGACTGAGATGGTTATATTTAGAAATATATATGCATATGAATGGATATCATACATGAATATAAAATCATATAACAACAATGATAAAAGACAATGAATTTGAATGTGATGTAGGGAAGAGTTAATGTTGCAATTATACTCAAAAACTAAAAAAAAAAAGCAACAAAAACATTAAAAATTGAATGTAGTTACAAAATGTTGAAAATATTTGTATTTACATTGACTATAAATAAACTGCTTATGTATCTTTGGAATAAAAACACATACTTATTAGTATTAGACTTCCTTGAATAAAATATTGTGATTTTTAGAAGGGGAAGATCAAAATATATCATGTGATAAAATCACATTATTAATAAAAAGAAAGTAAGTGTTGTGATGTTTCAGCAATTACATAAGAAAGAAGAGAATAATTTTCCTATTCCAAATTTGAGAACTAACAAATTCTTTTCTCTTGCCTTAAAATCTCTTTGTGTGCTCACCTTAGAATGTAAAAAGTAACTCA
Organism: Mus minutoides; assembly: GCA_902729485.2. Classification (NCBI taxonomy): domain Eukaryota; kingdom Metazoa; phylum Chordata; class Mammalia; order Rodentia; family Muridae; genus Mus; species Mus minutoides. The sequence continues at coordinate 58,874 of CACVCL010015147.1, read as the reverse complement.
CATTTTATTTAGATCCTTTTAATTCTTGGCATAATCTATAACAGATATAGAATATGATTCTGTCGGATTCCATCGAATCTGTAAGTAGAATGTCCTTTTGTAGTTGCAATAGACATTGTTGGGATTGAGCCTATTTTTCTCATATAACTGATGGAATTTTACTTCTTCATATCAAAAATAAAAGCTAAATTAGTGTCTAAAGTTTTCTCTGTATCATGTACCACTCTAAGTGCTTTTCAAAATAAAATGCAAATGTCAGTGACAGCCTTATGGTATACCATTATAATTGTTCCCAAGTTATAAAACAATGATCTGAGTCACAGAGAATTTAAACAGTGTTTTCAAAGTCCAAGAGTTACTAAATATCAAGATTAATATGAGACACAAGAAGCCACGAGGCAGTAGCCCAGATTCTCAGTCATTCATGCTAAATAGCTGAGACATTGCTTAAGCATAGAATGAATTCACTTAACTTTTAAAGAGGTATTTAGGTGTCCTCTTTAAAGATGAACTAAGCTGGATGTGAAGATGTTCAATATTAGGACAATGTGTGTGTTTTTGTTTCTGTGTGTGTGTGTGCATATATACACGTGTGTGTTTACAAGTGTTTATGCAGTGCACAAAATGTTGGGGTTCATGTTGCATGTTCTCATAAACAATGAAGTTCTTGTGATCAGCTTTCTTCCTCTTTTACTTACACTTATACATCCAGCTCACTCATAGTGACCCCTTTATTTCTTACTAGTTCTATATTTCTGATTTATTTTATTTTTCTCAGTAATATTTTTAGCTTTTGTTAATTAGAGAAAAGTATATAGAATCTGTCATTTTGGGGTCTATATCATTAAATTTCTGATGATAGTCCTCCAGTTGTATACAGTTTAATGTGAGTGATATGATTTTATTCTTCTTAAGACAAAATTATACTGTATTTCATATATGTTGTATTTTCTTATCTATTCTTTCACTGATTGACGCAAAGGATGATTTCACGGATAGGCTATTAAGTATAGGAATGTAATAAGCATGGGTTTGCAGATATCTATATTATATGCTGACTTTGACCCTTTGAAGTCATTTCATATTTCTTATCTAAAAAGTACTATGGAAATATCAACTACTGGCTTCAATTTTAGAAGCTAATATTCATTAAGCATTTTAAATTTGATCATAATGATTTGTGAGCATTTTCTTATTGAATACAATATAACACAATATAAATGTATAAGTCCTGTTTTTAATCCTCTCTGCTTACCAGTGGAAAAGCTAGCGGGCTAGGGAGGTTTCTCAAATTTCACAATGGCCAAGGATCAGGGACCCAAGATACTTATGAATCTGTTCTAGTACAGCAAAAGCTGTCTTAATGAGCTACACTGTTTCTGTGCACGTCTCTTTTTCTGTAGACGTCTCTTTTTCTGTAGACAAAAATGGGTGGTCCCATTCTACTGTGGCTGCCAATCTACAAACCTACAGCTTCCTGTTAAAATCATAATATATATGTCAATTATTCACTTTCTGTCATTGCCTCAAAACACATTTACTACTTGTTCCTGGGGCAGGCAGGAAGCATGTGTTTAAATCTTGCTCAGGCTCAGGACTCAGAGAACAACGCTGCCACCTTGCTTCTCTTGCTCCTCCCAAAATATGTTGCAGCTAAAGTGGTGAGCCAGTGAATCAGCAGTAGAATTGAAAGAGAAGGTAACATCGAGATGGAAAAAAATAGTCTTTGCTAGTGACGGAAATTGCATAAGCTTAATGGAAAAATTTTAACTCCCCTTTACCTCCCAGTCAACAAATGCATGGCTTTTAGCATGCTTCTTTACATCTTAAATCTTAGAACCTTGGTAACATTAACTGACTCTGGGCAATAGTCCTTCAAGAGAAATTATTCCCCATCTAAGAAATAGTGACAAATACCAGATATAGTACTCTCACGCTAGTCAAACCGCTGCCGTGGGAAGCAATAACACTGCCGCCTTTGATTCACACTGTGTTTCTCTGCATCAGACTTGTCGGCTGTTTGTCTTATTCAATGGCAGCTCAATATAAGACTGAGAGCTATAAAGAATTTATTCTATACTCCTTCCTCTAGTTTTTGTCTGGTTAAATAGTAGAGGTTTATTTTATTCCAGTGCAGGAGTCTTTCTGCTGTCTGTTGCTCATTCTTTTTGTCCAGTGATTGCTTTATTTTCTCCATTTTCTAAAAAAAAAAAAAAAAAAAAAAAGTAAATTCCTCAACGGCATCCACTGGGAAGAAAGTTTTCTATACTTATTTCTAAAATGTATATGTCTTTATAACCCACCTCTATATTTCTATAAAAATTTAATCTACCATAGCAAGTACATATTCTCTTCAGGAAGAAATTATTTACCTGACTACAGACATATCCCTTCTTCCCATACAAAACTGTCCTCCACTATGGAGATTGAAAATACTGGATTCTTTCTTCCTAAGCCAAATGGATTCATCTGGAAACAACTGTATTATTTCTGTAGCTCTGAGTCAATATATATCAAAATTCTGACCAATCAGATATGAAAAATTATGTCTGTTAAAGACAGGTATGGAAAATATCTTTTTTTCTGATGAAGAGATTACTCCAAGAAATACCCTAACTTCCTCTATTCAGTTCTTTTTTTTAATTAGATATTTTTTTTATTTACATTTCAAGTGCTATCCCATAAGTCCCCTATACCCTCCCCCAGCCCTGCTCCCCTACCCACCCACTCCCACTTCTTGTCCCTGGCATTCCCCTGTACTGAGGCATATAAAGTTTGCTACACCAAGGGGCCTCTCTTACCAATAATGGCAGACTATGCAGCTAGAGACACGAGTTCTGTGGGTTCTGATTAGTTCATATTGTTGTTTCATCTATAGGGTTGCAGAACCCTACAGCTCTTGGGTACTCTCTCTAGCTCTCACTGATAAGTGGATATTAGCCCAGAAACCTAGCATACCCAAGGTACAGCTTCCAAAATACAAGAAAATCAAGAAAGAAGACCAACGCGTGGATATTTCATTCCTCCCTAGAATAGGGAATAAAATATCCATGGAAGGGGTTGCAGAGACAAAGTTTGGAGCTAAGACGAAAGGATGGACCATCCAGTGACTGCCCCACCTGGGGGGTCCATCACATAATCAGCCACCAAATGCAGACACTACTGTATACGCCAGCAAGATTTTGCTGAAAGGACCCTGATATAGCTGTCTCCTGTGAGGCTTTGTCAGTGCCTGGCAAATACAGAAGTGGATGCTCACCATCATCTATAGGGTGGAACACAGGGTCCCCAATGTAGGAACTCTATTCAGTCCTTAAAGGTGAAATATATGCATCTTTGATGGCAATTTCATTTTTGGAACTCCACAAGAATGAGAATTCAAATCAAACTATAAACCAAAAAACAAATGCACACTCCCTGAGGATATTATCAAGCCAGTGCCTAATCATGTTCTATAAACTTTCTAGTTTATTAGTAATCATTTTATTTAATCTACTTAGCTAAGCTAACTTTTAGGATTTTTCATTTTGGTAGGTAATTGTCTCTTAGGTGGAAGAAATAAATTATACATGAACTGATTCAATTACATCAATAACATTACAGAAACAAGATTTAGTCTCATGAAGTTCCATTAATACAATCTTTCTCAGAAAACAAGTTGTCAATAAGTCTTCATGTATTGATTAAGTTATCAATAATCTTTGATCATAGCAAATTTTGCCCATAACCCCAAAGACCATACATAGAAAAAAAATAGTGATTAGCTATCTGGCCATGATTATGTTAGTTATCAATTTGATCACCTGAAAAATCAAAGTTAGGGCCTTTACAGTCCTCAAAGTTTCTAAAATTCATTCTCAGCCCATGTGCCTTTGAAATATTTTAAAGATTGAAACAAAAATTGTACATTACTAAATGTTGCCTAGATGCTGTCATAAGCAACCAGGATACCTTATTCTTCTTACAGTGAAGTTTGCTTCTCTGAAATTTTTAACCTTAAAGATGAATAATCATAGAATTATAAACCAGCAGACATTTAAATATACATGAAAATGTGTTAAACAAATGGTTCTGAATCTAAAATACAGTTTTATTTCTGGACTGTTGAGACAGAACCACAGGTCAGATGGGAAGTCAGTGAGATCACAGCCATGAAGGAACCCAGGTAAAGCAAAGACAAGGAACAATAAAAGAGATCTCCAAGAACTGACCCAAAGGAAAGCTCAAGGGATGTCTCATGGGTACAGATGATCAACTACCCTAAGTTAATCACCTGAAATAATTCTTTATAAAATTATTCCTCAAAGTGATTCCTCAACATGTCTCAGGACTCATGTAAGACTTATGCAAATGAACCTCAGAGGTAAAGGTTTAAAATTTGAATAATGGATACCCACAGGTGAGTCTCCATTAAGAAAATTTAACTTGGGGTAGCTATAACTCAAACATTACCGTTAACATAGCCACTAAGCACATATAACTCTATCGATCATTAAACATGATATAATCAAATGCAGAGTCCCATTTGTGCGATTGTAAGGTCCAGCTATACCTGTGCAACACTAATCAGATTGGGTAGAAGACCTGAAGTCTCTGTATCTCCAAAATAAATTCTGGTACACATAAGAGATGTGCTGTGCACATGAGCCATGTCATCAGTTGGCTGGTGTCTACATGTATGCAAATAAAAGCAACTAATAGAAAAAGAGACATTGAATTTTAAAACAGAGCAAGGAAGAGGATATTATAGGTTTTGAAGAGAGGAAAGCTAAGGGAGAAATAATGAAATTCTATTACAATATAAAATTTATATATATATATATATATATATATATATATATATATATATATATACATCCCCTTTCTTATGCTTCATATTTTTTCATATAATATCTATTTGCATTTCCTACTTCAGTACAATAACTACGTGTTGGCTATCACATTTGTCTGAAAGGGCAGAAATTATATGTCATCTATCAATATTGGGTACTAAAAATGCTCTCACAATGTTATACTAAAAATTTCAAGTATTCTATGTAACATATTTCTGCATCTATATTTTACTGATGAGGAAAATGAGCTGGATCAAAGAGATCTGTGCAGTGGGCAAGCATGTTGTCCCCAAACTAAGGAGTCATGGAAGTTCAGCCTTCTATGTAAATACAAACACACAAAAGTGTTTTTATCATTCATTATTACTTTCATTTTTGCAGACAACTAGGAATAAATGTGCATTAATTAGAAAAAAAAAAGAAATGTCCTTTGACATTTCTTGCTACTAAGCAAAATATTTAAGGTGACATAAGGTAAACTTAGACTGGAAGAGTGATATAAAATCACTTAGGTAGTAACCAGTAAATTTAAGACCTGTATTAAAGTATATTTGATTCTACCAAGAGTCATTTTTTCTAAATTAACAAGTTTTAGACAACCATTTAAAAAGTGTGATGCTGCAATCTACCACCACTTTCTGTACATTTGTTTACTGATTTAGTTATTTTACTCAACTCAATTTTTAGAGACACAAAATACTTGATTTTGAACAGAAGAAAAGTGTGGGTAAGATTAGAATTCCACTGGATCAAATGTGTATGAATTAAAGGATGAATTTAAGCATAGTGGTGATGAATAAAACAATATTATGGGAATAGATATATTTACCTTAGTTCTTTGTAACATCCTATAGAGTTAGACTCTAAAATATATGATATATTTACCTTTGAATACACACATGGTTCTGTTGTTCTGTTGGTCAACTTCATTGGATTTTATACACTTCTTATTTAATGTATTTCTGTATGCAATGCAATATATAGAAAAATAAATGACATTTATTTATTTCATCAAAATAGTATAAACATAATTCTGTAATGCTTTCACTATAGGATAGTGATATTTTTAATCTCATTGGCTTTTATGCTTGGTGTGTGTGTGTGTGTGTGTGTGTGTGTGTGTGTGTGTGTGTGTATGTGTACACCTGCATTCAACACAACACAGATACATCCTCAACAAATAGGCAAGGCCACTTTGGTCTTGCTGAAACAGAGGAAAACATTCAAAGTGATCATTATGCAATACCCACTCTCTAGTAGTACATTATGCATTATCCACTCTCTAGTAGTAGTACATTATGCATTACCCACTCTCTAGTAGTACAAGTCAGAAGCTGAGATAACTGAAGGGCACAACTGAATGTGACGACTAGTAAATTTTGGTGCTCAGCACATGGCTTCCTTATAATCCTGTAAAATCCAAGTGCATAAACCTCCAACCATCAATCAAACTAGTCCACCAATAAAACACCATATCTCCAACTCTGTAAGGCAGACAGAGATCTGGGAAATAACTTCAGTTCTCTTCACTCCCATTTTTTTTTCTTGTTGCCTCAAATGGTTTTGTATCTTTTTGCTGCCATTAATTAATTAATTAATTAATTACATCCAAAATGTTGCTCAGCTCCTGATTCTCCCCTCCTCCCTCCTCCCGATCACCTCACCCCAGGCATCCCTTCTACCTGGGGCATCAATTCTCTACCATATTAGACACATCCTCTCCCACTGAGACCAGACAGGGCAGTTCTCTGCTACATATGTGCCAGCTGCCACAGATTAGCCCATTGATGCTCTCTGGTTGGTAGCTCAGTCTCTGAGAGCTCCCAGAGGTCCAGGTTACTTTATACTGCTGATCTTCCTATGGGGTTGTTATCCCCCTCAGTTCCTGCAATCTTTCTCCTATCTCTTCCATATGGGTCCCATAACTCAATCCAATAGTTGGCTGTAAGTATCTGAATCTGTCTCAGTCAGCTGTTGGCTCCGCCTCTCAGAGGACAGCCATGCTAGGCTCCTGTCTGTAAGCACACCTTGACATCAGCAATAGTGTTGGGGTTTAGTGTCTGTGCATGGGATGGATCCCAAGTTAAGCCAGTCACTGGCCTGTCATTCTTTCCATTTTTTCCCTGAATTTCTTTTAGACAGGAAAAAAATTGGGGTTAACAATTTTTGAAGGGGGTTGGTGTCCCCATCCTTTCACAAGAGGCCCTAAATCTGGGAGATGGTCTCTTCAGGTTCTATATCCTCATTGTTGGGCATCTCAGGTAATTTAAAAAATATATATTGGTTATTTAATTTATTCACATTTCCCCTTATATGTTATCCCCTTTCCTGGTTTCCAATTCCTGAAAACCCCTATGCCACCCCTCTGCTTCTATGAGGGTACTCCCCATCGATCCTCTCACTTCAGCCTCACTACCCTAGATTCCCCTGTGGTGGGACAAAAATCCCTACCAGGACCAAGGGCCTCTCCTCTCATTAATGCCTGATAAGGCCATCCTCTGGTACATATGCAACTGGAGCCATGGATTCCTCCATGTGTATTCTTTGGTTGCTGGTTTAGTCTCTGGGAGCTCTGGGGAGTCTGGTTGATTGATATTGTTGTTCTTCCTATGGAGTTGCAAACTTCTTCAGCTCCTTCACTCCTTCCTGTAGTTCCTCCATTAGGGTGCCCACGCTCAGTCCAATGTGCAGCTACAAGCATCAACATCTGTATTGGTAGATTGCTCTGGCAGAACCTCTCATAGGACAACTACATTAGGCTCCTGTCTGCAAGCACTTCTTGGCATCAGCAATAGTAACTGGGTTTGGTAGCTTCATACTGGATGAATCCCCAGGTGGGGCAGTCTCTAGATGGCCTTTTCTTCCGTCTCTGCTTTACTTTTTGTCCCTGTACTTCCTTTGCACAGGAGCAATTCTGGGTTAAAATTTTTGAGAAGGGAGGGTGGTGCCATCCCTTAACCAGCTAAAATATTTAACAATCATGATTTATCCCAATTTATGTGACCCTAAATCTATAAAACCATGTCTTTAATTATTGCAAAAGGATAAATAAATGATGTTTTGTGGCATTCCTTACTCCCTATTTCATTCTTACAGACATTGTGATTACATTAGACATACATCAGTAATCTAAAATGATTTTAAATGAAACTTATCAGTAACACAAGTTTAATCTGAAAAATCTTCCCTCTATCATTCAAACAAACCCATTTATACATCCTAGACATTAGGACAAGTTCACTTTTGGGGGACTGTCTAAAAAATTTTAACTTGAAATACAAAAACAGAATAATAACATCAATAATACATGAAACAAGCTATTTGAACAGTCTGTCTTTTCTTTTCTTACTTCAATTTTCAAGAAGCTGTGTCATAATTACTTATGATCAGATGATGCTGTTCCCTGCTCTATCTGCATTTCTTTATGAAGTAAGATAAAAATTATTTAAAAAAATGAAAAATCAATGTAAAATAGATCTACAAGAAGAACGTCATGGACAATATAGTCATCTGACAGGCAGTTATATTCTAATTCTTTGATGTACAGCCTTGTTTGGTAAGCAGTTTTTTTTTTCCTATATGGAAACTTAATTCAGTGTCTTCAGTTTTTTTCTACCATTATTCTCAAAGTAAAGAGAATATTGACAAGGGCAATAAGAGACTCTAGTTTTTACCCCAGCTCCTCCTCTATGTAACTGCAATTCTTTGGTCAATTTAATTTTTGTCTTTGAGATCTAGTATGCTCATATGTGTGTGCATATATATATATATATATATATATATATATATATATATATATATATATATATCATATTATGACTAGTCATTTTGTAAAGAGAAATCTCAGTTGCAGATGCTGGACTTATAATATATGTACGATATAATTTAAGCCTCAATATTTCAATCATTGTTATCACAATTTCAGTATAAAAAAGAGAAGCTCAGAGAAGGTAGGGGAAGTTTACTAAATGGGCTTCTTCAGTAACACCTCTAATAGAAAGTAAAATTGTAAATGTATTATTTATATATTTCAAAATAGTATTATTATGTGTAAAGCAAAAACTTTTCTCATATAATAATCTTACTGTCATTCTATCAAATCATGATTGGTATGAATGTTTATAAACCTTACACACAACATATAATTAATATCCATACAATAAAGTCATGTGAATTCCATAAATTGCACATGGTGTGTTTAAAAATGAGAGAAACATAGGGAAGTGTTAGGGTAGTGAGGCAGGAGTGGATGGGTGGGTGAGCTCCTTCATAGAAGCAGCAGGGGAGGGTATGGGATAGGGGGCTTGTGGAAGGGAAACTGGGAAGGGGGATAACATTTGAAATATAAATAAACAAAAATAACCAATAAATAATGAGAGAAACAGAAGGCTCAATTTCCCATGCTGCTGAGTTCTTGCTTCAGGCAGACTTTAACTCTGATTAAATTAATGCCCCTTCAAACACTGGTTTGAGCCAACCTGAGAATCAAATCAATGTCAGAGAAAGCACTTTGTCTCTGACGTAACACCTGCTTTTTGTGAGTTTTTTTTTTTTTTTTTTTTTTTTTTTTTTTTTTTTTTTTTTGTATGGAGTACAGTCAAACTCTTTTTTTTCACTGTAGAAAATTAATAGGAGCACTTGCCTCAAACATTTCTGTGTTATGAACTAAACTGTTTAGGAAATGTAGCATGAAGAGGAATTATATTTTTTTCTCTCTTTATTGGATATTTTCTTCATTTACATTTCACATGTTATCCAGAAATTTTCCCTTACCCTCCCGTGTCCCCGCCCTGCTCCCCTACCCACCCCCTCCCACGTAATGGCCCTGGCATTCCCCTGTTCTGGGGCATATAGAGTCTGTATGACCAAGGGGCCTCTCCTCCCAATGATGGCCAACTAGGCCATCTTCTTCCATATATGCANAGGATGACATCCTCCAGATCCATCCATTTGCCTAGGAATTTCATATATTCATTGTTTCTAATAGCTGAGTAGTACTCCATTGTGTAAATGTACCAAATTTTTGTATCCATTCCTCTGTTGAGGGACATCTGGGTTCTTTCCAGCTTCTGGCTATTATGAATAAGGCTGCTATGAACATAGTGGAACATGTGTCCTTATTTTTAAATGAGGGAAACTACCCCAGTATAAAGCATGCCACTGAGCACTGTTTAAAATGAAAGTGTTTGAAGTTCACGTAGGCAGGAATAGATGATTCAGGATTTGCTTTCTTTTAGGTCATTCTTGCCTGGTTCCATCACACCTTCATTTACTATCTCTTACTTGCAGTTTTTCATCTGTTCCTTCACCAAACATAGTCTCTGATAATTCCATATATTTCTGTTAGGAGGCTTTACTAAGTGGGGTCGCAAAGTTCTTAACTATTCTATGAAGTAGGATTTAACCTCCAATGACAGCAGAGGAGATTTGGAATAGTTCATTCTTTCAACCAAAGGTTCATGCTAGATGCAGCTTTAATCTAAAGATAAGACTTCCTGTCCCCAAGCAAATGAAAATGCATTGCTAACTCTCTGCTTCTTTCTTTGTGATTATGAGAATGGAGCCATTTCTTGTCCTTATCTTAATTACCCTTTACACTAATGAGCATAGAAATTTCCCACAGAGAGTTATCAGAAGAATGTCACCCCAGTTGTATAAATCCCAGAATACACCTCTCCATGTTTGCCTTAGCTAGTCATCATGTGTGTCCTTCATTTATGAGTGCCAAAATATAACCCTTAACACTCTTTATCATGTAATCTTCATTATAACACAACTTAAAAGGACTGTCACAACAATTACCTTCATGTCAGCAACTAGAATATTGGTGTTAAAAATCCTTGGTTGGCACATGTATATTAAATGTTGAGTTGCCTATATGCACCTGAAGTATTATAGTCACATGAACGATTCCTGTTTCTCAACTGACTTTTCATCTTTGGCCTTTTGGGGGAACTGTTGTTTTGTTTGGTTTGGTTTGGTTTGGTTTGGTTTGGTTTGGTTTGGTTTGGTTTGGTTTGGTGTTATAGTTTGTTGGTCTTTTGTTGTGTTTTGTTTATTGATTCTGGAGGTCTAAGAATATGAGGCCCCAAGATGTAACGCTAGGGTTAAATTTGGCGAATTTACTCTTCTCTAAGAACCATATAAAGACTAATGAGTTAGGTCTTTTTAAAAAGTCATTTAAATCAAAACACGCTAAATATCCACACTTGGGCAACATTAGTTTCAATGTATAAAAATAAAAATTTCAGCAAAGTAACATAGGAAAGTTTAGCTGGTGGCAATAAAGTGAATGTTCTCTAAACTCAGAGAAAATTGCAAGTAGGTTTTCTGTATCGTTTTTCAATTAACTGCTCTCTCTGCACAACCAGAAAGGCAATCAGCCTCTATTTTAAAATTTTTATCCCTTTTCTACGAACGTGAAAAGAAGACTATATTTTGGGGGAGAAAGTTACTAATATTTTGTCTCTTCATTTTACAATTAAAAAACAGAAACAAGTGCACAAACTATAAGTTGCTGAAGGGAGGATGAAGTTTAGAACTTATCTTTAGCACACATGAGACTACATGTTCCATTGCAAGCATCCAAGATTAAACAAAAAAATTCCTAGAGCTAGAGAGATGATTCATTAGTTAAGAGACCTGCTTCTCTTGCTGAAACTTAGGGCTTTGCTTCCTAGTATGCACAATGGTCCCTTGCAGTCAGTTTTAACTCCAGTTTCAGGTCATCTGACACACTGTTCTGACTTATGTGACAATCAGCATGCATCCGGGGTAAATATATATATACTCAGGTGCATATACATAAAAGAAAAATTAATAAGCATATCTTTTACAAATGTATCTGCTATTTATTATATTATTATTATTTAATCATTTTTTACACTTGAGATTTCAGTTTAAATTGTTTTGTTCTCAATTTGGACAATGAAACATCAATCACATTCTATCTTAAAATTTACAAAAATTATATAATATGGGCTTCATTTTTATGTAATTAAAATATACTAGAAGAATGGGGTAAAGTCTAATACAGGAGATTAATTGTGTCAGCCTACATATCCTCTTTCAAGCTCACTCACTATAGAACTTTACCTTCATTCCTTCAAGGTGTATGTGCCATGAGATTATATGGCAACCAGGAAATAGAAGGTAAAAGGCTAAGCACAAAGTTGAATAGAAAGATTCCAGCTTGTAACACATGGATAAATTACAGTCACCTTCATCTGCATTTCATAGGAGAGGGATTTTGAGCAATGTGTACCATCTTATATCTGAAATCACATGTTGGCTTTCTCTCATGATTCATGTTTCAGATAACATTAGGTAACACAGAGGAAATTTGTGTGTGTGTGTGTGTGTGTGTGTGTGTGTGTGTGTGTGTGTGTGTGTGTGTGTGTTTATGTGTATGTGTAAAAATAACATGTTTTCTGTAACACAAGAAGTTACACTTCGGATTTTACCCACCTTCCTGTGAACTCTCTGACTGTTCCACATCCCATACCTCCTCTCCTCTCCCTAACCCTATCTCCACCCCACCTGAGCTCTAAACTCCTTAGGGCCTCTAGTCTCTTGAGGGTTAGGTGCATCATCTCTGAATGAACACAGATCCAGAAGTCCTCTAATGTATGGGTGTTGGTTGCCTCATATGAGCTGTTGTATGCTGTCTGTGTGGTGGTCCAGTGTTTGAAAGATCTCAGGGGTACAGTTTAATTTGAGACTGCTGATCACCCTTCTCCTCACCTTTCAGCCTTCCCTAATTCAACAACAGGGGTCAGCTGCTTCTTTCCATTGGTTAGGTGCAAATATCTGCATCTGACTCTTTCAGCTGCTTGTTGGGTCTTTCAGAGACCAGTCATGATAGGTGTCTTTTTGTGAGCACTCCATAGCCTCAGTTATAGTGTCAGGCCTTGGATCCTTCCTTTGAGCTAGATTCCACTTTGGGCCTGTCACTGGACCTCCTTTTCTACAGGCTCTTCTCCATTTCTGTTCCTACAGTTCTTTCAGATAGGAACAATTATGGGTCAGAATTTTGACTGTGGGATGTCAACACTGTCCCTCACTTGATGCCCTGTCTTTTTGTTGGAAGTGGGCTCTACAAGTTCCCCCTAATAAACATATCTTTATAGTTAATTTTAACATCACCGTGACATGCTGGATTGCTTGCTAGCATTGCTATCATCACTATAGTAATGTTATTACTAATATCTACCACGTTAAAAAGGTTTTACTTATAAGGAAAGAGAGAAGGTTTGAATGGATAAAATATTTGACATACAACCAAGAGGACTTGGTTAGAGTCACTAGCATGCACATGAATAGCAGGCTATTCTTGCTTTTCGGCTGTAGCTCTAGCACATGGAAGGAGGAGACAGAGAACCTACAGGGCAAGATCCTGGACAGATTAGCCAAGTTTGTGAGCTCCAGATTCAAGTACTAGATCCAGCCTCAAAAGACAAGTTGGAGATCAATTATGGAAAACCACCAGTATCAACCTCTGACTTCTGTTTGGACATAGACATAGGCATAGACACAGGGACATGCACAAGCACACAAGCACACACAAGTAGATTAGATAGGTAGGTAGATAGATGATGAAAGATAGATAGATGATAGATAGGTAGTGTCTTAGTCAGGGTTTCTATTCCTGCACAAACATCATGACCAAGAAGCCAGTTGAGGAGGTAAGGGTTTATTCAGCTTACACTTCCATACAGCTGTTCATCACCAAGGTAATCAGGACTGGAACTCAAGCAGGTCAGGAAGCAGGAGCTGATGCAGAAGCCATGGAGGGATATTCCTTACTGGCTTGCCTCCCTTGGCTTGCTCAGCCTGCTCTCTTATAGAACCCAAGACTGCCAGCCCAGAGATGGTCCCACCCACAAGGGGCCCTTGATCACTAATTGAGAAAATGCCCCACAGCTTAGATCTCATGGAGGCATTTCCCCAACTGAAGTTCCTTTCTCTGTGATAACTCCAGCTGTGTCAAGTTGACACAAACCTAGCCAATACAATTGACCCCTTGTCAACTTGACACACAAAGATATCACTAGTAAGCCTCAATCCTTAGTTCTTATTCAAACACAAGCTCAATCTTTTTAAAATATCTAATATCTTTTCAAATCCAGAGTCTTTTTACAATTAAAAGTCATTTAACTGTGGGCTCCACGAAAATACTTCCTTTAAGAGGGAAAAAACATCAGGGTACAGTCACAATGAAAAGCAAAATCAAACTCCAACTGTCCAATGTCTGGGATTCAACTCACGATCTTCTGGGCTCCTCCAAGGGCTTGGGTCACTTCTCCAGCCATGCCCTTTGTAGCACATACCTTGTCTTCTAGGCTCCAGCTGCCTGTACTCCACTGCTGCTGCTGTTATTGGTGGTCATCTCATGGTACTGGCATCTCCAAAACGCTGCTGTCTTCCGCTGTAACTAGGCTTCAACACTAGCCTCTCATAGGCTCTCTTCATGGTGCCAAGCCTCAATTCCTTTGCATGACCCCTACAGCCCTGGGCCATCAATTGCAACTGAGGCTGCACTTTCACCAATGGCCTTCAATGGCCTCTCACAGTGCTTCTGTGGCCTCAGCTGCTCTGCATGACTCCTTCATGCCTCTAAAACCAGTACCACCTAGGTAACTCTTACACATTACCAAGTCCAGTCACAGCACAAGGTACAACCATGGCTATCTCTGCAACACAGCCTCCTTGTGCTTTCAGAAAACATTTCCCAGAAGATGTCACCTCAATGATGCTGGTCTCTTCTTAATCACCACTAATTTCTTAGCTCCAGCTAACCAGCATCAATAGTCCCAGTAATGCCAAGTTTTTGCTTTGGTAGTTCTGGTATCTTGGTAATCACAGCTGATTCTTCAGCCCCAGCTAACCGGAACCACAGAATCTTACAGTCAAAGTAACAATGGCCCTGAAAGGGTCTTTAATTTTCCCTCTGAAATTCACAAGCCAGGTCTCCATCTTCTGCACTGTTCTCAACATTATCTTCCAAGCTCTTACACAACATCCCACAGAGCTCTTAACACAGAATGGATCTTCTGGCCCAAAGTTCCAAAGTCCTTCCACATTCCTCCCTAAAACATGGTCAGGTTGTCACAGGAATATCCCACTCCTGGTACCAATTTGTCTTAGTCAGGGTTTCTATTCCTGCACAAACATCATGACCAAGAAGCCAGTTGGGGAGGTAAGGGTTTATTCTTCAGCTTACACTTCCACTTTCATCACCAAGGAAATTAGGACTGGAACTCAGGCAGGTCAGGAAACAGGAGCTGATGCAGAAGCCATGGAGGGATGTTCCTTACTGGTTTGCCTCCCCTGGCTTGCTCAGCCTGCTCTCTTATAGAACCCAAGACTGCCAGCCCAGAGATGGTCGCACCCACAAGGGGCTCTTGATCACTAATTGAGAAAATGCCTCACAGCTTAGATCTCATGGAGGCATTTCCCCAACTGAAGCTCCTTTCTCTGTGATAACTCCAGCTGTGTCAAGTTGACACAAACCTAGCCAGTACAGGTGGATAGATAGATAGATGGATAGCTGGATAGATAGATAGATAGATAGATAGATAGATAGATAGATAGATAGATAGATAGATAGATAGATAGATAGACAAATAGACAAACAAACAAACAAACAAACAAACAAATCCATTATACTTGTCTTGCTCAGCTCACTTCTTTACTACATGAAATAACAGCCAGGACATGGTTCTATTTGACAGTTGAGATACTAAGTCATGAGCTAAAGTTATAAGTTACTTAAAGCACTCAAAATCAGCAGTTAATGCAAACCCCTTTTATTAGTGTTCACAGTTTAGATGGTTATCTCCTCACCATGATTATACCTGGCATTGAAGATGATCTTTAGGGAAACATGACTAGTTCAGCAGATATTGACCCTGCAGCTTCCTGTCATTTTGCTCTCATCCTCAAAATTCAACAATTTCATCGAAAAACTGGTTATCACCAACACTAGATTTATGATGCTAACTTGTGATTGTTATAATCGTTAAGCTAATTAATTAATGATAGTTGTGAACCTAATTATCATTCATGAAATGATCAATAATCAGAAGTCGACCAAATAGAAAAATGTTAAATGAGTTCTATTTCTTTACTTGCATATTTGCTCAACATGTATTTGCTCACTCCCTCATCTGTACAAACATCAGTGGTGTACCAAAACTTAATTTATGCCAAGCAATAAGCATATACTAATAAGTACAGCAGAAATGTCACTGCCCAGGAGGGATCTTTGATTTCATTAGTAGATTAATATTTCCTACAGCAAATTCTAAGAAATAAACAGACTCAAAGGCTAGAATTAAAAAAATAGCTCTTGCATGATGAATAGGATCAAGGGCATGCAGCTATGGTTCTATAACAAGAGTTTCTGCACTCCTTGTGTCTCTGATTTACTATCCACATGGAATTTGTGTAAGTTATACCAAAGTATTTTGTTGCCGGAGCCAATTTAATTAAAATGCCGTTCCTTTGGTTATGTGACTGACTTGTGTACACAACTTTATGGCATAGCCCATGATAGTAAATAAAAAGAAAAACTATTTTAGCTCTGGTCAGTGTCATTTGTAGGACAAAGTCAAAATGTTCATCTTTCCTTTCCTCCTTGCAAGTTCTGTTGTGTTTTCTCTGTGGCAGAGTCAATATCTCAGACATCTATCCTTTCCCAATTATCCATTGGACATGCCTTCACCATGATCTTCCTGGCTTGGCTTTTATCTGACATCCAGATTCCACTTGACTGATTATTGATTGTTTGACCCCTACCTCTTACTTAAAAGCACATATTTCTACATAGTGATTTTCCTAAGCTACAGTTCATTTCAATCAATTTTACTTAGCTCGTTTTAAATTCTCTTCATGCCTTGACTTAAAAAGAATTCAATACAATAATTTGTGCTATGTCAATTGAAACGTGATTATTCTCAAAGCCATGGACAATACCTCTAGTTCCCTTCAAGTTTGGGGTAGATACAGGTAATGGGAATGCTTGGTCAATTCACTTAGGTGACAACATGATATACTAAGAAGAAAGAAAAAAAAAACTCTACATATCTAGATATATCTTAATTATGCCATTTTTCAAATTAAACTATTTCATTCTTCAACTAAATCCCACCATCTTGACTAATGTATATTATAAAAAGAACTGATACATATTCTGTCCTGCTAAACCTCCTCTATTATACTGGAGTCACCTTGTGTGGATTATATGTAAAAGAGTCCCAGATTTAATTGTCCTCCAGACCTTAGCACAATTGGCTGTATGACCAAGCAGCATTCAGGCATGTAGACAGCACCAACTTTCAAAAAGAAAACTTCATTAATCTAATCCATCCAATCCCATAGTTCAGGGAAAGTCTATAAATGTACTAACCTTGTGTTTGGCCTCTATAGTTCTGCTTCTAACTAGTAGTTCTTGTTAACTGAAGTGTTTAACTCAGGTATGGTTTTAGTATTGAAAAGATCACCAAAGAAAAGCTCAGGGCAACATTGAGATCCAAAACACCCAGTGTAGTTACCAGCCACTGACTTTTTATAGGTTAATACCCTATATAGATCAATGGTGGGTACCCTGAGAGACATATAAGCTTTCATTTTCTCTTCTAGACTTACTGCATCTTTTGTTCTGGAATTTTATAAAAGATTAACTCCTATACCTTTTTGAACATTTAGTTTGAAAATTAATGTCTTCTTGCCAGCTCATACTCACCATAGTTTCCAAAGCTTGGTTAGTTTAAGAAATGTCTGAGGAACATGTAAGTCCATAGATATCCAGGTATACAAGTAAAAGTGTTTTAAGGACACATAATGTGGGTAAGAAGGTGCACAGAATCTAGGAGGAGTTGGGGAAGGGAAAATTAAGATGAGGATATATTTTTCTTTCTTTTTTATTGATTAACTTATTTATTTACATTTGAAATGTTATCCCCCTTCCCAGTTTCCCTCCACAAACCTACTCTCCCCTTCTCACCCTTGCCTCTCTGGTGCTCCCCCACCAGCATACCTACTCCTGCCTCAGCGGCCTAGCATTCCCTGTCCTGGGTTATCAAGCCTCCACAGGAACAAGAGACTCCCCACCCCCAGTGATGCAGGATAAGTCAATTCTCTGTACATATCCAGCTGGATCCATTGTTACCCCCTGTGAACACTTTGGTTCCTGGTTTAGTCCTTGGAAGCTTTGGGGGATCTGGTTGGTTGATATTGTTTTTCCTATGTGGTTATAAAGCCTTTCAGTTCCTATAGTCCTTCTCCTACTGTCCCACGCTCAGTCCAATGTTTGCCTGTTTACATCGATCATTGTTAGTCCAGCTCTGGCCAAGCCTCTAAGGGGACAGCTATACTTGGCTCTTGTCAATAAGCACTTCTTGGCATCAGCAATAGAGCATGGGTTTGGTGTCTGTAGATGGAATGGATCATAAGGTGGGGCAGTCTCTGGATGGCCTTTCCTTCAGTCTCTGCTCCACTCTTTGTCTTTATTTCCTTTTGACAGGAGGAATACTTGATTAATATTTTTGAGGTGAGTGGGTGGTCCCATCCCTCAACTGAGGACCATACCTTGGATATGGTCTATACCTGTCCTATTTCCTCTTTGTTTGGTATTTTGGCTAATGTCCTCTCTGTTGGGTCCTGGGAACCTCTTAGGTCCCTGGCATCTGCGACTTTCTAGTGACTACGCCCCCCACCCCAGTTCCCCTTCACCCACTGATATACACCTACTTTTAAATTACTGACTGTACTGGCTAGGTTTGTGTCAACTTGACACAGCTGGAATTATCACAGAAAAAGGAGTTTCAGTTGGGGAAATGCCTCCATGAGATCTAGCTGTGAGGCATTTTCTCAATTAGTGATCAAGGGCCCCTTGTGGGTGGAACCATCTCTGGGCTGGCAGTCTTGGGTTCTATAAGAAAGCAGGCTGAGCAAGCCAAGGGAAGCAAGCCAGTAAATAACATCCCTCCATGGCTTCTGCATCAGCTCCTGATTTCTGACCCGCTTGAGTTCCAGTCCTGGCTTCCTTGGTGATGAACAGCTGTATGGAAGTGTAAGCCAAATAAACCCTTTCCTCCCCCAAGTGCTTCTTGGTCATGATGTTTGTGCAGGAATAGAAACCCTGACTAAGACACTGACCCTCGGTACTTCTTCCTGATCTCCTCCCATATCGGAAATGACCCTCCTTTTTCAATTAAAAAATAAATCTCACATTGAGAATCTTGGGAATTTATCCTGATTTCAGTGTGAGGGGAAGCTACAACTTAGACAGAAATAGCAGTTACTCAGGTTGAGACTTCAGATAATAGAATTTAAAATAAAATTCTCTGAAGGATAAGGAAATAATTGTGGTTGGTAAACACTAATTCTGCATACACAGTTCTACATCTCCGGCCAACTCTGAAGTTTACACAATCTGTAACCTACAAGAGACCTCTAGGACAGATTTGTTTTTAAGGAATAGAAAACATGACTAGAGGTCTCGGGAAATAAACAAATGAAAATTTGAATTCTATCTATTTAAAAGGTGTGATAAACATTTTGCATTGAAACTTCACAATGCTCAGATCTGTAATAAATGCTAGTTCTTTGACTCTCATGTGTGTGTATGTGTGCTTATGTGTATACGCATTTGGTGTGTGATGCTTTGGAAAAACCGATATAGACTATTAGTAATGCATAAATATGCATAATGTGTCAAAATAATGTGTAAATAACAAGAGTATGAAATAACATAAAAATATGATACATAAATATGTAACACAGAATAAAGTATATTAGCCTCCACAAACACTGAGTAATTGGTAATGAAGGTGTCTGATTGCTCTATGAATCGATATTTCATTCCTTTTTTGGTGAACTGTGTTATAGAGAAAAGACTCAATTCTCTTCAGATGGACTAATGCAGAGCTAAGGATTTTGAATTATATGAAGAGTAAATTATTATTTTTAAATGACATATAATTTAAACCAAGTATATAACTCCCTGTGGGTGTGATTTTAAAAACAACTTTCTTTGTTTGAATTTATCAAACGCATATAAATTTTTCTTCTACAGATAGTGTACCCTTTACAATGTGCATATTTTAAGGTATAGTATGATAATTGGGCATATGTATACAATGCATATTGAAAATAAGCATTTCCTTCTCCTTACAAAGTAATTGCCTATATCTATTAGTTACCAACCATAAAACATAAATATTCTTCTCAAGTTTGCGTTGTTGAAAAATAGTTTGTAGAAAAATATAATACACTCATGAGATTGGAACAATTATATTTGAATAAGCTTGAGGCCATCCTAGTCTACACAGGTAACTTCCAGGTCAGACTGAGAGACTGAGTTAGATTTTGTCCACAAAATAAAAATAAAAACCTGAAATAAAAAAAAAAATCCTTAAAACTTCTTGATTCAGATTTCTTTTATAACTCTGGAGAGATAATAAGGTTAGATGGAAATGTTTGCTTATTACTTTCTTCATTCTCTGGGCATCATTTCTTGTTGTGGATCCTTGCGATGGTGTTGTATTGTCTTGATTACTATTGCTGTAGAACAAATCACAGTATTTGAGAGAGTGATTTCTCACACTTGACTTTTCTTTGTCAAGAATTCCTCAAAATTCTATGTATTTCCATAAATTTTCAGTAATTTTATTTATACCTGCAAAACAAAAGTCTGAGATTATACAGGAACCATTTTGATCTTTTGCATCATATTAAGGAGATTGGACTTCATCATAGGTAAATCCATTCTAAAGAGAATGGATGTTAATCCTATAGCATATAATGCATAAACACAACACAATATGTCTTTTCATTATTTGCTCTTTAGTTCTATAAATTATCATCTCTTTACTGGTTTGTGTGCACTCCATGGAGTCAATATGTAATATTTATATCCTATTCAGTCCTGTGTGTCTCTATATCCATTGAGATTTGTATTTGCTATGGATTACTGGAATCTCTTGCTGAATTATCATTCATTTATGTGTTTTACTGCTATGTTTGGGGTCATGAAATTCAGTGTTGGACTTATGTTCAGGGAATATATAATGAATGATTAGATTTCAATAATTTCAAATTGTCTTACAGTTTGTCATGTAGTCCCTGGCTAAGTCACCATTGCTAGATGTTCCCTTAAGACATACACGTACACTAGTGGATATGTGTGTATTTGTATGTCTTAAAAATTATGGTTGATTATGTAGATTAATTCTGTTAAACTTCTGTGTTGAGTTTCTATCAGCTGATGAAACAACATGGAAATGCCATTATCTAATTAATGATTTTTTCTTTTACTCCTTCCAGATCTAAACCATTCATAGCATGAATGATTGATGGCTATTGCTTGCTGTATGAACACTAATGGATTCCTGGAAGATTTCTTGGTATATCCTGATGCATTTCTTTGTAGGAATAAGGACATTACTCAAAAATTTTATGAGGAGAAACCGTCTGTACTACTAGCTCCTGCATCAAATTTGTTTGTTGTTTCTTTCTGCCTGATCTTTATAAGTTCCCTCTATTAAAATTTTTAAGCCTTCCTTTAAGGGTATGTATGCTAACTATAAATACTTTGAAGTTTCTTTTATATGAAAATGTCTTTCTCCCCTTCATTTCTAAATGATAGTTTTGTTAGATACAGCATCAGAATGTTTCTCACTGTGTTTGAAAAATGCCCTGTTACTTCTCTGTGACCCCTATTACTTCAGATGAAATCACTCAAATTTGTCTTCCTGTTGAGAGAAATTCATTATTTCCTTTTGCTGGCTTTCAACAACTTTATTTGCTTTACCCAGAAATTTCATTGCAATGACTGCAGGAATAAATTTCTTTTGCTTTTTGCTACATAGATTTTTCCTCAATCAAATTTGAGAAGACTTTTTTTTTTGAGTCAATGATCTTCATTAGAGTAAGTAAATAAATAAAACAAATAATGTCCACCATGCTTAAAACATGGCCATTTGAGTTGTGACACATGTTCCATGTATTTCAACTCATGAGGATAGCCACACATTTACAGCACCAAATTGCTCATTCACAACACACCCCTTGTTTTTTGTGTTTTCTTTAATCTTCAGTTAATTACTGGAATTTATTAAGGAGGTTTTCTCAATATGGAACAATATATATATATATACAAATCATTTTTTGTCATGACATACCTGACTTTTCTTTTCACATTTTTTTTACTTCAACACAATATATTTTTTAAAAACTTGATTATTAAGAATTAGAAGATAATTGTTTCTTACATAGAATTTATGAATAGGTGGATCCATTTGTAATAACTATAACAGTACTGGATAACAGTTAGATGGCTCATCTGGAAAAGGCGCTTGCTGCCAAGCCTACTGACCTTTACACCTGCAAATCCACATAGTACAAAGAGGGACCTAACTCTCTACCAAGTTGGCTTCTGATCAACAGAGTCCCTCCCTCCATACACACATATAAATAAACAAAAATAAAAATAAAACAAGAAATATATATACAACATAGTGACTGCCTCATCAGCAATTTAGTTGGTGTTATGAAGAGAGGTCATCACCATCACAGGTGCTCCACTTTATGCATGTGTCTGAATTGTGACTTAGAGCAAGCCTAGCAGGCTTGGCTTCTTGTACCCTATCACATTCTGTGTGTATCCCCCTGATGACTTGGGCCACAGATTTTCTCTGGAAAAGCCAAATTGACCATTTTGTTGTTGTGATGGTGCCACTCCCCACCCCAAGGTCCCTGAAAATGATTCCATTCGCATTTAGCAATTGCTCTGTTCTGATGTCTGATTGTTACAGTTTTGGAGCTACTACATCTGTACCAGTAGTTATCAGGCAGTTGTGTCTGAATCAGTTATGTGGTTAAATAGAGAGTGAGCTGTCAGGGCTGCCTGGGTCTACTGAATGCCAATATCTTCTGATTCAAGTTTTCAAGTAATTTATGTATCTTTTGTTATTGTTGGTGCATTTCTGCTATTGTCACTCTCATATAACCCTGTTCTGTATAAGGTGATAGGGAGGAAGCCTGATATTTTGATTGGCTTCACCAAAATACTAACAATTGAGAGATGATTGTGTCTGCAGATAAGTTTTTAAAAAATATTTAAAAAATATATACTTTTGTTATCATTTTTCTCCTTTCTGTATCATAAATACTTGCTACAAAATTATATACAACACATAGTTTTATGAGGAAGAAAGGATTTTAGTGGTAAAATGGTCCTAATATACCAGGAAACCACACCCCTATTTAAAACCATTAAACAAATTGAGAATGTGTCTTTATTGGAAATCAAAACTCAAGCAGTTAATAGCCACAGGCATCTCCCAGTGAGAGGTGCATTTTATTTCAATGGTGGCCACAAATGTGGACAGAAATCACTCTGATTTATTGTGAGTAAGATAGAAATTTCTGATTACTATCCTGTCTCCGCATGAAACCAATCTCCTTAGAAAGACCATTTGAATCTGGGAAATAGAGGGCAAATGTAAATACGAGTGGAGGTTAAAACTGTCGCTGTGAGTATGAAGTCATAAATTATGCAGCCTCAAAATTCATTATCTTGTTTTTGTCACCAATCTCCTGAGCTGTATTATAAAAAAAATTTTTTTAAAGAAAATGAGATTTAAAATACTGAAAGTTCTCCTAAAAGAATATTGGGTTTATTGTAGCATTTCCTAAGGAGATTGCCTCATTGTGAACTTTACTTTTTACACAATACATTTTAGATTGTTATAGAAAAATAATAATAAAAGAAAAAAACACTTGCTGTTTTTTAAATGTTTTCTTTAGATTATAACTTGGTTCACTTTCAAAGGACATTATTTTCCTTCCAATTATCAGAAATTATTTTGATCGTGGGATGGAAACAACCTAATGAACGATGAACATAGTGTTATTTGAAAAAAAGTTTTAAATCCCACTGGATTTGTTCTTAGAAGTGTTAGCTGATACAGTTTCTTAAGATGAATGTTTTCTTTGCATCCAATGCATTGATATACAAAATATTCTTAAGGTGTTTTATGCATTCACTCATTTATATATGAAGTATCATGTGAACATACTGTAGTTAAAGTCAGTTTTGTTTCTGTGATCTACAGCAAGTTCTTTTAAAGCTAAGAGTTTCCGTTTTTTCATCTGAAGACACAGTTGTGATTCTTCAACTGCAGACTGGCAAACTTTTGCAAAAGCAAGTCTAACTATGAGTTTTAACTTACTTTTAAACTCCAAAGGAGTTGTCAAAAACAGGATGATAACCACAAGAAGCAAAATGAGCAGAGATTCACACTTGTAATCCAGGTATCTCTTTGTCTTCAAGATCACTCTGGGAGTCATAGTAGTCCTAAACTATCCTGGGCTATTGAGTGAGAATTCTGCCTCTCCCCACAAAGTAACACCATACAGAGAAGCAAATAACTGGGCTGAATTTACCAAATCTTATCGCCTATTTTCTTTTTCATATGAACATCCATCAAGACAGTTTTGCTTTTAGACTGTTGTTGCTGTTGTGGTGGTGGTAGTGATGGTGGTGGTGGTGGTGGTAGTTTTGTCTGTCTGTCTGTCTGTCTGTCTGTCTGTCTGTCTGTCTGTCTTCTCTCCTTCTTTCTCTCTCTCTCTCTCTCTCTCTGTGTGTGTGTGTGTGTGTGTGTGTGTGTGTGATATGCATACTCACGGTAACAATTTAAAGGTTTGTTAACTGTGCTATTACCTATTATATCATTTTATGTTATGCATCACAAGGAATAATCTATATGCATAAAACTCTCACTCACATTTGATGATGCCAATAGGAAGCACAAGGGTAACTCCTTCAATCTCAACAACTGCATCATCATGAGAATAGCAGGTTATACTTTCCTTGAGTGTAAAGCAGAACAAACAAGCCTATCATTCTCTCTCTGAATTTAGACAAACCTTTCTGACTAAAATTCAACAGAGCCAGGAGGTTCCCATATTCACACCAGTCCAGCAGTTCTGCCAATTCATCAAAATGATCACTCAAACACTCAGACCAATTGATACTTCAGGAAGTCAGAGCTTGATTTGACTTCTGGATTCATCTCTATTTCCAATTTGAACTCATACCTACAGCTAACATTAAATTGCCTAATAATTCTCTTTATAATATTAACCTAAACATTCATACTGAAAGCTTTGTACTTGTATTCATATTGCCCATAGCAACAAATCCATTATTCAAAAATAAAAATAAAAATTTACAAGCCATGCTGAGAAGCAAGGAGAACATTCTAGAGAAATGACACAGGCATGAGAATAGATCATGTTTGCTGCAAACATTGCTCTCTGAAGAGAGAAAGAATTTTTTCTAAATTTCTCATAAGTCATACTGAACCTAGAAATAGAATAATTAAATGGCCAAATAATCAAGATTTAATTTATTAAACTGGATGAGCTATGACATATTTCTTACAAAAACTCATTTCCTGTTACTTTTAAAGATTCCAATATCAATGATTATGTATTCATTTTGATTGCAAAAAAATGAGGCTATATTCAAAACATGAAGAGTAATTTACACTCTGTTCTGTAACCAAAATTATAAACCCAAAGAAAATAAAGAAATCATTAAAAAGGACTGTACTTAAGAGATAGAAAAGAAACAGACAGGAAGGGTTGGTGCTAATGTTTTTAACTTTAATGAGGGAAACTGGAAAAAAAACACTGTAAAGCAATAAAAAATGGTTTGACAAAATTAATAATAGGCTATTTAAAACTAGTAATGAGCAGTATTGATGAAATGAAGAACTTATAGGTGTGCCATGGAAGAGCAAAGTAGACCAAACATGACCAGTGTACAATGCTCACATTTTGAACAAGAATGATGACAGGAAATACAATGTATTTATAAATAGTAATGTTATTAAAATAAATGCCTTGTAGGACATGTGTTGAATAGAGATTAACCGGGAGAATAGGGAGTATAGAACAGAAAACATTGGCTTCTTACAATGCCTTTCTTTAACTAATAGACTAATTTTTAAAACATATGTAGATATTATATGGTTTTCTATAAAAATGTTTTACACAACATAGAAGCTTTCTTTCCACTTCAGTAGAACCTTATTGAAAATTAGAAATAAAGAAAACCTACATATAGCAGAATTATTCCGACCTTATACATCTTTGAAAGGCTAAAATTAAAATGTTATAGAAAAATATATGATGTTTAAGAAAAATATCTTTCTGTTGCTATATCTCCCTTTACATTTCTGATTTTTTAAATTGGGATACTGCCTCTATGTCCTTTAAATAGCTTGGAGAAGGACTTATCTATAGTGTTGTTTTCTTGAAGAGCAGGTTGATTTTTTGTATTGTTCTTTTTGTTTCTAATTGGTTGATTTCATCCCCGAGTTTGGCTATTTCATGAAGTTTACTCCTTTCGGGTGTGTTTGCTTCTTTTGATTCTAGAAGTTTCAGGTATGCTGTTAAGATGCTGGTAAACCACAACCTATGGATTGAGAAATATCTTCACTCACCCTACATCTGATAGAGGGCTAATATCCAAAATATATAGAACTCAAAAAGTTAGACTCCAAAAATCCGATATAGCCCAAATAAAAAGGGCACAGAGCTAAATACAGAATTCTCAACAATCTCAATTGGGCAAGAAGTATTTAAAGAAACATTCAACATCCTTATTCATCGGGGAAATACAGATCAAAACTAATGTGAGATTCTATATTACACCAATCAGAATGACTAAGAACAAAACTCAAATGACCACACATGCTGGCAATGATGTGGAGAAAAAATAACACCCTTCCAGTGCTGGGGGAATTGCAAAGTGGTACAGCCACTCTGAAAATCAATTTGGCAGTTCCTCAGAAAATTGGAAATAATTCTACCTGAAGAATGAGCAACTCCTGGGCATATGCCCAGAAGATGCCTTACCATACCACATGGGCATGTGTTCCACTGTGTTCATAGCAGCCTTATTCATAATGGCCAGAAACTGGAAATAACCCAAATGTTCCTCAACCAAAGAATGGATACAGAACATGTGTTTCATTTACAAAATAGAATAGTATTAAAAACTTGGACACCATGAGTTTTGCAGGTAAATGGATAGAAATAGTATATATCATCCTTAGTAACATAACACTGACCCAAAAGAACATGCA
This sequence comes from Mus minutoides, assembly GCA_902729485.2. Classification (NCBI taxonomy): domain Eukaryota; kingdom Metazoa; phylum Chordata; class Mammalia; order Rodentia; family Muridae; genus Mus; species Mus minutoides. The sequence continues at coordinate 31,879 of CACVCL010015147.1, read as the reverse complement.
TGATCACTGATAAGTGGATATTAGCCAAAAAGTACAGAATACCCATGATACAACCCATATATTGTAAGAAGTTTAACAAGAAGGAAGCCAAAGTGAGGATGCTTCAATTCCACTTAGAAGAGGAAACAAAATAATCACAGGAGGCAGAGGGAGGGAGGAAACTGTGGAAAAGGGGAGGGAGAGGGAAAAGGGAAGCAGGCTTAGGTATGGGGGAAAACAGGAGAAAAGCCCAGAGGAGTCAGGAGAATGAATAGAAATAATGCAGCTGTGTGGGTTGGGGAGCTGGGGGACATCTATAAAGTCCCAGAGAACTGGAATGTAAGAGACTCTCAGGACTCAGGGAGGAAAACCTTAGCCAAATAGTATGTTATGAAACCTGAAGAGACCACCTCCATTAGATAGATAGTGTCCCCAGTAAAGGGATGGGGTCACCAATCTTTCTTCAAAATTTTTGACCCAGAATTGTTCCTGACTAAAATAAATACAGGGACAGAAATGGAGATGAGATTGAAAGAAAAGCAATCCAGTGACATGCCCAACTTGGTATTTATCCTATGGGCAGATACCAAACCCTGAAATTATTTCTTATGCTTGTTATGTTGCTGACAAAGCTTAGCATGGGAAACTCTACCAGCAGTTGACTGAGACAGAGGCAGATACTTACACCAATCATTGGAATGAGGTCAGGGACCCCTATTGAAGAGTAAGAGGAAGGATTGAAGGAGCTGAAAAGGATTGCAACCTTATAGGAAGACAAACAGTATCAACTAGCTCAGAACCCTGGGAACTCCCAGAGACTAAGCCACTAACCAAAAAATATACATGGGCTGGTCTGTGGTGTCTAGCATACATGTAGCAGAGGACAGCCTTGACTGGCCTCAGTAGGAGAAGATGTGCCTAATCCTATACAGACTTGATGCCCCAGGGAAGGGGGATGCAAGGGTGGGTAAGCTGGGAGTGAGGGTGGGGTAGAGTGTGTAGCACCTTCCCAGTGGCGAGAGAAGTGGGGAGGGGGTAAACATCTGGAAAGTAAATAAATGAAACAATTAAAAGAGAAAAAATAAAAACCAAAATTCTCTACCATGCCCAACCAAACATAATGGTAATCTAATTCCTCCAGCTAATGAATGCATTTTATATAATTAAATGTGTTAAAGAAAAATAAATCACTATCTAAAATGTAAAAAAGTAGATCTGTTACTCAAACACATACCTATTTTAGTATATAAATATACATTGTTTTATGTATTAAATACTTCAAAGTGAGCTCATGCTAAAGATTTGATCATGATTTTCTAGTTTGAATTTGTCAAGTAATATCTGATTTGTCCTACACATATAGAATATGACATTATGACACTATTCTGCTATACTATTCTCAAGCACATTGATTTATTATTTCTCTATTTTTGCAAGATATTATACACAAATTCATAATGCAAATTCTGACCTACTTCATCCAGTTTATGAAAATGTTATTCAGTTTCCTGACTTTTATTTTTGATGTGGGGTTTAATGTAGTTCTATCTGGCCTTGAACTCACAGTGTAGCTGAGGATGAGTATGAACTTCTGATCCTCTTGCTTCCATCTATCTCTCAAGAATTGTGGTAACAGTCTTGTGTCAACTTGTCCAGTTTCATAAAGGACTTGGGATTTCTAAGCAAGCTCTCGACCAATGAAAATGTCTCTTTAGCCCTTCAGTTATGTTTGTAAAGTTTTAAGTTGTTACTTTGCTCTATTCCATAAGATCATCATCCAATCTGAGATCTGATAATCTATTGAAGTTCATATAGAAAAATTTGCTACTTTAACACCAGTCAAGTTCACAGCCTTGGAGGTGACCTTATCACTGGTAACAGAGGTCAAAAATGTGACTTTGTCCAGTTCTGCCATTTGAATGAGTTTGTATTTCCAGGTTGCACTCCCAACCTGGAAAATTTTATTCCTCTTGGTATTTGTCTTCTTTGTCTTCTTGTGTACTTCCTGGGATGAGATTGGTAGTGAGCCTAGTGGTTAGAGTCTGTGAGAAACCTCACCACGCCACTCTCACTGCAGGCACAGACTGAAGCTCCAGCATCCAGAGACTGCCTTAGAGAGTCCCCAAAAACAACTGCATCTCACGAGGAGCTCTGTGCTCATTCTCTAGCTACTTCTACCTGATTCATTTGTGGTTTCGGTTGCTCTAGAGTCTTATCTATGAGCATGAGAGAGAAGGCAAAATTGTTCACTGTCTTGTACATCAGAGTCTTGACTCCAACTTCGTTAGCTTACACATTAAAATGTCAAAGTCTTCTAAATTGTAAAGTTTTATATTACTGTAATCAAAGGGAATTATTCTTAATGCTCAGTTGGGGAGGGGCACTGGAAGGAACAAATCCTTTATATTCTATGTATTTACTATCTTTGTTTGAATTTAATTTTTGTCTTCACAGCCCCAACTTAGAAGCATCCTGTTTTCTCCTTGATGAGAAGTCAAGAAATACAAAACTGTCTTATTGATAAATGTTATATTTATTTTCCTGAATCTTACAAGTTGAGAGTTAAGTTATTTACTGAAAAAAGAAAGAAGATGCACCCACTTCTCCCATCATCTGAAGAACAAAAGCAGATTCACTTTTTTTATAATTTGTGCTGTGCCTGCTTGGTATCATATATTTTTAAGAATTTTCAGTAACAACTCTACAGTTTTATGGAGGAGAATCATAAATTTCTCATTTTGCCATGGATTCTCCATAGCCAACTCCCCACATGTGATTGATGCAACTCTTTATTAAGTGGGAGAAGGAACCTGGGATTGTCACTATCACAGAGTACTAATCTCTTTTATTAAAAACCGAATTAATGTAAATACTGATAATCTTCCTTATAAAATATAAAGATGGCTAAAATATGAATAAATATAGTTACTTATTATCTTCCAAAGAGTATATTTCCCTAAACTAAGTAATCAGGAGCAATAACAGGGATGATATCAATAACCACAAGTGCTATTTACAGGTCTTCTGCCAGATTCTGTAATGGATTGTGTGTGCATGCCATCTCCTTCGTTTACCTTCATGTTGAGGCTTAGAATAATTAAATCAACAGTCTAATCATGCAGAGAGTTAGGGTGACTTAGCACACTATGTTCATAAACTTTCCATTTTGTGTATTGTTGAGTTTTTATATAAAATGTGCTTGCACATTGTTTAGTTTAAACAATGATTTGACTTGGCACAAGTTTTTTGTTTGTTTAGTTTTAAGGTTTTAGTGTGTGTGTGTGTGTGTGTGTGTGTGTGTGTGTGTGTGTGTGTAGCCTCTGAGTATGCTAAGAAACTCATTCAATTGAAGATCTCCTGAGAAGGGATCCTCACAATTCCCTAAAACACTGTTGGAGAAAATTCAGATACGTTTCAGGGGGTCGTTTTAGGAAAAATTAAAATATATGTGGTTGATTTGATATTTCATAGGAATGGAAACCTCAGACTCTGGAAGGTTATAATACAAACTGGAGTGTGAAATAACATGACACCTGGTTTCTACAGCAAGAGTTGTTAATACAAGGTCTGTGGATAGAATAGAGCCACTTAAGTGTAGATGATAAATAAACCAGAGTTAATATCATTTTATTAACCCTCCTTAGTTGAGACTTTGTATTACTTTAATCAAAATTATGACCAAGCAATCTTATATAATTAAACATTCCTGATGACTTTGTCACTAATAAAACCCAGAGTGTCATCTATATAGTTTGTTATGTTTTCATTACAGTTGTATAAATATCTGTAATCTAATCATTATGCTGGAATTAGTATTCCTATGATAACCAACATAGATCAGGTTATGGAATATTTCAACTTTAAAAGTATATACAAAATATATGTACACAATATAAAATTCCACATTTTATATTTTATACCTCATTTCTACAGTAATCCTGGAAAGTTTATCATATATAATTTAAAATATCCTGAGAAGAGATCCTGTTTTGTTTTGTTTTGTTTTGTTTTGTTTTGTTTTGTTTTGTTTTGTTTTGTTTTGTTTTGTTTTTCGAGACAGGGTTTCTCTGCATAGCCCTGGCTGTCCTGGAACTCACTGTGTAGACCACACTGGCCTTGAACTCAGAAATCTGCCTGTCTCTGCCTCCCAGGCGCTGAGATTAAAGGTGTGCATCACCACCTCCCATTACGGGAAGAGATCCTTAGACTTATTCAAACTTCTTTTAGGGTCCAGGATAGAGTGAAAGGCTACCTCATACAGTTGATCATCTATTGAGTGAACAAAAGACTAATGTTTTTATGGGGAAGGGGGCAATAGAATGCTCACAGAGTATATTGTCACATTCAACATTACTGGTTATGTATTATGGGTGCTATCCATATACTTGAAACAATAGTCTGTAGGTACCCTGTATAGTTAATAGTCTTGTACATATAGGACACTTTTCAATTTTGCCATCGTTTGAAAGAAAAGATATACAATAGAGCAATGGTTCTCAACCTCTGGGTCACGTTTCTTTTGAGGGTCCAACAACCCCTCCACTGGGCTTGCCTAAAGAGCATCTAAAAACACAGATTTTATATTGTAATTCATAAGAATAGTGAAAATATAGTCATAAAATAGCTCTGAAAGTAATTTTATGGTTTAGGGTCACCACAACATGAAGAGCGATACTAAAGGGTGCTAGAGCTTGTGTGTCTTCTGCCCCAGACAACCTGCGTAGCCTCAATAACACCCTGACCCTGGTGTTGCACAAAACGGAAACCTTGAACTCTGTGTGTATATGTGTGTGTGTGTGTGTGTGTGTGTGTGTGTGTGTGTGTGTGTGTGCCACTTCAACAAACACCTATGAAAGAGAAGTGTGATAGTTGGAGCGATGGAGCAACTTGTGAATGGCAGAGAGAAGTGGAACTAAAGACTTCACTGTTGTGACAAGTATGGGTGGAGGATACATTGAACACAGAAGCATGTGGATGCAAAACAGGGCCTGTAAGATGCTGTGCAGCATCCTGGAGCTAGCAGTGATTCTGCCCCCGAAAGCTTCCCAGGACATGATTGCCCTTGTTCTGAGTAGGGGCAGGATGTCTGAGATGTAGAATACTCTATTTTCTGCATTGGACTTCTTTGAATATCACACATGGTCTATGCTGCCCCTAGCGGCCATCTTTGTATCCATACTCTATGCTGCATCCATAGTATCTGCTGCTGTGGCAGTATTGTTGCCTGGGGTCCATGCTGATATGTGTGGCCTTACTGCTGCCACTAAGGGTCATATTGGTGTAGATATCCATGGCTTCCATGCGATACAGAGGGAGGCAGCGTAGGCAGTTGTCAATGTGCATGGCCTGTGCTGCTCTGGGACCAGAGACCATGGGGATGTCAGTGGCCTATGTCCCACCATCGACCATCTTGATGTCCATCATCCATGCTGTCACTAAGGGTTATATTGGTACCATTGTCCATGGCTGATGCTACCACCAAAAACCAACTAGATGTCCATGGTCTGGACTGCCCTGGGGAATGGGAGGTTGCATGTTGATGTGTGTGGCCTATACTGCCACCTGAGATCATGTTGTTGTCCCGGACCATGTTGTAGGCAGGAACCATTTGGAAGCCCATGGTCTATGCTGGTGCTGACTGAAAAGGCCAAGGAAGCCTTCTTTTGCACTGTTATTGATGACTGAAGACTCTCATTTGAGAATAAGAGACTCAGAAAACATCTATGACAACTTCTTTTCTCAACCTCACCCCATACACCCAAAAAGAAACAGTCAAGATATGAAGCCATTGAAGAGAACTCTGTGATAGAGAAACTAAAGTTAGGTCTTCAAAGTTGTGGTCTTCTGACAGGGGTATGGATCTGTAGGAACTCAATTTTTCTTAAGGAGCTGGCCACTGGGAATTTGATCATACTCCAGTGAGTTTATGGACAACACAAATTTAAGTTGTGTCTTTTTTTTTTTCTTTTCTTTTTTTCTTTATTTTCTTCTGCTTTCGTTTTGAGGGAGGTCACAACCATGGGTTGTAGACCTGAGAGGACTGGGAGGTGATTGCAATCAGGATACATTATGTAAAATTTCCAAACAATCAATAAAAATATTATATTAATAAACATAACTAAAAGTAAAACTATGATGCAAAATGTACACAAGAAAAATAAGACTTGTGTCTTAATTAGGGTGTCTATTGTTGTAATAAACACCATCACCAAAAATAACTTGGGAAAGAAAGGGTTCATGTCCACCAATGATGGAAGGCAGGTAACAGCAAAGGAAGAACCTGGAAGTTGGAAGGAAGGAGACTCCATGGAGAAATAGTGCTTACTGACTTCCTTCCTATGGCTTAGATCTCTTACTTATACCATCTAGAACACATGTCCAGCAGTAGTACCAGGTAGACCTCTCACCTTCAATCAATCAATCAATCAATCAATCAATCATTAACCAAGGCCATGCCCCATAAACATGAACACAGGTCAACGTAATTTTCACAATTAGAAGTAAGTCTTCTAGGATATGCCTAAGCTTGTGTCAAGTTGTAAAGAAAAAAAAACCAGCACAGTTGAGAAAGAAAGATAACTTAGTGATGGTTGATTACTGATTACGTTTTTGAAGTTGGCAGCTATCTCACCCTCTCTAAAGCTGAGAGAACATTGCAGAAGATGGGGTGCAGATAATGTGGGAAGCAGAGGATGGGAGAGATGCACAGCACTGATGTGTCTTCTGGACATGAAAGAGTCATTGCACTAATGAACTGACTGTCACTGTGGCTGAATGCACACAACCTGTACAATAGGTCTATCAACATTGCATCATAAGAGAGGGGAGTCCACAAGGTCCTATTGTTTAGGGAGTGGAGATTTTCCTTAGAGATATGGCACTCATAAATTGCCCTTGCTCCAGAAAATAACCTCCTGCTCACACTCCTGAAAGCTATTCAATTAAACTTAGTGGCACACACACAAAAGCATGAGCAGGGCTTTTGGGAAAAAAGAGTTTCCATGGAAGAGAGGGGGTGTTTAGGGAGGAGAAAGAGAGTTTAAAACCACAAACATTCATTATATAAATGTCTTCCAGAAAAAAGGGTAAAGATTACAAACAGGTAAATTTCTTCCTCTTCTGTGTTCCAAGGTTGATAGGAAGATGTATCCTATTAAGCAAAACCCAACCACCAACTAGCCATTAAAAACTGATCTCTTTGTTTCTTCTTGAGTTCATACCACATATACCACACTAAGATTTCTATAACTTTTGCATACTTAATTTAATTGTATTAGTTTATATTTCAAATAACTGAAAATTTTCTCAATTAAGACAAACTGGCATAGCAAATCCCATTAGTAACAATATTAATTTGGTATCAAGTGAATGGAATAACTTAATATAATTTCAGAATTCATGAAACATTTATGCAATGTGATAGTTTTAAAAACATTGTACAGTTGACATGGCTTCTGAAATTTTAATTATTTTTTTTCTATTCGTAGCCCCTAAAGAAGACAACGTATCAATTTACCATGATGCACATCTAATTTCCATGCAGAAAACAAACAACTTTCAATATATTCTGTGATAGAGATTCAGTTTAATATGCTTCCGCGTTGGAATGGGGCGGGGGGAATCCACTAACGGCAATGTCTAAAGCCTTTGAGAAATATTTTTCCGTGAGTATTTATAGTGAAATGAAAGAGTATTACTGCCCAAAGTAGCTCCATTTCAATTTATGAGCACCAATAAATCAATCATTAAAATGGAAACTATGCATGAATAAAATCAAGAGACAAGAACTGTGAAGAAGTGTGACAGTGCTTCAAGTCAGCTTTGGAGTAATCCTCGAAAGCCCAGCACTTATTGTTTATGTGATTCATGTCTTTTATAGCCTTGTTTTGAGCCTCTCTAATTATGCCAAAGTTGAATTACAATTAATATGTAAATAGAAACATAAAACCAGGTTTATCCCATGTAGCTATCTGTTCCTGCAAACATCCTTCGCCGTCCTCCCTTTGGAAGGTCCCATGGGCTGCTTAGACCTCACATTTTTTTCTTTCCTTCCACACTTTACAAATCTGGTTGGTACTTTGTGCTTTTTCTATAACCTGTTTCCAAAGCTTTAACAGCTGGAGAAACAAGGCTTCTGTGTGGCCTTCCTGTTTTCTGGACTCAGTGGCTTTCACAGAGGATTGAGGTTTAAATAATAGTTTGCTGTTGTCTTTGCTTTTCATAATTACAGTTACAAAGTTAATTATTTTACAAAAGTCATGAGTGAGAGCCACATTCTAAGGCTTTAAATGATATTTACAGACCATGCATCTATTGTACAGTAAATGGCATGTAAACTGGTAAATGTGCTTAATACTATATTTAATTCTTTACTTTTCTGATGATTTCCTTAAATTTAGAAATATTTAAACTAAGATATGGCTTTCTGATTTGGGCTTCATGAGAATATGCTAGATAGATTTGCCCAGGAAATTATATTTTCACTTTAAAAAAGGGAAACTGTTCATAGAATGAGCGATATTTGAAATTATAAACAATAATAATTCAATGACATAGCTCTTTCCTAGGAGCATAAAAAGTCTGCGTCACTTTGTCAGAACACACTACCTGGCAGACATTTTGGTTAGTTTTCCAATAGCAACAGCATGACTAACATCATCAACTTTGGCTTGGATAATTTGTTTTGACTAATGGTTCAGTATCTTAGGTCCATGATTACAAAGTTTCCTTGTTTTGCATCTATCAAGAGGCTTAAATCATGGTGGGAAGTTCACAATAAAGTTTCTTCCCATGAAGTCATGAGGTATAGAGTAAAGACAGGGTCCAGTATCTCATTCAAGGATGCCGAGGTATCCCACTACCTTCTTTCAGGCCTTACTCCTGAAGGCTAAACTAATGCCCAACAAGCATGATATAAATACATAGTCTTTGATGTACATTTCTGATCCAAATCACAATAGCACATTTTCTTACCATAAGTCAGTTGTGATGCCCAATGACATGATTCAATTTCAGGACCAGGTAGAAATGAGTCATAAGCAGAGGTATCAATTATTGGAAGTTGTTTTGCAGGGTGTAACTGACACAAATATGAGAGAGTGTCCTTTACCTCCTAGGGAAGGAGCTGAACCTCAAGGTTCATTACAGTGTTTACTTTGACTGCAAGAGATCTCCTGTTTCCAGAAAGAACACAGAACAGAGAAAACAAATAAAAACACAAAAAAGCAGAAACACTCATGGCAATTGGGATGTTCTGTTACAGTCTCTATATATTCCAATTTTTCTTTAAATTTCCAAGAAGTTATTGAGCTATATGGTTCTACTTACCAACATTTCTTTATTTAAATCTCTCTTAATCAATGGAAAACAAAATTCAAAATGACTGAGTTGACCATCTATTTAGGAATAAAAACTGCAACTATTATGTGTTTCCTATAGATCTACACTTGTCGTTGCCTAGTTGACTAGAATGTGAAAGTAAATGAATGGACTTCAGAAACAGAAGAGAATGTCACTAGGCAGGGTTCTGTTTTGTGTGTTTAAAATAATGCATTTTCTAAAACATAAACAGAACAATGGTTAGTTGATATGGAAACCATAGGTCTTGAGTTTGAAACATTCTCATTTGGATCCTTATGCTTGTTATCCTTCTTGAGTTCTGTGGATTTTATCCTGGATATTCTGAACTTTCTTGGCTAATATCCACATTTTCGTGAGTACATACCATGCATGTCCTTTTGGGTCTGAGTTACCTCACTCAGGATGACATTTTCTAGTTCCATCTATTTGCCTGCAAAATTCATAATGTTCTTGTTCTTAATAGCTGAACAGTGTTCCGTTGTATAAATTAAATTTTCTGTATCCATTCTTCATTTGATGTACATCTGGGTTGTTTCCAGCTTTTGGTATTAGCAACAAGGACACTATGAACATAGTGGAGCAATATGGTAGGACATCTTTTGGTGCCTAGCTATATCACCAATTGTGATGTAGCTAGGTCTTCAGGTAGATCTATTTCCAATTTTCTTAGGAACCACAGATTGATTTTCAGAGTGGTTGTACAAGCTTGCAATCCCACCAGCAATGGAGGGGTGTTCCTTTAGCTCCACATACTTTTCAGCATCTGTTGTCACCTGAGTTTTTTATCTTAGCCATTTTGATTGGTATAAGGGGTAATTTCAGAGTCATTTGCATTTGCATTTCCCCAATGACTAAGGATTTTACCAAGGGCATTTCTTTAAGTGCTTCTTACCCACTTGAGATGCCTCTGTTGTGATCTCTCTGCTTAACTTTGTACCCCATTTTCTCTTTAAAAAATTCAGTCATTTGGTTTATTGGAGGTTAGTTTCTTGACTTTTTTTATATATATGTTGGATATTAGCCCACTATTAGATGTGGGGTTAGTGAAGATATTTTCCCTATCTCTAAGCTGCCAATTTGTCTTATTGACTACATTTTTTGCTTTTCATTTTCAAGTGGTCCCATTTAACAACTGCTTATCTTAGAGCATATGGCATTGGAGTTCTGTTTAGGAAATCATCACATCCTATGGCAATGATTTTGAAGCTCTTTCCCAATTTCTCTTCTATTCAATTCAGTGTATCTGGTTTTAGGTTGAGGTCCCTAATAGTCACTAATAATGTAAAATACTTATGTGTAACTCTAAGCTAACAAGAGAAATATCTGTATGACAAGAAAGTCAAGTCCCTCAAGAAAGAAATTGAAGAAGACCTCAGAAAATGGAAAGATCTCCCATGATCATGGATACATAGGATTATGATAGTAAAAAAAATGGACATTATACCAAAACCAATCTACAGAATTGAAATAAACCATTCAGGATCTAAAAATGGAAGTAGAAACAATAAAGAAAACCCAAAAGGAGATAACCCTGGAGATAGAAACCATAGGAAAAAAATCAGGAACCATAGATAGGAACATCAGCAACAGAATACAAGAGATGGAAGAGAGTATATCAGGTGCATAAGATTCCATAGGGAACATGGACACAACAATCAAAGAAAATGCAAAATGCAAAAATATCATAACTCAAAATATCCAAGAAATCCAGGACACATTGAGAAATCCAAACCTAGGGACAATAGGAGTAGATGAGAAAGAAGATTTTCAACTTAAAGGGTCAGCAAATATATTCAGCAAAATCATAGAAGAAAACTTCCCAAACCTAAAGAAAGAGATGCCCATGAACATAAAAGAGGCCTATAGAACTCCAAATAGACTGGACCAGAAAAGAAATTCCTCCCAAAAAAATAATAAGAAGAACAACAAATGCACTAAATAAAGACATAATATTAAAATAAGTAAGGGAAAAAGGTCAAGTAACATATAAACGCAGGCCTATTAAAATTACAAGAGACTATGAAAGCCAGAAGATGATGGACAGATGTTACGCAGACCCTAAGAGAACACAAATGCCAGCCCAGGTTACTATACCAGCAAAACTCTCAATTACCACAGATGGAGAAACCGAAGTATTCCATGACAAAATCAAATTCACAGATTATCTTTCCAGGAATCTAGCACTTCAAAGGATAATAATGGAAAAATACCAATACAAGGACAAAAACTATGCCCTAGAAAAAGCAAGAAAGTAATCCTTCAACAAACCTAAAAGAATACAGCCACAAGAACAGAATCCCAACTCTAACAACAAAAATGACAGGAAGCAACAATTACTTTTCCTTAATATCTCTTAATATCAATGGACTCAATTGCCTAATCAAAAGACATTGACTAATCTACTCACTACACAAAGAAGACCCAAGATTTTGCTCCTTACATGAAACACACCTCAGAAAAGAAGACAGACATAACCTCAGAGTGAAAGGCTGGAAAACAATTTTCCAAGCAAACAGTCTGAAGAAACAAGCTGGAGTAGCCATTCTAATATCGAATAAAATTGACTTTCAACCCAAAGTTATTAAAAAGAGACAAGGAGGTGCACTTCATACTCATCAAAGGTAAATTCTTCCAAGAGGAACACTCAATTATGAATATCTATGCTCCAAATGCAAGGGCAACCACATTCATTAAAGAAACTTTAGTAAAGCTCAAAGCACACATTGCATCTCACTCAATAATAGTGGGAGACTTCAACACCCCTCTCTCATCAATGGTCAGATCCTGGAAAGAGAATCTAAACAGAGACACAGTAAAACTAACAGAAGTTATGAAACAAATGGATTTAACAGATATCTATAGAACATTTTATCCTAAAACAAAAGGATATACCTTCTTCTCAGCACCTCATGATACCTCCTCCAAAATTGACCATATAATTGGTCACAAAACAGGCCTCCACAGATACAAAAATATTGAAATTTTCCCATGCATCCTATCAGATCACCATGGACTAAGTCTGATCTTCAGTAACAGCATAAATAATTCAAAGCCAACATTCATGTGGAAACTGAACAACACTCTACTCAATGATACTTTGGTCAAGGAAGGAATAAAGAAAGAAATTAAAGACTTTTTAGAGTTTAATGAAAATGAAGCCACAACATACCCAAACTTATGAGACACAATGAAATTAGTCCTAAGAGGAGAACTCATAACCCTGAGTGCCTGTAAAAAGAAACTAAAGAGAGCATACACTAGCAGCCTGACAGCACACCTAGAAGCTCTAGAAAATAAGGAAGCAAATACACCCAAGAGGAGTAGATGGAGGGAAATAATCAAACTTAGGGCTGAAAGCAACCAAGTGAAAACCAAAAGAACTATTCAAAGAATCAACCAAACCAGGAACTGGTTCTTTGAGAAAATCAACAAGATAGATAAACCCTTAGCCAAACTCACTAGAGGACACAGTGAATGTATCCTAATTTAAAAAAAAAAAAAATCAGAAATGAAAAAGGATTCATAACAACAGATCCTGAGGAAATCCAAAACATCATCAGATCTTAGTACAAAAAGTTATACTCAACAAAACTGGAAACCCTGGATGAAATAGACAATTTCCTAGACAGATACTAGGTACCAAAGTTAAATCAGGATCAGATTAATGATCTAAAGGGTCGCATTTACCCTACAGAAATAGAAGGAGGCATTAATAGTCTCCCAACCCCCAGGACAAGATGGGTTTAATACAGAGTTCTATCTGACCTTCACAGAAGACGTAATTCCAACTCCCCTCAAACTATTCCAAAAGATAAAAACAGAAGTTACTATATCTAATTCATTCTATGAAGCCACAATTACCTAAACCACATAAAGACACAACAAAGATCGAGAACTTCAGACCAATTTCTCTTATGAATATTGATGCAAAAATACTCAATAAAATCCTTGCAAACTGAATCCAATAACACATCAAAACGATAATCCATCATGACCAAGTAAGCTTCATCCCAGGAATGCAGGGATAGTTTAATATTCGGAAATCCATCAAAGTAATCTACTAAATAAAAAAACTAAAAGACAAAAAACACATGATCATCTCGTTAGATGCTGAGAAAGCATTTGACAATATCCAATACCCATTAATGAATAAAGTAATGGAAAGATCAGGAATTCCAGGCCCATACATAAAAATAATAAAAGCAATATACAGCAAACCAGTTCAGCCAACATCACACTAAATGGAGAGAAACTCAAAGAAATCTCACTAAAATTGGACACTAGACAAGGCTACGTACATTCTCCCTACTTATTCAATATAGTACTTGAAGTCATAGACAGAGCAATTCGACAACAAAAGGAGATCAAGGGGATACAAACAGGAAAGGAAGAAGTCAAAATATCATTATTTTCAGATGATATGATAGTATATATAAGTGACCCTAAAAAGTCCACCAGAGAACTCCTAAACCTGATAAACAGTTTCAGTGCAGTAGCTGGATATAAAATTAGCTCAAACAAATCAGTGGCCTTTCTCTACACAAAAGATAAACAGGATGAGAAAGATATTAGCTAATCAACACCCTTCACAATAGTCACAAATAATATAAAATACCTTGGTGTGACTCTAACTAAGGAAGTGAAAGTTCTGCATGATATGAACATGAAGTCTCTGAAGAATGAAATTGAAGGTCTCAGAAGATGGAAAGATCTCCCATGCTCATGGATTGGTAGGATTAATATAGTAAAAATATCTATCTTGCCTAAAGCAATCTACAGATTCAATGCAATCCCCATGAAAATTTCAACTCAACTTTTCACTGAGTTAGAAAAGGCAATTTGCAAATTCATCTGGAATAATAAAAAACCTAGGATAGCAAAAATAATTCTCAACAATAATAGAACCTCTGGGGGAATCACCATGCTGGACATTAAGCTGTACTACACAGCAATTGAGATAAAAACTACATGGTACTAGTACAGTGACAGAAATGTAAATCAATGGAATAGAATTGAAGACCCAGAAATGAACCCACACACCTTTGGAAACTTGATCTTTCTCAAGGGAGCTAAAACCATCCAGTGGAATAAAGACAGCATTTTCAACACATGGTGCTGGCACAACTGGCTGTTATCATATAGAAGAATGTGAATTGATCCATTCTTATCTAATTGTATAATGCTCAAATCTAAGTGGATCAAAGAACTCCACATAAAACCAGAGACACTGAAATTTATATAGGACAAAGTGAGAAAATCCTCGAAGATATGGGCACAGGAGAAAAATTCCTGAATAGAATAGCAATGACATGTGCTGTAAGATCAAGAATCTACAATTGGGACCTCATAAAATTGCAAAGCTTCTGTAAGGCAAAAGATACTGTCAATAAGACAAAAAGGCCACCAACTAATTGGGAAATTGTTTTTACAAATCCTAAATCTGATAGGGGAGTAATACCAAACTTTTACACAAGTTCAAGAAGCTTGACTCCAGAAATTCAAATAAACCCATTAAAAATGGGTACAGAGCTAAACAAAGAATTCTTAAGTGAGGAATATTGAATGGCTGAGAAGCAACTGAAAAAAATGTTCAACATCCTTAATCATCAGGGAAATTCAGAGCAAACCAACCTGAGATTCCACCTCACACCAGCTAGAATGGCTAAGATAAAAAATTCATGTGACAGCAGATGCTGGAGAGGATGTGGAGAAAGAGGAACACTCCTCCATTGCTGGTGGGATTGCAAGCTTGTACAACCACTCTGGAAATCAGTCTGGTACTTCCTCAGAAAATTGGACATAGTACTACCAGAAGATCCAGCACTACCTCTCCTAGGCATATAGCCAGAAAATGTTCCAACGGGCAATAAGGACACATGCTCCAGTATGTTCATAGAAGCCTTATTTATAATAGCCATGAGCTGGAAAGAACCCAGATGTCCCTCAACAGGAGAATGGATACAGAAAATGTGGTACATTTATATAGTGGACTACTACTCAGCTCATAAAAATAATGAATTTACAAAATTCTTAGGCAAAAGATGGATCTGGAGGATATCATCCTTAGTGAGGTAACCCAATCACAAAAGAAGTCACTTGATATGCATTCACTGGTAAGTGGATATTAGCTCAGAAAGTTAGAATGCGCAAGATACAATTTGCAAAACACAAGAAAATCAAGAAGAAGGAAGACCAATGCTTGAATATTTCATCCCTCCTTAATATAGGGAACAAAATACTCATGGAAGGAATTACAGAAACAATGTTTGGAGGTGAGACAAAAGGATGGACTATCCAGAGACTGCCCCACCCTGGGATCCATCCCCAAATCACCCACCAAATGCAGACACTATTGCATATGCCAGCAAGATATTGCTGAAATTAGCCTGATATAGCTGTCTCTTGTGAGGCTATGCCAGTGCCTGGCAAATAAGAAGTGAATGCTCATAGTCATCTATTGAATGGAACATGGCCCCCAATGTAGGAGCTAGAGAAAGTACCCAAGGATCTGAAGGGAATTGCAACTCTCTAAGAGGAACAACAATATGAACTAACCAGAAACTCCAGAGCTTGTGTCTCTAGGTGCATATGTACCAGAAGATGGCTTAGTTGGCCATCATTGGGAAGAGAGGCCCCTTGGTCTTGCAAACTTTACATGCCCCAGTACAAGGGTATGCTAGGGCCAAGAAATGGGAGTATGTGCGTAGGGGAGCAGGGTGGTGGAGGGTATAGGGGACTTTCGGTATGGCATTTGAAATGTAAATGAAGAAAATGTCTAATAAATTTTTTTAAAAAAAAAAAAAAAAGTGCTACCTGGAGCCGGGCGTGGTGGCGCACGCCTTTAATCCCAGCACTCGGGAGGCAGAGACAGGCGGATTTCTGAGTTCGAGGCCAGCCTGGTCTACAAAGTGAGTTCCAGGACAGCCAGGGCTAGACAGAGAAACCCTGTCTCGAAAAACCAAAAAAAAAAAAAAAAAAAGTGCTACCTGGTGTATGTGTATATATACAATTTTATAAAGTACATAAATAAATTTTAACAAATGTTTAAAAAAAAATTTAATGGAGAGTTTTCACTGTGGGGATGGGGAGCTGTTGGTGGCCACTATAAAGTCCCAGATGCCAAGAAAGCAAGGGGTTCCCAACATCCAACAGGGATGACATTAGTTGAAATAGTCAACAAAGGGGAGAGAGAACCTGTAGAGACCATATCTAGAGGTAACAAGTGGCCCCTGGCTGAGGGATGGGGCCACCCACTCATCTCAAAAATATTAACCCAGAATTGCTCTTATCTAAAAGAAATGCAGGGACAAAGAATAAAACAGAGACTGACGGAAAGGACATCTAGCGACTGTCCCAGCTAGGGATCCATCCCATCTGCTGAAACCAAAACCAGACACTATTGCTAAGGCCAAGAGCACTTGCTGACAGCAGCCTGGTATGGTTGTCCACTGAGAGGCTATGTTAGAACATGACCAGTACAGGTGTGGATGCACACAACTGACCAGTGGACTAAGCAGGGGACCCCAATGGAGGAATTAGGGGAAGGACTGAATGAGCTGAAGGGCTTTGTAAACCCATAGGAAGAACAGCAATATCAACCAATCAGACCTCCCAGAGCTCCCAGGGAGTAAACCGCCAACAAAAGAGTATACATGGAGGAACCCATGGCTCTAGCTGCATATGTAGCAGAGAATGAACTTATCTGACATCAATAGGACAGGAGGCCCTTGGTCCTGTGAACGCTCCATGCCCCAGCTTAGGGGAATGGTTGGGCGGTGAAGCAGGAATGGGCGGGTAGGATGGAGAGCTCCCTCATAGAAGCAGGGGGAGGGGGAATGCGACTGGATGTTTGTGGAGGGAAACTGGGAAAGGGAATAACATTTGAAATGTAAATAAATAAAATAAGCATATATATATATATATATATATATATATATATATATATATATATATATATATATATAAGTTTTCACTTACAGTAAGGATATACTTCAATAAAAATTGTAAAACATACTAGGAAGATAATAGTGAAAATTACCAATTTAATTAAAAAACTAATCTTTGAAAGTCAATGTTAATTAAAATCACTCACAGTATTCTTTTTTTTTTTTAACTTTTATTAGATATTTTCTTATCCAGAAAGTTCCCTATATCCTCCCCCCTCCCGGCCCTGCTCCCCTACCCACCCTCTCCCACCCCTTGGCCCCGGCGTTCCCCTGTATTGGGGCATATAAAGTCTGCATAACCAAGGGGCCTCTCTTCCCATTGATGGCCAACTAGGCCATCCTCTTCTATATANCTCCTTGGGTACTTTCTCTAGCTCCTTCTTCCTTGGGAACCCTGTGTTCCATCTAATAGCTGACTGTGAGCTTCCACCTCCATGTTTGCCAGGCATTGGTATATTTTCCCCCGAGACCGCTATATCCGGGCCCTTTCAGCACCATCTTGCTGGCATATGCTATAGTGTCTATGTTTGGTGACTGATTGTGGGATGGATCTCTGGCAGCCGCAGTCGTTGGGTCCATCCTTTGGATTGAGCTGCACAAATGCTCCCTTTAACTCTTTCACTGCACTCACAGTATTCTTATTGCTACAAGGTAAGTATGCATGCTTGTTGGTGGCATACAGGTTGAACTGAATATATGAACGATACAGGGTACCTTGCAACCATTAATAACACCCTAGATCTTTTAATCTTCAGTTCCCTAGCACATTTACATGAAAGCTCTCTATACCTAGGATTGTTTTGTTTCTAAGTAAGAAAGAAACAAAACAGCACCATACTTTATGAATTCGTGTGGCATATTAGCAGGATAACTGAAGCCTCACATTAGCTGGAAATGACATTAAAAAATTAAGATTTCACATACAAAATTCAAAATCTTCTATTTAATGGGAAATTACTTAATTCAACTCAACACTTACAAACATATGAAATTATGAAAATATTCTTGTTTATTCTCATAGTTCTTGGCTTTCTATTGTTCTTGTGGTTTTATCGTCATTAAGCTTCTTAAATTTAGAGCTAGAATGACCACTTAGCAGTTAATGGTGACTACTGCTCTATCAGAGGAGCTGAAATCAGGTCCCAGTACCCACATCAGGAAGATCTCAACTATTTCCAGGGACCCAGTGCCATCTTTTGAACTCTGTGGGAACCCATACACAGGTAACATGAAATGACAGAAACACACACACACACACACACACACACACACACACACACACACACAGTTTTAAATCTCAAAAGCCAGTTTTTTGCATCTGTCATAGTCAAAGCTAAAAATGGTACGTTGGCCTAAAGAAACACATATATCCAACCCAATTCTGCTTTGACTCTTAAATTGGAACCTTTCTATTTTGAAAATTTTGCTACTTTGACACTGCTTATTTAGAAACAATACATATGAATATAAATGTAATGTATAATAAAGAAAAGAAAAACAGTAAGCATATGGGAAAGATAAATAGGTGTGGGTATAAGGTGTTTACCTCCATGATTAGAAAAGAGTGGTAGCAGTGCTAACTAATTATTCTTTAGAGTTAACATAATCCACTTACAATGATCACACTAATTGGGTAACTTGGAGGTTGCAAAATATTAATTTGCCTTATGACATCAAAAGTACATATTAAAAGAAAAAAATTTTAGCAAGTCAAAAATTATGGGGAAATAGTTTCCTCATTAATTTTTCAATGCATAATTCAATGAATAGAGGTGATAGCTCTATCCTTCTCCAGACCCCCTTGTGTTTACAAGCACACACACACACACACACACACACACATCTGTATGACTTTTCTCTTGCTTTCTTTCTTTCTCTCTAAGAGCTATGGATTTGGTTCAGTCATAGAGTATTTGCATAGGATATGCAACGCCTCAGTTGAATCTTGAGTACAACCACCACCACCACCACCACAACAACAACAACAAAATGTGAAAGGGAAGGAAAAAAATAAATTGTATTACAAAGACAATTTTATTTTATTTATGGTGCATAAAATTTAAAGGACTAGCATATTAGAGCAAAGAAGTTTAAATATTTAACACAAAAAAAGTATTATTAAACAATAGCACTGCCTAATGCTTTTAGGTAATTTCTGGTCACATTACTCACAAACATGGCTTTAGTAAATAGTCTATCTGTAATTTTTTTTTATTTGGCTGGGCAATAAAATCTGTCTCCTGAGCAACGGGGTTTCTACTCCAAGGCAATTAATGTGTCTTTCTGTAGAAATATAATATGCTAGTATATTGCACTAGGAAAGTTTATCTTAAAGTATGTAATTATTTCAATTGTAAAAATGTAAGTACTTTATAGGTCATGTTGAATTATTCTTTTGTTTTTCCATTTTATCTACAGACACTGTAGCAACTCTTGCAATATCTCTTTGAAGAAACACGTACAATAAAAGATCAAGGATCTCTATATATCTGATGTTACGCCTAGGATAAAAAGAGGAAAGGGGGTCAAAGGTAGGATAGAAACCCAGTGGAATTGAATCTTCAGAATCCTCTTTCAATTTTATTTAATCATGCTCTATTCTAGAATTATATATTGTTTCAATGGAAACTGTGTACAATGAAGCTGCCTACAGTTTTGGTTTGCTGATAAAACTGGGTCACACATATTCAGTAACATAGATTCTAAGTATCTAAGGGCTTTTAGATTCAATGAAAATCAACTTCATCATCAAAAAGGAAACTTGTAGCTGTTCATCTCTGCAAGGTGGTACCCTGGTCATTGTTGGATTTAAAAGAAACAGCAAACTGTCAACCTCCAAATATCTGTCTGCTTTCTCCATCTCCCAAAAGAAGCCATCTGTGTTTCTTGGGAAAAACAGAATAGGTGGGATTCTATATGCATCTCAACACCATTCTTGATAGGATCTGTATGAGTTTAGAAGCCTGGAAGTCTTTACCAAGTTTTAAATTATATTTCTGAGAAATTTTCGTTTTAGAATTATAGAAGACATAGCATGGGCTCAATCCATATATGATAAATATCATAAATCTTTCTCAAATTAAAAAGAAAACAAAACCTACCTTTATTTTGATGTTTTTCTTATCTATTCACAAACTTTTTATCATTCATTATCTATATATGTGTGTAGGGAGTGGGTGAACATATACATCTGTGTGTGTGTGTGTGTGTGTGTGTGTGTGTGTGCATGCATGCACACGCGCACACCCATGTGCTTGCATTGGTGTGGAAATCAGAGGACACCTTGCAGGACTCAATTCTCTCTTTCCTCCTTGTGGGTCCAAGGGATCAAACTTTGGTCATTAAACTTGGCAGCACACACATTTACCTGCTGAGCCATCTCTCAGGTTCCAGCATTCATTATTAGGTTAAATATTTGAAGATTTTATTTCATGTCAGAATAACCAAGATGTCCTTTTGTATGACAAGCACCCCAACCTCACATCTGTCTCTTCTGTGGGTATCAAATGTGCTCCTTTCACAGACATTCATCTAAGTCAGATATAAGCTGTAAACCATATTACTCCTTTATTTAGTATTCAAAGTTAAGTGAAATATGTCAAGACTCATTTTAGTGACTTCATTTTTATATTTTAGCACTATGTAATTTAGTTATATGTCTTATTAGAATAAAAGTCCACAAGCAGTATTGTTTTAAATGCAAGTACATGGGAAATAATTGTGCATGATTTTTTAACTTGACAATTTGTTATATCTTTAATTTGTGGAAACATTTTAGGTTAAATTTAATGGTCTCATGCTCCCAAAGAGTCATTACTCTTTCTAGTATGGAGTATTATTTTAATAATAACTAATTAAGTTAGTACTATTCACTATGCCAATGAACTATGAAATTATATATCTCTTTTCTCCCCTTAGCCAATTTGACCAGAGTGGTTGAGCAGTCTGACAATTTACAAATTCTACCACCAATATTCAGAATTTATTACTGAAATGATTCTTAATTGAATCAGTTCAGTAAATAAAATTAAATTTATTCAATAACATTTTGCCTTAACAGCACTTCCAGATTCCTTTAGCATATTTAAACAATTGAATTTTTGATACAAAGCAATCTACTATTATCAATCAATACTATTGATAATCTCTTTTGTGTTAAAGATTTATAGTTTTTAGGAAACTTTATATACAGTACCATATTTTATAACTTCTTTTCCTTGGTTACAAAAGAGTCAGAAAGAACTGCAGGTAAAGAATATCTTCTGGATATGACAACACCCCTGCTTTTATAACTTCATGGCAGCACTGGCTTTGTGCCCAAGACCTGCATAGGATCAAGCCAGCCAACATTCTACTGTGGATGTATGAGGAGCTCAGACAGTTTCATACATAGCTGAGAACTATTGGTAATTGATAGCTGCTACAGGAAGAAAAGCCCATTTTCTTCAAGTATAGCCCTTTGTACTTTGCCCAAGCTAGCATGACACAAACTGGACTCAAAGAGAGAGAGTTAAAAGAGGAACACAGGAGGTAGATGGTATGTCTGTATATTGTGTTATGTCATGGATATAACTCAGCTGTGTCAGAAAACTAAGACCAAGGAACTCAACCCTGTAGCTCACTTAGTTTTATACTTTTTTTGTTACTTACTGTTTCTTTTCCTCCACAAAAGCAGAGTGAGTACCTAAAACAGAGATTATATGACTCAATTCTCTAAAATACTGTCTTGCCTTTTAAATTTTTCAGATTTTGAGACAGGTTCTCACTATGTAGCCAGGACGAGACTTAACCTCACAATATTACTGCTTCAGCCTCCCAAATAAAGGGAGTGCAAGTGTGTGTTATGACTGTATATTTCTTGCCCTTTACAAGAAAACTTTGAAGAACATTCAAAGGAAAAAAAGATGTTGAGTACATTTTTTGAATTCAGAAGTACAATAAGAATATTCTGCAAGTACTATTTGAGGTAAAGAATGAGCCATTTTTAAGAAGACATAAGAAAAACTAAAACTCATGACTTTAATATATGTCTGGAGATTTAAATTAAAATCTTCATTAAATAATAAAATTCTGCCAAAGGAAGAGATGTTACAGGGTAAAAGGAACAGAGAAGAGATATATGTAAGATGAATGAAAAGAGAAAAATGTTCTAGGAAGGGAAGGAAACCAGACAGAGGAGTCAGTGGGATATACCAAATAACAAAGAGGAAGAGCAACAAATAAGTGTAAACACATGTGTGTATACACATGCCACAGTGCTACTAATTCTTTTCTATGCTAATATGAAAGTAAAATAAAATGTGTATAAAAGTGCTATGATGAAACTGATCACTCTGATTCTAACAAAACATAAAGTCTTGTATATGATAAATTTTTACATAGTATCGTTTATCTCCATAGTCCTTTGGAATTGTATTCAGGAAAAGATGGTATGTAGAATCTTCTTTCCTTTTAAGAGACATAAATGCTATTAAGTCTAAAAGAGGAATAAAACAAAGAGACATATATAATTATGGCATTAAATATATTGAAAAGAGGTGTTATGTTCAAAATCAGTTTTAAAGTGATTCTAATATAGGTGATGATATATTTTATCTAATATGTAGTTCTATAAGAGATTATATACCAGGAATATACTAAAGAAGAATTTAGATTACTGATAAGTGGTAAAGCAAACTAAAGCAATACAGCATTACCTAAGCATAAAATATTTACAGGTACTTTTATAGATTCTCTTAGAACTAATTCCTTACATCCATTCCCCATTAATTCTTAAATACCTCCATCTTAAGTTACTCTATCAGATGGATTATCACAAATTGAACCTGTCTTTGACATTGAGTCCAGAAGTGAAATATGGGTCCATTGTGGAAGAAAAATCCAAACACAAATCAGATAGTAGCTCCATTTGTAAATTCAGGAGAGGTGCACAAGTGAAAGTGCAGGGGTTACTTCTGAACAATAGAAAGAAGGATTACATTTGTGCTGACAACCTTCTGATTTTACCACTACTGTTTTAGAGATAAATCCCTTTCTTCTTCTGTAGTGCTAACCTATTCTAATTAAATTGTTATCTCTCAACTCTTATCTAATAAAATTAAATAGCTATACATTCCTAATGGGAAGTAACCAGATCCTTCCTCCTTCTATTAGAAAAGCTGCAAGTTACAGTATTCTTAGGGCCTGTGATGTAATCTGAATTGCTTCAAATATATATATTTCATATTATGAAGGTCTGATATTTAGTTGGGACTTATTTACTAAAGTTGCCTTTTCATGGGACATTTAAAAAGTCTTCAGTTTCTGGGACACTCACCTTTGTGTTCTTTGCTGCTTACATACAATATAGACAAACATTGCAGAATAAATGGTTTGTGTTTTAACTATTCATACTTATTTTTATACTTATTCTCAAGTTTGTCACACAACTGTTCCCAACAGTTCTAAGTCAAAACACTGAGATGGCACAGTGATTAAAAGCACATACTACTCTTGCAAAGAACCCAAGTTCAAGTTCTATTACTTACAATGGGTGAGTGACAGCTGTCAGTTCATGGGATCTGACAATGTCTTCTTGACTCTGTGTGAGAGTGCATGTTCACACACATGCATTGGTCTGGTTATAAATGTTTCTTCACCATTATTGTAAACTCCTTATTCAAGAAACCTTGCATTCCCCAAGCAATTAATAATAATAATTATTATTAAGGAATACCCATTCATTAAAGGAATAAAGCAAGATAGACAAATATGTGTTCAATAATATTAAAATCTGTACTATATATGTGTACTACAACATATATGTAATTCAGATGCATTCTATACAGAATTGCAAAATCAGTAATTGAAAGGACTTTCTGTTTTAACCCACTATTTTTTTTTAAGTGATGGAGTCTTCCAGACAGGGAAGTAGTTAGGCTTCCCTGCAGGCCTTCATCTGTTCCTTTTCTCCTCTAACAGCTATCCCCTGGTCTCACCTCAAACTCTGTATCAGACCAGCTGCTGAAGCCTCCCTTTCTACTTTCTTCCATCTCCTGTGGATCCCTCAGATCTTCCCCTCAAAACTTCTTTTCTGCCATTCATTGCTTAATTCCAGACTCCCAATCCAACAAGCACTCACTGGCAAGATACCAGTCAACCCCCATATGAGAAAAGGTAGGGCAGTAAGTAAGGCAGGTAGGAAAGCTTCAGATCTTTGCTCTCCATCTTTGCACTGAAATCTAATGCTCCAGTCTCATCTTCAGCTGTGTAGCAGGCTACCTGCTGTGCTCTCTTCTCACACTCTGCCCACTATCTCAGGAAAAATATGAGTATATCTTGATGGCATATCCTGCTTCTCTCCCTCTGTGAACCATCTCAGCCCCTTCTTAAATCTTTCCTATCACTAAGCGTCAATTATCAATACTTCCCCAACAAGCAATACAACACATTCCTAAAACTCATAGAGGAAAAGAGAAAAGAAGGAACAAAATACACACCCAACCACAAAAAGACCATGTATCAGTACACAGAATTAGAATCATTCCTAACTCATATTCCGAGATACTGGGGTAAAACCACAAGCAATAACACCAGGACATTTCTCCACTAGAGCTCAATAACAGTAGGACATATAATTATTGTATAGTAGAAGCATGAGACAGAAAAATTAAAAGAGTCATTAAGAGTGTGATAATTATCCTTAAAGAGGAAAGTAACACATCCTTTAAAAAAAAGAAAAAGAAAAGTCTAAGGAAACACACACACACACACACACACACACACACAAGCAAACACACACATACACATACAGAGAGAGAGAGAGAGAGAGAGAGAGAGAGAGAGGAAAGAACTCTCAAAATGACAAAATAATGAGAATCAATAAACACTACTCATCGATATATATTAATAACTATAGTTTCAATTCCCCAAATAAAAATATGCAGACTGAAAAATAGATGAGAAATATGATCAAAGTCAGGGCTGAACTTAATAAAACAGAAACAAATAAATAATACAAATAATCAATAAAACCATATTGATTCCATAAGAATATCAATGTTATTGAAAAACTCTTATCCAAATTAAGTAAAAGACAAAGAGATAATATTCAAATTCACAAAATTGAGGTTGTGTGGCATAACTGCAGACCCTGAGGAAATTGAGATCATAATAAGGACATTCTTTAAAGACTTGTATGCTACCAAATTCAAATTTCTAAAAAAGTGGATAATTTTCACAATTCATAACCTTTATTAAAGTTAAATAAACATCAGATAAATAATTTAAATGGGCCTATAAGCCATAGAGAAATACAAGCAGTCATTAAGTTTCACAAACAAAGAAGCAAACAAACAAATTTTAAAACTAGATGGTTTTAGCACAGCATTCGACCAAACTTTCAAAGAAGAGTTAATCCCATACTTCTCAAACAATCTTACTGTACAGGTATATTCATCCATTAACCTGGCTGCTCTAGCAAGGAATAACATCCAAAGACTTCTTAGGTCTGTGTGATCTGGCTGCAATACAGACCATTACTTCCAATGAATAAAAGAAAAAAATGTTAATCTATAAAATAGAAACTGAAGTAATATTGCCCAAATAATTTTTGAGGCAACAGTTACCCTCATATCCAAACTATATAAAGACTGAACATAGAAAATCACAGACCAATTTTCCTCATGAACATAGATGTAAAAACTCTCAAAATATTCTTGCAAAGAAAATCCAAGAACATATCAAAAAGATATCTACCATGATCAAGTAGGCTTTATTCTGGAGAGGAAGGGATTGTTCAATATATGAACATCAGTAAATGCAATGTACTACATTAAAAACAATCGAAAGGAAAAAAGAAAAAAAAAACTTGGTCATCTTATTAGATGCAGAAAAATATTTAAGAAAAATCTAACATACCCTTATGGTAAAAGTTTTATACAGATTATGGATACAGGGGACATACCGCAACATAATAAAGACAGTTTGTAGAAAACACAAAGACAACATCAACTTAGAGAGACTCAAAGTAATTCCATTAAAATCAGGAACCAGATAAGGTTATTTACTCTCTCCATACCTGTTTAATATAGTGCTTGAAGTCCTAACTAGAACAATAAGACGACTGAAGAAAATCAAAGAGATGCAACTTAATAAGAAAGAAGTCAAAGTATCTTATTTATAAGCAATCTCTCTCTCTCTATCTATCTATCTATCTATCTATCTATCTATCTATCTATCTATCTATCTTTTAAAATGCCACTGGGAAATTCTGACAGTTGGAAAATACTTTCATCAAAGTAGTTGAATACAAAAGTAACTTACAAAAATCAATGCCTTCACTATACATAAATGACAAATGGACTAAGAAGGAAATTGTGGAAGCAATAAATTTACAATCCCATCAAATAATATAAAAGATCTTGGGGTAACTCTATCCAAGTAAGTGATGACTTGTACAATAAAATCATTAAGGACTGAAGAAAGAATGTACTTATCAGAAGATGGAAAGATCTCCCATGCCTATAGATCAGTAGGATGAGTATAGTTAACAGAGCAGCCTACAAAAAGTAATCAACAAATTGAACCCAAATCCTAATCAAAATGGAAGCAAAATTCCAACAAAATTCTTCATATATTTTGAAACTCTTCATATATTTTTCAAGTTCACATGGAAACACATAAACAAAACAAAACACAGCAAAACAAAGCAAAGCAAAACAAAACAAAACAAAACAGGATAGCTATAACAATTCTGACTGCTGGAAGTATCACTATCCCCAATTTTAATTATACTACAGAGCTAAAATAATAAAACCAGCATGGTATTGATACATTGTTAATGGAGATAAAAATGAAAGCCCAAACATAAATCCACACTCCTGTGGACACCTGGATTTTTATAAAAAAACAAAAATTCATAGTGGGAAAAAAAGACAGAATCTTCCACAATAAGTGCTAGACAACTGGAAGGTAGCATATACAGGAAATCATGTAGATCCACATTTTATCCTGTGCAAAAATCTACTCCAAATGGATCAAAAACCTCAACATACAACCAAATGACAGGGAATCTGATACACTGAATCTAGTAGAGTAGAAGGTGGGAAATAGCCTTAAACTCATTCGCTCATGAAAATATTTTCTGAACAGAACACTATTTCACAGGTATAAACATAAACATAAACAATTACTAAATGGGAACTAATGAAATTAAAAAGCTTCTATAAAACAAAGGACACTGTCATTCAGATAAAGTAGAAGCCAACAGAAAGAGTGGTTTTTATCATCTTCATATACAATAGAGGACTAATATACAAAATATAAAGAGAACTAAAAACTTTAAATATCAAGAAAATAAATAGTCTAATTAAAAATAAAGGACATATCTAAACAGAATTGTCAAAAGAGGAAACTCAAATTGCTGATCAACACAGGAAAGTCAAACATTCTTAGTCATCAAAAAAATGCAAATCAAAGCTACTTTGAAAGCTCAACTTATACCTGAAAGAATGGCTAAGATCATTAACACAAGAGATAGGTCATAATGGAAGGATGTGGAATAAAGGGCAGTTGCCAAGACTGTAGGTTGCTTTCCACAAACTGACAGCCATATCCTATTGCTAACAGCAACATCTATACAACTCTTAGAACATGGAGAAGCAGATCTGGTGCCCATGTAAAGTCTTCCCCTCCCAGATATGCCAATGCTTTGGTACAGGAGGTAGCTGTGCATGGTACCAAAGAAGAAACATAAACACTGAGATATACAACATTTGATCTACAATATTGTCTTGCTTTAAGCTATGCTAGTGCAATGGTGGCACAAACCCTCTGAGAGTAAGAAACCATATATGATATGATATAAGGCCCACCCATGAGATGGAACCCTTTCCCAAAACTGCTTTAGTGATGAAGAATCTAAGACTTGATATACCAGTGTCTTTGGCTAAGATAAAAACCAAATAATACTGTACTAAAATGGAAAAAAAAAAAGAGTAGCAATGAATGACTACAAATGACATACTGGCATACTCATAGATCACTATCTTATTCAGCCATCATCAGAAATGACTCCTCCTGCAGCCAGTGGCAATATATATATATATATATATATATATATATATATATATATATATACACATATATATATACATGTATATATATATGTATATGTGTGTGTGTGTGTGTGTGTGTGTGTGTGTGTGTGTGTATGGAGAGCCAGCATTATTCAGAGAATAAAAGATATTGGAACATTCATATCTACACTAAATACCTCCATTAAAAGTCTGTCTTCCTTCAGGTCTCATGGAATACTGTAAAAAAGGGAAACAGAAAGAGCATAAGAGTAAACAGTGAGGGATGGAGGACATCAATGAAACAAGGCCTTCTAAATCAACAGGACCAATGCACATAAGAACACAGAGAACCCGACGCAGCATACACTAGACCTCTAGGGGTATAGACCAGATGGAGTCTTGGAGCTGAATGGAAAAGTGGATAAATAGGTCCCATCCCTAACCCAGAAGCTATCTCCAATTGATAACCACTTAGAAATAAAAATTTACTTATCTCCAAGGTAGTCTCACTGGATAGACCAATCTTAACCATGTGCTTCACTCCCTGCAGTACATGGGCAACAGTCAAAAAAACAAACAAACAAACAAACAAAAACAAACAAAAAAACAAACATCAGTGGCATCTTTGGAGGGTCATTTTTCCTTAACATTGTGTAAGGAATTTCTAAAAATCATCTTATCATATTTTTTTTACTTCTACTTTTATTATGTTTTATTTGCATGTTCTCATTCTTTTCATAGAATTCCTTTGTGTATATAATGGCTGTAACATTCTGGTTTTATGTGATTCCTAAGTGCATGAACAAGTAAGTGTGTGCCTCAATATCTGTGTTTTACTGTCATTTCTTCTGCTCTACTATTTGCTTGCTTGTTTTGTTCTATTCCAAAATATCTTGGGATTTGTTTCATATATTATTATATCATATTATATGCCCATAGAAGGCTGTATTTTCTAATGATAGACAGAATAAGAGTTAATTCCGGTGGTATGGGAAGTATGGAGAAACTGGGAGAAGTATAGGGAGGAGAAACCATAATCAGGATTTATTATGCAGGGAAAATCTACTTTCAATAAAAGGAAAAAAGAAAGCCGGTCATGGTGGTGCACGCCTTTAATCCCAGCACTCGGGAGGCAGAGGCAGGCGGATTTCTGAGTTCGAGGCCAGCCTGGTCTACAAAGTGAGCTCCAGGACAGCCAGGGCTATACAGAGAAACCCTGTCTTGAAAAAAACAAAATAAATAAATAAATAAATAAATAAATAAATAATAAAAGGAAAAAAGAATAAAAACATTATTAAACAATAGTTTTATTTAATTGAGTAGAGGAAGACAGTGATACTAACATCACAGTGAAACTCCATGACTTTTTAAAAGCAGAGTAAAACAAAAGGTCCCTTTAGTTGCTGATTTTGCAGTTCTGTACAGAATTCATTTGTTTGAAGGAGGATTATCTGAGGTGGAAGAGTAAAATTGTGACTAAAACTTTTCATTATTTAGGCTGCGATACAACTAGAATGTCAACACATTGAATGTTAACATCTTAATAATTTATAAGTATAATTTTTAGCACATTGTTAGATTTATAGAATAATTGGGCAGGTAATACAAAGATTTCTGTATAGCCCCCTAGCTTCCATTACTGCATAATTTCCTCTGATATTAGTATCTTGCCCTAACACAGTGTCTTTACTACAATTAACAGGAAGATGTTGATACATTTTTCTTGCTATTATAATCTCTAGCTTGGATTGACTTTTACATTCTGTGTTGCACTGTTCCAAGGGATTTGACATGTGCACATGACCTCTAACCATTGTTTCAATTGTATAAAGTGCTTATACAACCCCATACATCCTCCCTTCATCTTTGGATTCCTCTTTTCACACTTCCCCTCAAGGTCTTGGCAATCACTGATCTCTTTACAGAAACTACAGTTTGGTCTTTTCAAAAAAATATTACACAGTTATAATGCCATAAGGAGCCTTTTTCACTTCATTTTCAATTATACAATGTGCCTTTAAGCTTCTATGTTGTCTGTTTGGGCTGGGTAACTCCTTTCTCATGAATAGTGGATGATATTCTATTGCTGCAATAGGCCACATTTATTATTTCATTCACCTTTTGAAGGGCATCTTGGTTGCTCCCATTTCTGATAATTGCAAATTTATTATAAATATTCATATTCCCAAATTCTGTGGACGTGGGTTTAAAATTGCTGCATATGAATATGAAGGGGCACAATTTCTTCACTATATCATATTGTAAACATTTCTTTTATTTAGTCTTACACTGCTGTAATCACAGATGTTTTACCATTTCCCATCCCATCAGAAATTAAATGAGAAAATAATCCTTGTCTTTCAATCTGTGCTGCTAAAATCTGGATCCCTGAAAGCTCTAAAGGCCTGCTTGATCAGTACTTGGTCCCCCTGATAGCTCTCAGGGGGCTATAGGATCTCAATGAAGTATGACTTGCTTGTCTTCCCTCTTTCGTCTTATGAACACTGAATATGGGCTCTGGCCTCTTCCTCATTTGTCTTGCTTTCTGCCTCAGGGGATGATCAGTTTGTGCATACAATGACTACCTGCTATTTTCATCTGGAATATGCATCACAGGCCTTCAGCTCTACAAAAGTGAAAGTGCCAACAAATTGTTTTTCTTCAAGAGACAACCTTTTGGACTATTTAATTTTAGTGGCAAAAGACTGCCTAGTGAACTCTTTATTTATTTCCCTTTTTATAGTGAGTTATCTCATAAAAGTATATAATTTATTTTCATGAACATAAATCCACACACTTACGGATACATGGTTTTGGTAAAGAAGACATGGATGGAACTAGAAAATATCATCCTGAGTGAAGTAAATCAAACCCAAAAGGATATGCATATGTACTCACTAATAAGTGTCTATTAGCCAAAAAAGTACAGAATTCCCAGGATACAATTCATAGAACTCAAGAAGGCTAACTAGCTGAAGGGCCCAAGTGAAGATGCCTCAATCTGACCCACTTAAGAGGGAGAAGAAAGCTATCAAAGGAGAGGGGTAGGGAGGGAGTGGATCTGGGTGGGAAAGGTGACAGGGAGGAGAAGAGAGGAATACACATGATCAGGCATTGCAGGAGAGCAGGACTGAAGACCTGAGGGCCAGCAGAAAGAATCAAAACAAGAAAGCTTGGGATTTACGAGGTGGGTGGACCTTCTAGAATATACCAGAGATATGGGAGGTGAGAGACTCTCAGGACATCAACAAACCAGGTAAATTGAATTAAAATTGGGGTTCAGAACTAAAAAGAGAATTCTTATTAGAGAAATCACAAATGGCTGAAAAATACTTAAAGAAATGTTAAATAACTTTAAGCATCAAGGAAATGTAAATCAAAAGTATTTTTAGATTCCATTTTATACCTGAGAAAATTGCTAAGATAAACAACAGAAATGACCTCAACTCTATTGTGAACTTCAAAATAGCCATTAAGGACAGTTGAAATGGCTTTACAGGTTAAGAATATGTTTGCCAAAAAAAAAAAAAAAAAAAA